>CM067360.1:38640429-39090611 GCA_034401795.1 Chaetoderma sp. LZ-2023a | reverse complement strand
ACGACACGACGATGTTATATTTCAAAATAGTGTAATTTTTCAGCATGTGTAATTAATAGCAGCAGCCTGTCTGTACACTATAATTTACAGAATGCGAGATGAATTTATTAATCTTCGTCATATATCTATCATGCATAGGATATTTCCACCACTCTATTCCCTCTTTTCCGTTATGAAGTGTGTCAGCGCCAAAGCGCACAATTCCTCCAGACAGGGAACTCGGCACCACTAATAGACCTGACTAATTGTCTCTGACAAAAATGTGTCATACTTTACCAATATCAATGTGCCATTAGAAAATGGATTGAGGTTTTTCCCCGATTCTGTTTGTAGATAAACAAACGTCCAGACCAACATATGCTGTAGATTGCCTTATTCGATATGCGTTAACCATTCATAAACCAGCCTCTGTCGTGGGCTTGGGGAATGTCCATTTGCAGGCTAAGAGATGGCTATTTTTTTTTTAAATTACCACCGGAATGACTGGCTCGATAACCGAGCCACTCATTCCAGGGGTAATTTAAAAAAAAGTCTTCTCTTAGCCTGCAAATGGACATTCAATAAGTAAATATTAAAATTGCATTAACAAATTTAGTCATTAAATGGTTTAATCAATGTCGCGAGTAATGCTGAAAGCATTGGTTTGCAGTAGATTACACAATGCATTCTTGTCGCGTTATCAGTCTCTCCATTCCTTCTTCAATAGCACGCGTGTTCTTTGTTCAATCCAGGAGACTGCGCCATCAAAGCTATGGTATGTTAAATATTACATGCTACCGTTTATGTGAATACATACGAATGCTGCAGACTGCGTGGTCTGTCTGATGTGTATTTTCATTGGCACACGTGTATAACAAAGAATGTATCCTTTAAGCCGCGTATCTCATCTCATTTCATCAATCACCCCATCTAAATATTTATTCAAACACATATTCACACATGACACTAAGTTACTTAGCTAGAGATGGACGACGCATAGCTAAAAGTGGATTCGTCCATTGGCGTACGGATTGATATCCCAAGGTTTACATAAACCCTTTTGTCACTAACGGGGCTTAATGTTTCTTCTTTCTACCTTAAGATTCTACATTTTCTTGGAATTGAACCCTCGAACCCGTGAAAAATGAGATGGGGTGGGTGTGTGTGTGTGGAGGGACTACTCCCTCCAGAACACCATTGGGAGTAATCGATGAATCCACTTGTAGCTATGCACTGCCCACTTCTAGCTAAGCTCCGTCCACGAGGTTCCCGGGCTGGGATCTATCCAACCCTGGATTTCCAGAACCCCAATATCAGGGTAACCATACAGGTAGCCTGTTGAATATTTTGAAACCAATTTGACTGGGTGCTGTTGCTGCCTATGGCAGCAACAGCGCGCATTCAAATTAGTTTCAAGTTTTCAACAAAACCTTTATTAAATGGTAAATCCTTCAAAGACATACAATTTGTACACTTGACGGACTATTCTAACTTCACGAGGGAGTATTTCTGTCCATTATGATTGTGGCATCAGCCTTCATATGACGTAATCGATTATGACGTCATATACTTGATCGATAGATAGGATTCATCCATTCTCTTAAAGTATTCCTGTATCCGTCCCTGACCTGCATGTAATGATTCATATTCCAACATTGCCATTCGCAAAACCACTAAATAAGCGCTGTATCGATCCGTGAACAATAGTGTTATCACGCGTATTGCTTGTTCCATTCCATGTCTTACCATTCAGAGACGTGTAATTATTGTCGAGATAAGGCGTGTAGACAGAAACTCATCCAAACAATCGCTAAGGGGTGCATAAGCGCATAATCCGGTCAGAGTGCCGGCTTATGCACCGAGCCAATTTCACAAGTAGCTATTTCTGTATAATTTGACGGTCGCTTGGCGGCAATGGCTAAAATCCCTAGCACTCAGTCCTGAATGCGACTTGTACATAGTTTTAGCGTGTTCATTTCATTCATACACACATATACTCACTCCATTCAATTAATAATATGGCAATCCATCGCAATCTCAACATTTGAGATATTGCTATTGAAATGACCGAGCATCATGTGTGAATATGTGTTTGAATAAATATTTAGATGGGGTGATTGATGAAATGAGATGAGATACGCGGCTTAAAGGATACGTTCTTTGTTATACACGTGTGCCAATGAAAATACACATCAGACAGACCACGCAGTCTGCAGCATTCGTATGTATTCGCATAAACGGTAGCATGTAATATTTAACATACCATAGCTTTGATGGCGCAGTCTCCTGGATTGAACAAAGAACACGCGTGCTATTGAAGAAGGAATGGAGAGACTGATAACGCGACAAGAATGCATTGTGTAATCTACTGCAAACCAATGCTTTCAGCATTACTCGCGACATTGATTAAACCATTTAATGACTAAATTTGTTAATGCAATTTTAATATTTACTTATTGAATGTCCATTTGCAGGCTAAGAGAAGACTTTTTTTTTAAATTACAACTGGAATGAGTGGCTCGGTTATCGAGCCAGTCATTCCGGTGGTAATTTAAAAAAAAAAATAGCCATCTCTTAGCCTGCAAATGGACATTCCCCAAGCCCACGACAGAGGCTGGTTTATGAATGGTTAACGCATATCGAATAAGGCAATCTACAGCATATGTTGGTCTGGACGTTTGTTTATCTACAAACAGAATCGGGGAAAAACCTCAATCCATTTTCTAATGGCACATTGATATTGGTAAAGTATGACACATTTTTGTCAGAGACAATCAGTCAGGTCTATTAGTGGTGCCGAGTTCCCTGTCTGGAGGAATTGTGCGCTTTGGCGCTGACACACTTCATAACGGAAAAGAGGGAATAGAATGGGGGAAATATCCTATGCATGATAGATATATGACGAAGATTAATACATTCATCTCGCATTCTGTAAATTATTGTATACAGACAGGCTGCTGCTATTAATTACACATGCTGAAAAATTACACTATTTTGAAATATACATACAAAACATGTAACCTTTCACCCTTGAATTGCAAGCGCATGCTACCATGATGGATCAAGCGATAAATGTGTTGGATATAGAATTTTCCTCTTTCATCTACTGCCTAGGTGTGAGATAGAATCGTTTCTAGCTTGGCTCGCCAACTAAAGGGCAACATGAAATGTGTTGAACTAACACCATCCGTGCTAATCTCTTGTTTTGAAAGTGGTAGATCATTTAAGAGTCTGCCAATTTATGTTTCCTAAGTCCGCCAATTCATGCTGATTCGCTCTTTTGTAATACCAAGACACCAGAAACGGCGCCAATAAACACTGAGATATCACATTGCCAAGCCTGATTGGCGAGCGTGGAACCGGGCCATTAACAGGATGCCTCTCTCTCTCTCTCTCTCTCTCTCTCTCTCTCTCTCTCTCTCTCTCTCTCTCTATGCTAAGGGTTCGTGCTAAAATTCGTAAAAAATACATACAACCACGTAGCTGTTTTAGAGGCTATGCACCTCATGCGTCATAAGAGTAAATCTGGAGGTGGTGCAGTATTGTAAGTTAACTGATCATAATGATAACCATGTGTATCAATATGATAAACAAGTAGACTCCGGCACGGATCAACATAGCATAGGTTCCCATCGCTTCATCTTTGCAAAGCAGAAAGACCTTAAGACATGCAAATTTGCTTCACAACTGAAACATGATAGAAATGTCCCCACCTCATGGGAATCTCACATCCAATGGACATTTCCACTGTATCCATCCGTCATATGACGTCATGATCAACTACGTGACGTATAGAATAGCATCGCAATCAATGACGTCATTATGACGTCATGAATGGCATAGATAAGTACGCCACGAACGCATAGTTGAAGACGGATAGGCATAGGCAGCACCCAGCCAAATTAGTTCAAAATTTTCAACACCTTACCCGTATAGATTTCAGGAAATTGATAGTTAGGGCATTCGGGAATCGATCAATTCCAACACGGCGAAGTGTGGGCGGCGCTTAGCTAGAGGTGGGCGGGACATAACTAAAGCTTTACAGGTCTGTTGTGTCCGAAATATCCAATAGTACGCGTTAGTTCGTTTTGGAAACATTCTAAGTTGTTTCTGAGCTGTACTGTATAATGCTTAAGAAAACTATTGATTTTGATACGATTCTGGCCATAAAGCACTTTATCGGGGCATAAACATCACATGATACAACACAATTATTTGGGCAACCTTGTCAACAAATAAAGTTAGCGTTGAAATATCCTTGTATAAATGGCAAAGCAATTATATATCTGATGACCAAAATTGAGGGCTTCATTGTTAGCGATCTAACAGACAAACCAATTAACTATTGATTGCTTATTTATTTGCATTATCTCTATAATATAAATAAAGCAGTGAAATACGGAACTGGAAAAAAAAGAAATGCGGAACTGAAATAGCATCAATTAGTAAAAGCTAATGGATAAAGGCTAGCTAGTCGTGTCAATCATACTTATGGGGTTTTATGCCTCTTATGCGGCTATTTTTATGTGCTATCTCGAGAATGGGCATTGAATGCAATCAGCGGATAGCTCTGTAGGTACAATTCCATGATAATGCGGGTTACTGGACTGTACCAGTAGGTCTACGGGCCTATTAACATGCATTATCGGCGTTTTACGTGCCTGGAGACGAGGACATGAGCGGGCGCGATCTTATCCTTAAAGCAGCGAGTATTCGCCGCCATTGATTAAGAGAATGATCGATGAAAATTCAAGCGAAGATAAATGTTTAAATTACTAGCTGATCATTCTGAAATCACCGTAAACCTTTTTCAAATAATCCAATCATGAAATATGCTTAATATAAACAATACATTTTCGCATCTTTCTAGTTAATAGAAAGTGCGTGAACGTTATTGTGTAGAAGGGTGGGTTAGATTGAGACCTATAACCAGCAGATGCTGTCAGCAGCAATCAATATAAATGCATGCATGGCACAAAGGAGCATGTAGAGAATGAATTATACAGGTATCCAAGAATAAGACGCTTCCGATGTCTCGCATGTTATAAATGCCTAGTATATATGGCATGTTGTAAGAGCTTTGAACAGTAAAATAGAAACGGGCAATATCCATAAGCTACCTGGTTCTGTATCCGTCCTCGAGCGACGAAGAGTGGTGCGAATTTAGAGAATGTTGATTTTTAATGTTTTGCTGTCATATAGACAACACCTGCTTTCTGCAACATCATTAGCACAGGCCTTCATCATAATGGACCTTTCCTGTTTTAGTTATGCCCCGCCCATTCCGTGTTAATGTTCACCCACACCTCGCTCGTGTTGATCCCCGAACGCCCTAACTATCAATTTCCAGAAAACTATACAGGTAAGCTGTTGAATATTTTGAAACTAATTTGACTGGGCGCTGTTGCATCAAAAGAATGTGTATTAAATAGTAAAGCCATACAATTCGTACAACGTGTCGGACTATTAGGCATTTAAGACGGACTAAATTGAGGCATTGAAGCTGTAATTGATTATGACGTCATCATACACGTCGCATAGTTGATTATGACGTCATATGATGGAGGGATAAACTTTCATTGCCCCTATCTAAAAATAAACGACATAGCACAGAAAGCTGTATAACTTGAACAAATTTCGGAGCACAACCTGCTAGAAAGAAAACCTGGTGATTACTGAAGGAAGTGCAGTCATTAAAAAAACAGCAACCAGGGATTGTAGTCCATCGACTCCTGTTTTTGTAGCGCCTTTAAATTATTTGGGATTTTCCGCATTTTACAGATCGTGCCCGAAGTTGTGGAATCAACTTACATGGTCACGTCGTATTGTGCGTTATAGTTTGACCTAAATCGAAATAGAAGTTTTTGAGATATCCACAACTCCGGGAATTTAATCCGATCCGGATGCTGGGCATTTACTATGGATCCCGGACAAAATCTGGAAATTAACTTTGAGTGTATCATACTTTGTAGTGTTAGGATTTGAGAGAAATCGGATCAACTGTATAGTTACCCCGCACTCACGCTCACAGCTTGGTTACGCGGTCAACCGCACAGATATGCACGCCCGCGCACACGTACACACGCACCCGAATTCAGTACCGTCTTCCCCTTTCAGGGCGATAGAACGAAATCGTGGTAGGTGCAAGTAGTGTGCATATTTATTCACTGATGATAAAATAAATATCGTAGTCAATCTACTTGTGTATGACAGATATTCAGGAGCGGGAGAGAGAGAGAGAGAGAGAGAGAGAGAGAGAGAGAGAGGGGGGGGGGCCGGATGAAGGGAGTGGAGAGAGGGGAAGGGAGGGAGGTAGGGAGAGGGAGGGCGGGGAAGGGAGAGAGTGAGTGAGAGAATGAGAGAGAGAGAATGGAGACAGGAGATGGAGGGATGTAGAGAGGGAGGGAGGGAGGGAAGGACGGAGGGAGATGTGGGATGGAGGGGTGTAGGTATGGAGGGGGAAGGGAGTGAGGGAGGGGAGGGCGGGAGTGAAGGAGCGACGGCGGGAGGGATGGAGGGACGGGAGGGAGGGGGAGTGCGGAGATATAGTGGGAGGAATGGGGAGATAGAGGGAGCGAGGGAGAGAGGGATCGAGAGAGAGGGAGAGAGAGGGGGGGATGGAGAGAGAGAGGGAGAGAGATCGAGAGAGAGAGAGAGAGAGAGAGAGAGAGAGAGAGAGAGAGAGAGAGAGGGAAGAAGGGAGAAAGAGAGAGAGAGAGAAAGAGAGAGAGAGAGAGAGAGAGAGAGAGAGAGAGAGAGAGAGAGAGAGAGAGAGAGAATGAGTGAGAGAGATAGAGAATGAGAGATTGAATGGAGGAAGGGGTGGTGAGGACAGAAGGGAGGGGGAGAAGAGCGAGAGATTAGCGATTTGACCAAGATCAAGATGGGTTCGATGTGACAAACACTGATTCTGCTTCCAGTCAAATTAATTTCGAAATATTCAACAGAATATCCCTTGCATCACAAACAAATTCACTATTTTTAGTAAAGAAAGGTGAAATAGATAGCGCACAGTTATTGAAAGGTTAAATGGTACAGGGTATGTACAAGAAATATCGGTCGGTGTAGTTGGGAAACATGATGAATGCCATCTAGAATGACCGTGGTCCATTTCCACACTAAGCTTTCAGAAAAAGAAAATTGCGAATTCGCGTGCAACAAAATAATTACTCTAATTGTCTTTCTAAATAGTACGATAATTATAGAAGATCGTCGCATGAAGAGCGTAAGTATTCAGCTCGGCAAAATTGCTGCTATTTCTAACTCACTGATATGCAAATTATCTATTTAATCAATCCTTGTCAATGTCCGTATTTTGCACGCGTATGGATAGCGCACATATCCACCATGTGTTTATGTCCAAAAACATGGTTCAAACCGAGCGAAAGCCCCATCCAAAGCTCCAAACCAAACTATCAACGTTATTTCCCTTTTATTTAGCTCTTTAAAGCAAAACTATGTGTTAACAAAGTTGTTCTAAGCCCTGATTCGTCAAATATTTTGCCGGTTTGTTAACAAGCACACAAGACATCAAATGCAACATTATCATTCCTGGTAATGTTGCATTTGATGTCTTGATATGCACCGCACAAGACCAACCTTGCAGGAAATAGCAAGCTTGTTTTATAACAGAATAAGTGTCGGGGCCGAGCTACCCATTCGCCAATTTGTCAAGTGCTAGTAGAATTGAAACCTGGCTAATTGAGAGATTGACTAGATATTGGCTAGTGATTAAATTCCTATTAATGTATATGAATTTCTTAAAAGCAATTGTTAGAAAACTGAAAGTATGTATATACATACTTTCAGTTTTCTAACAATTGCTTTTAAGAAATTCATATAATTTAATAGGAATTTAATCACTAGCCAATATCTAGTCAACGATTTCCTGCAGCGAAAGCTTTGAAATGAACACCACGCACAAGATTATTTTTTTATTATTAAAATTATACATATTGAACAACCACTTCTCTTTAAAACTGCTGAAAACACTGATAAACAAAGGAAAACTAGAGAATCCTTTGGGATTAAACTATTCGAACCAAAATGGCCGAGGGGCATAATTGTAGACCCAGGTCTTGCTGATCAGCGTGAAATAATTCCAATCACTGACTTATAATCGCGAAAATGTAGAAATTGAAAGATGAATATCATAAATTACAGAATAATTTTAAACAACCTCTCAACTTGCGTCCAGTAATAGCATTTAAGAAAAATCCGAATCCACGTGACATCTTGGTAAAATCGAAACTAACTGGTAAAACACCGTCATCTTAAATCTGCCAAAATTTGTAAGACCATATTGCCTGTATAAAACAAAAATAACAAATCTCACGCAATACAATAAATAACGAATATTTTAAATTTTTTAAAGGTTCTGAGCCAGTGCTACCTACTTATCTATCTTCGTTTGTAGAAGTCGTTTATCTTTATATTGGCAACGTAAGCAGTATAACCTCAGATTTATGAATTGACTAACTAATTCAATTTTGTCTTGATTGAATGGTTGATCCGGTGTTTGATCGTTTGATTGACTAATTGGCTGAGCGATCATGTGTGGGATTGATATATGGATCAATCAACTATTTATCGATGGATCGCGCGAGGAATTAATAAGTCGGTTGATTGATCAGTAACTAATATATTGACTGGTGTATTGATAGGATGGTTGATTGATTGATGGACGGGCTAAAGACTTATTACTCTGGTGATGATTAATTCACTGATCGATAAGTTCAATGGTTAACTAATTTGTTGATTTAGTGACTCAATTAGTGAATGTTTGATTACGTGATTGATCAAGTGATTTTTTGTTTGATTCACTGATTTGATTGATTGACTGATTCATTGATCAATTGATTGATTGCTCGATTTGTTGAGTGATATAATTATTGACCTGGTGAACAGTCAATTGGTTGGCTAATTAGTTGATCACTCTTGTCATTGATTGGATAATTGATTAATTATGTGCTGCTCTAACTAGCTGAATTGAGTAAGTGATTTGTTGAATGATGGCTCGTGAAGTTGATTTATTGATAGATTAATTGTTTGATTGACTATTCCTATTAATGTAATTATACTTATTATTGTTGTTATTATTATTGTTATCTTATGTATGTACTAGGGGGGGGGGGGGGGAAGAGAAAGTTATACAATAATCTCAATTTGCTTTATATGCAGTAAAATATGTTTAAACCAAACCCTTATAAATTAACCACTGTATGTAGCATAAGATGGCACAAATGGTACAGTAAGGTATTATAGTAAAGTATTGATATATAAGAAGAAATCATTACATTTCATAACAAGAAAAATTGGAATCAATGGGCCTTTCCATTTTTAGTTATACCCCGCCCATCTCTAACTAAGCTCCACCCACACTTCGCCGTGTTGAAATTGATCGATCCCCAAATGCCCGAACTATCAATTTCCTGACAACTATACAGATAAGCTGTTGACTATTTTGTAACTAATTTGAGTTGGTGACGTTGCTGCCTATGGCGGCAACAGCGCCCAGTCAAATTAGTTTCAAAATATTCAACAGCATATTTATTAAATAGTAAAGACATACAATTCATACAACAACGCATAGACCGTCTTCTATATGCGTTCGTGACGTACTTATCGACGTTATTCATGACGTCATTCATTGTGATGTCCTTCTACAGGTCGCGTAGTTGATTATGACGTCCTGGGATGGATTGATAATGTGGAAAGACCTATTGCAGTTGATTTGGCAGGTTGGTGATATTTTTTGCCTCTTTGCTAAACATTTTTCTTTGTAAATGACCAATTAGCATGAAGAGTGTATTAGCCCAGTGATACCAAAAGCCCCCAACCCCTATGACGCGTACTCCGTTGGTCACGCACGTGAAAATCTTTGAATAGTTCGCAAAATATGCCTAAAAACAGTAAACGGCAAGAACTCATTTAATTATTTTCAAATATTCAACAGATTGGTTCTTATTCGTGAAAGCTTTTGTCACCTCTGGTCTGTAGGTTCGAACGGCTTAAACATCAATGTAGATTTGTAAGAAATTTGCTGTACACTGTAGTCCAGAATCAGATAGTTCAACATAACGCGTTTCCTTCTACTGCCCATCAAACCAGGAGCCAATGATATCGGGGAACTAAGACGAAATATTGCTTTAACCATTTAATCCATACAGACCGGAGACTACACATTCATTTTATGAACGTGATTAGTGTGTTAAATATTTTGAAACAAATTTGACTGGGAGCTGTTGCTGCCTTTCACGCTGGGATCAGGGAGCAACCGGTTAAATGACAGCTCATTCTATATAATTAGAGAGTAACTGATTTCAGTCAAATGTCTGGCTCGCCTCAAAAGCCCGGATCTATCAAGGTAAATATCATCATCAAACGTATATCATGGAGTATGCTAATAGACTGTCATCGGCTCCAGCTTATTGGAAATATAAACCATTAATAAATCTGACTGGAATGAGACGTATCAATAACATTGTAATTAGCGCAATGCGTGGCGCAGCACCTAGTTTCGAGGGATTGAAGAAGTATCTGGAATGAAGTTGAATATTTTCCGAATAAGGTAAAATAAAATCGTTGGAGGCTACGACATCAGCGACTTCCCCTCAAATTATATTCGAATTAACCTGCATGCGATCAAACGTATATATAATAATACGCTTTACGTCTGTAATAATTGGTTAACAATACATCAATAGTTTACTCTGATACTACTAAAGAGCAAGTCTATAGGTTACACCGCATGCCGTCGGTCTGTACATAAATCAGAATCATATTTCATTAGGCCTTTATTTGATCAAACTTTATCAGCTGTTCCTAGGGGAGAATACTATTGCGAATTGGAAATCATATTCTGTACGTTTATTTGACGTTTATTTTGATTATGATCATGGTAATAGCTGCGAGAGATGTAATATATATTTTATGGTGACATGCTTATAGATGTAGAATGCATTATGACATTAAGATATAAAATGCATGCTGTTACAAAGACGCTTCTAAATACGAATATTTGGTAAATCGTATATTAAACATTGTGCTAGGGTTGGCAGTCGGCAAATTGCCGCGCCAATCTCAATGGTTCTAGGTTTAAAGTTCAGTTTAATTGGATTTTGCAAGCCTTCTCATAGATGTGTTTCATCGAGACAGGATAACCGAAAGATTGTCTAAATGCAATAACAGTAGACTTACAATTCGCCGCCTTAAATCCCGTCATCTTTGGAAAATTCATTTATCACACTGTCCTGTTCTTTTCCCCCAAAACTAGAACGAAGAACATGGACCAAATAAATGATGCCAAAATCAAATTGTCTTCTTTTGATGACCTTAACGAGAGCGTCTGATATCCGGAGAATTCTATTCCCATTGCTCGGAATATGTCGAATCAATGATCAACCATTTCTGGTCAGAATAAGGGCCTGTGCTAATGAGAACAACTCCGGATGACCACTGGTCAGCGATATAAAGATAATACGTGATAACCTCGGCTTGTGATTTGATTAGAAGGACTAGAACAGCTACGATTATCAGACAAATCCATACAGACTATTTGTCTAGGAATAACTATGTAGGAATTGTCCAAAGTTTGTCAAATTATTTGTTTTGAAGTAATGCTGAATTTTGTCACGCTGTGGTACACATTTAATTCTGAATTTCCAAAGAATTGTTTTCAAGAGAGCGAAACATGAGAGAGAGGCGTGGGCGAGAGAGAGAGAGAAAGAGAGAGAGAGAGAGAGAGGGAGAGAGAGAGAGATAGAGAGAGAGAGAGAGAAAGAGAGAGAGAGAGAGAGAGAGATAGAGAGAGAGGGAGAGAGAGAGAAATAAAGAGGGAGAGAGAGAGAGAAAGAGGGAGGGAGGGAGGGAGGGAAGGGAGGGGAGTGAGGGAGGGAGGGAGGGAGACATAGATTGGGGAGGAGAGATCGAGGTGGGGAGAGAGACTGAGGAATAAATCAGGAAGGGAAAGAAGCAAAGAAGGAGAGGTAGAGTTGAATGGTGTGCGACGGGGAGGGGTGTGTGTCTGCGGACGAGATGGGGGAAGGGGGTGGGGAAGAAGCAAGTCAGAAATAGATAAACAAAGAGAGAGAGATGAGAGAATGCGTGTGCGAGAGAGAGAGAGAGAGAGAGAGAGAGAGGGGGTGGGGCGAGGGCGGGAATGAGGGAGGGAAGATAGAGAGAAAGAGCGCTAGATGTGAGAATGTGGTGAGAGGTTTGAGCGAACAGAGGGCGAAAGAAGGTGATGGGAAGGGAGGAGATAGACTGCAAAGGACCAGCATTACCACATGCTTAATCGCCTCAAATCAGCAATAACTCAATATACAATGCAATTATTCTGTAATGTTTTTCCAAGCTTACCTTTGTCCCGAAAAACAAACAGTAGAAACGACAAAGCAACTCTCTCGATCGTGGACAATTCCATTGGCGACTTGAGACGCGTGCTTGCAAAAGATAAAAACTAAACGAGCCCCAAACCCAATGTTGCCGGTGAATAAACAGTGAGTAATCTCCTCTCCAGACGCACACAGAAGTTCCTTTGGGAATAATAATGAGTTGTGAAACAAAAAAAAATCAGTGTGTAGTGCAAAGCCAACGTGAAGTACTAATGGCAGACAGCGTACGATGTTCTGAACGCCGAAGTACCATCCGTAACCATAGCACGTTATTTCACACACCGCTTCAAGTATTAAGTAATAGGGAAAATTCCAACATTCATAATTAGTTCGCTATGCACGTTGAGAAATGTGTCCCAATCATGTTGTCTAAAAAATGCACACACTTATTTTGATTTTTTCCATAATTAATTTTAATGTATAGAATTAATTTTCATTTCTAAAACTGTGTAAACACATTTTAAAATCCAAAGAACTTCAATACTTTTTATGCAAGTACAGTTTAACTGTAAACCTATTTATCCATATTTGTGCACGACTGTTTCAGAAATTCTTTAGAACAAGTTAAATATTCAACGAAGCGTGTAATATGTGACTCTTGCAGCGCATTGTGTATACACACGATGCAAATTTAAATCGAGATAGAGCCCAGAGAAAGCGGCATCTGAATTCTACCTGGCCATTTATACCTGGCTGAGACCGCAACTTGCGTATTCATACACACACGCGCATCGATTTAGTCGCGGTAAAGCTTTTTCATTGACAAACCACGCATAGACCAGACCAGCCCCTGCAGTGCGAGTCCATCGTTACTGATCCCACGATGTAGCAGATATAGACTGAACTCGTCTCGTCGGCGATGTTTCATACACGCAACAGTGCCACACACTCGATGCCCATATTGAGTGACAACACTGCTGTATCGCTATGTCTAACGTGCCGATTCCACATTGCCTGATTGCGTTGCAGCCAGCGCAGCTCTTGTCAGAATGTGATGGTGGCGCTAATGCCAGCTCAGCTCCCGATAGAAGAGCAAAGAGGTGACAAGGGTGAAAATCGAAGATAATCTATCGACATAGCGTTGTTTCATCGGCTCCAGAGACTGAAACTGCGCGTTTCATTTCGGGATTCCGTTATTGATGGCAGGATGTGTCAATAGACGGCATGACTTCCCAAACAATGTCGTGTTTCCAATTAGGCCTCTTTGGGAGGCGAAGATTATCGCAAGTTCTCGTTCGAAGCTTGTTAGACGAGACTCCACATGCGATTCTGGACATATGTCAGCGAGAAAATGATCCGGTCTCGATGGCAAATTGATTTCCCAGTCGCGTGACTGCTCACTTAGCTTACAGGTGCTGCGCTTTATCACTCATTATGCTACCGTGGCGACACAACTAAACTACGTGTAGTACTCAGTGCGTGATTCGGTTACAGCATGGGACAACATAATTGCATCTGCTCCCGTTATTATGCCTATTGGCATCGGTCGGCCATCAACAAATCACCGGTCGCGAAAATAGAAATATTTACTTTCTACAACTAGTTGTAATTAGGGACATCTATGTCGAGTATGTCGGTGGCGTAGGCCCCCTTGTGTAGCAGACTGTCAGCACGTTGCCAACCAGCAAAGTGCAGCATGAAGTTCCGAATCAGAAAGAAGCAAACCAATAAATTGGATTACACATTTGATTGACTTGAAAGGAATCGGCCACAGAATTGTTGTATCAGTAAAATATGTGGGCGTCAACATTACAAATGCATTAGCATGGAACAAATACATCACAGAGATTTGTAGCAAATCGTATGACTCTATGACAATTGCGGAGAAATTCATCATTCAGTTTCCAGGAAATCAAACTTCAAACATTCATCGGACTGAGTAGGCCAGTTTGGAGTAAACAAATGCAGATTGGAACTCAAATAACTCCTTAGAACAAACGTGAATATGCAACGTGTCGGGAGATGGCCCACTTAAAACGAAATTTACGAACAAGTTAGTCTCATTCATCAAATACATAGAGTTCATACACTTTTGTGATGGAACTTGTGCCACTTTCGTGACAGAGCTATGTCAGATTTATTGCAACGTATTTGATCATGACGTCAGATCGGATTCCCGCAGTATGTGTCTCCCTGTTAATCATTTGGAAGACGCAGTATTTGAAAGACTTTTTCAATATATATCAGAAGTACTAACAGACAGAAATACACCTGAGAAATGCAGCCCTTTGTACAGACGCCGGCTAACGGGATAAATGATTACCTGGCTGATCTTCATAATAGTTCAAATAAAATGTATCCAATCGCCAGAAACTGGTAAATACAGTTTCGTGACTGTCACCCCATAAGTGGAAGATGGTATTATGTTTGGGTCTGTGCGCAAGTCTGTCAGTGTGTCTGTCTGTCATATTTGTCCCAAATTGAAACCCAACAATTAATCCTTCCGCGAATGAAGTTTTCCAGACGTTGATCGTGATCTAGATAGAATAATTCTGGGTCTACAGATATCTCAGAAAATGGTGTTCTGATTTGGCTCAAATTGTAACAAAGGTAACGGCGTGCGCGTATGCTAGGATTCCATACTTTTGGTAGGGATCCGAAGAATCCGGAAAATCCGAAAAATATTTACAATGTGGCAAATCTCGTATTGTTTTGATAAGAATTATATTGGCTGGCATTGTTGTCAAATACATTTAATGTCTCTCAGACTTTCATATAAGCACATCAGATACCAGCTTTCTGGGAACCAAGGAATAACTGGTAAATTATTGATATTTGATCCATATACAGGTAATGACAATTATAGTTTGTACGTTAATAACTCCCCGCCCCACTCCTCTCTCGACATTGACCGTTGTAAGTAACCTTTTCGTGTTGAAGAGGTATGCCAACGTAGAGCCGTTTATTGTCCCCGATAGATTGTCCGTCATATAGTTTCGCTGTATTATAGATCATGCAGGATATCGCTTCCCTAAAAACATGATAATTAATCAATACATTATTCATTAATTAGGCATAGCTATGACATCCAGGGACTATTAAAACCTCATCTGTGTAGCACTTCAAACGCATTAGGAACGGCGCCATATAGATGAAATGGCAATCAATCAAGCACACAATCGATAGATTTATATATTTCATAAAAAGGAACGCGCGATAGTACATCGTGTTTGTTCGCATAGGTGGGTGGGTGCCTGGCGGGCTGGCTAGCTGGCTAGCTGGCTGGCTGGTTGGTTGGCTGTCTAGTTGGCTGACCGGATGGCTGTTGTAGGGATGAATGGATGGATGGATAGGCAGGTAGGCAGGCTGGCAGGCAGGCAGGTAGGCAGGAGGCTGGCGGACGGATCGGACGGACGGGCGGGATGGTGGGGGTGGGGACGACTTACTACATGCATGCATTGGGTTCCATCGCTTTTCTTCAATCAAAGATAATCTTACCAGCCGCATCCATATAACGTATTCAATGTCTATTATGGGGCATAGTCTTGCAGAAAATTACATCAATACACGGATAATCACAGAAATTACATACTCACCCTTTCGGGTTTGAACGAACAAACCCACTTTAATGATGGTTAGCGGTGAAGTGTATGTATGTTATAATAGTTAGTTCTAGCGCTCGTCCGTGTAAGGCTGCTAAACTGCATAGCGGGAAACCGACATTATAATAGAACTAGAAGCGGAAATGCGAAATGACTGTCATGGAATGGAAATAAAATGCAGGAAATTGTGTGGTTTCCGGTTTATCGCGTGTGCCATGATGTTAGGTAGAATGATGGTAGACAGCCTAATGAGTTTTATTTATTGAACTGTATTTTATTAAGCATTCAACGGTGTTTAGTTCGGAATGCCAGTAGTAATTGAAAGGTCTTTGCAAGTTGGATATTTATGAATAAACATGCAATGTGACTAGGTTCTCATATGTCAATCCAACCTAGAATCACACACCCTGCCACCTAATACGACAATTAAAGTGATACTACAAATTTCTCCTTGATACTTATAGAATAGATTAGTTGATCATAGTATATGTCTCTAGCTTTCCTGTCTCCACCACCCACCCCACCCCGCCCCCTCAGTCAATGTCTCCCAGCCTTCCTCCTCTCTCTCTCTCTCTCTCTCTCTCTCTCACTCTCTTGCACGCTCTCTTTCTCTCCCTCACTCCCTCACTCATCCATGCCTTCAACTTATATGTCTGCAAGAGTACTCTCAAATTATTTGGCAGAAAATTTATTTAAGATGCTTTTTTCGTATTTGGCCTTTCAAGTTTAACCCTTAATTAATGGCTCAATTTGGTCAAGAAAATTACAATATTTTCTTATTGAATGTCCATTTGCAGGCCAAGAGAAGACTATTTTGAACCAGTTATCGAGTCAGTTATTCCAGTGGTAAAATTTCAAAAAATCGTCTTCTTTTGGCCTGCAAATGGACATTCCTCAAGACATTCAGTTAACCCTTTTATGACGAAACCTTGCAGACCAGCCTATGTAGTTAAAAGTTAAACCCTTACACAAGTCCGATAATAAAAGCGAAATTAGTAATTATAGGCCCATTTCTATTCTGCCAATTTTATCGAAAATTCTAGAAAGACATGTACACAATTATCTATATAAATTTTTGACTACATATGATCTATTATGCGAATCTCAGTCCGGCTTTAGACCCAAACACTCCTGCGAAACCGCGTTGCTAAAATTAATAGACACGTGGCGATTTGCAGTCGATAATGGAGAATTCGTTGGAGCTATTATGATAGACTTCAGAAAAGCGTTTGACCTTGTAAACCACGACATACTGCTACGAAAACTAGGCATTTATAAGTTTGATGCATTTGTGCAAAAATGGTTTAGATCGCATTTAGAAAACAGACAGCAGTATGTTTCAATCTCGGACAAAACATCTGGCAAGTTACCAGTCACGGTAGGCGTACCGCAAGGCTCGGTGTTAGGACCTTTGCTATTTATTATCTACGTGAATGACCTCCATATGAATCTTACCTGTAATGTCGATATGTATTGTGACGATACAACCATGCATTGCCATTTCGATAATGTAGCAAGTATAACTGAAAAATTAACAGCTGATATGGCATCCGTCCATGATTGGTGTCAAAACAATAAAATGGTTATAAATACCGATAAGACCAAATTACTAATGATAGGCACTAAATTCAAACTAAAACAGATAAATCCGGAAATTAAAATATCTATCGCCGATGGAGAAATAGAAAGTGTAGAAAATGCAAAAGTCCTAGGCTTAAATATTAACAACAATCTCTCCTGGCAACAACACATCAACAAAATTTGTAGCAAAATATCTTCCCTAATTTTTATGTTAAAGAAAAATAAACGGTACATGAATGTTGAGCAACGAACCTTATTTTACAAATCATACATACTTTCGCACATTGATTACTGTTCTCTCGTATATTACGCAGGTATGCCAACATTGTTGAGCAAACTAGAAAAACTTCAAAAACGTGCAGCGAGAATCATCTTAGACGTCCCACATAGAACACCATCACAGCAATTATATGATGAATTAAAATTGACGCCACTATCACAACGTAAAACTATTAAATCAAACATTATGACATACAAAGCACTAAACAACCATACACCTAAGTACATCAGCGACATGCTTACACCCATAGAGACAGCACACACATTACATCTACGATCTAAAACTAATAGCCATTTGAAGCCTCCGAAAATACGAACCAACTATGGAAAATACAGTTTCACATACATAGCTAGTCAAAATTGGAATTCCTTTCCTACGTATGTTATAAATTCAGAAACGCTATCATCTTTTACGCACAACATGCACATACATACACACTTTCAATGATTTTATGCTTTGTTTCAACGTACCTGCATTAATAATAATAATAATAATAATAATAATAATAATAATAATAATAATAATAATAATAAAGATAATAATAATAATAATAATAATAATAATAATAATAATAATAATAATAATAATAATAATTAATAGTAATAATAATAATAATAATAATAATAATAATAATAATAATAATAATAATAATAATAATAATAATTTATCGATTGCAAAATATAATAGTATCTAACCATAAGAGCCGAATTTAACCTGCTCGGGGCCCAGGGCTAATAACTTTCTGGGCCCCAGTGTTCATTAATCTCCCGAAACTAACGGACTTCTCCGGGTTTATCTATGCCCCGCCCATCTTATCGAAGCTCCACCTACTCATCATTCGTGTTGGAATCGGTCGATCTCCGAAGATTTTGGATATCATTTTATAGAAAACTAAATAAACTATTGGATATTTTGAAGCTAGTTTGTCTGAGTGCTGTATCTGCCCAAGGCAGAAACGACACCCAGTCAAATTAGTTTCAAAATACTCAACAGCATGTTTATTACATTAGCATAGAATTACAAATACATACTTATTATTGTCGTCTTTCCGCCATTTGATATTTGATATTGAAATGGTTGAAAATAGGTTTTCATTGCAACAATTATGTATAGTTTTGTATATATTTTGTGCATGATTTGTAAATTTTGTAAATATAATTCTAATTAGTTTATATAGTTATTTGGCGAGGGCCTCTGGGAGATCAGGGCATTGCTCTGAAGATTTACCCTCGATAAATAAAGATTCTTATCTTATCTTATCTTATCTTAGTGGTATTGAGGAATGTCCATTTTCAGGCCAAGAACAAAATATTTAAACAGATTTTACCATTGGATACCCTAGCCAGCCATTCCCGTGGTAAAATTTCTAAAATAGTCTTCCCTAAGCAAATACTTATATTTTCTTGGCCAAATTTAGCCGTTAAATGGTTAAAGGCTTGGCTGCTATAGCCTTGACGTGCAGTCATATGTGTGAGATGTACATTATCGACCAGAATGCTCTCGAATGTCTGCAGCGTGTACAACTCGCTTTACCTTTTCACCCTGTGTGTGTTGTTGGTATTTCCGTTCCTAATCAAGTGTAAGTTGAAAAAAACTCGTTGTCAGAATGTCATGCTTATTAGAATTATTTCTTAATATTTCTGAATCGCCAATCTCATCAGCCTCGGCCATTGATTCACCACTCACCAGTCCCACCCACACCCCAACCCCACCCCATCCCAGTTCATCTTCGGATATTGCGGGTGCACGAGTTGAGAGATGCGCTGCTTTAACTGCACACGTCTCTGTGTGGCGCAATCGACCGTATTTGGATTGTACTGTTGATCAATACAACATTTTCGAATCGTTGTCGGCTTTCTTATTATGTGTCATACGCTAGACAAATCTCCATGAAAATGTCTCCGTATCTGTTACATGCGCAAACACAAACGTCAAATAAAGCATGCATCAAAAGGAAACGTTATTTTGAACAATAGCGTCCATTCACAAGTCGCTACCAAGCAGTATACAAGATTAATCCCGCAACCCAATACCCTAGAGTATCCAATGTGTTATTCCAATATTTTCTAACCATTTATTTAGAGGTGATTTAAATACACGAATCGCCTACCCGGTCACTTATTCGGATCTCGCATCTTATTCATTGTCCAATTGTTTCCATCGACGGGGGATCGAACCCACAACGAGCGCCAGCACCTATCATCATAGCACACATGTCAGGGGTTCTGACACACAGTGGAATTCTAGGACTACCCACGCCGGTGAAAGCGTGACAGGCAAAGCATGATTTTAGTCCTCAGGCGTTGGCTGGTGGTAAGATCTGCGGGCTATGATGCTAGACGCCGTCACAAGTTGTACGTTTTAACCCCCCTCGATGTTAAACAGCGTAATAAAACGAATACCCTTATAAACAATTTTTTCAGTGATGTATGCTTTCCGTGGACACTTTTAGCATTGTCTTTGTCATAATTTTATTTAATTATTGCGTGCCTCGCGATGGACATACACATCTCCGCGTTGCATACGTTGTGATGTATTACCCTTACAGAACGGTTACCCACTCCTCAGAAAGGCACACGTGTGTCATAAACATGTGTTTTGCACATCGGTTTACACATCGGTAACCTGCTGAAGGTAGTTAATTGTACTCTTTGTGTGCATCTTATCAGAGTGATGTGGTGGAAATGACACTGTCTAACCTGGCCAAGAGATGACCTATCTTTTGCAGCCAGAAGGTAATGATTCCTTATGACATGATGGCACAAGATCATACGTTTTACTGGACCATTATCTCGTGGCTTCAAAAACATATCTTATGGTGAGTGCCCTGTATTAACAGACCACCTGGCCTGAGCTACCACTTCTTAATTATCTATACGGTGACCACTTAAGGTGGATGTGCTTGCTACTATAATCTAAATGTAATTTATGTTATCAACCCTAACTCGCCTTCAACCTACGCCACCCCAGCCATGACAAGTGACTAGACTAAAGCCTCTGAGTAGCAGCATAATAGTTTTGATTGACTTGATAGAACAGAATTCTACGTGTTTCGATTACTTTAATAATCAATTTAGTTTTATAACGAGTCAGCCATGTATTTAACGGTCTTTCAGACAATGCGTAGATGTATATGCTTGATAGAGAAATACTGTATTATACAATGCGTTTTACTAGTCTAAGCGCAAATTGTGGTGTTGACACAAGGATTATACATCTCATGGGAAATCATGAGATGGTTTCAGTTAAGCATTGCCATTATAACAAGATAGTTGTATATTAACCCTTACCACTCTGATGTCGAAATTCTATCTTTTTGTTGTGTCAGTACCAATGTAACTGGTGTACATTTTAAAGCAATTTTGGTGTACGATGTTGATGTCTACGACAGCACCATCCTCCACCAAATTCGTATAAAAATGAACACCAGGTTACCGTTTAATTTAATTTAAAAATTTAAAATTTTGACATCAGAGTTGTAAATGTTTACCTCGTTTCAGTATCGGCACACTGATAGCAAACAGCGGCAAAGTGCATCCATTCATCATGATCTTACTTATGATCGACTTTATTTTGTCACGAGATATGGAGGACGGATTAATCCGATCTGTCACTCAAGTAGTTTATGTAGGCTAACATTACACTCATAATTGACAGAGAATACTCCTTCAATAAGCTGAAATAGTCTGTCAAGTGAACGAATTGTATGCCTATGATGGATTTACTACGTAATACACATTCGCTTCTTCTTCTTCTTTTCGTTCGCTGATCATACCGCCAGTCCTGTAAGTGACTATCGACATGATCATAAGCGTTAAGTGCGTGGATCCATGGTTTATTAGAGTGCGCCGTGCGGCCTGGAACCTCCGTCTTCAGCACTCGAGGTTTCTGTCAGGGTTACCTCACCCTTACCTCCTTTAGTCGCCTCTTACGACACGCAGAGGATGCGGAAGGTGTAATCTAAGCCCCACCTACAGGGCAAATACACATTCGCTATGGGAGAGGGTTTATCTAAGTTGAATGAACTTGTACCCGATCCCATTTTACATCTTTATGCAATAAAATATGTTTAAATCAAATCCCTTGAGACTAATTTCAGTGGATGCTGTTGCTGTCATTGTGAGAATTCAAGGTTGAAAGTATATAGATCGATTACAATACGCGCAAAACGTGGAGCCTATCTAGAAATGGGCGAGGAATAGCTGGATCCTTCTATTGGAATGGAGGAATCCAGTTTAGCTATGCCCCGCCCATCTCTAGTTAAGCTCCACCCACACTTTGCCAGCATTGGGATCGATCGATCCATGCACTACCTGAATGTGACTTTCCAGAAGCTATACACGGAAACTGTTGAACATTTTGAAACTAATTTTACTGGGTGATGTTGCTGCAATGGTACACGCATTTCTGCATGGTACTTGTAAATAGCGCATCGATTATTCGTATAGTAATGCATGGTGTTCCTGAATTACACATGGGCATTATGTTTCCTGCTGCATGGGACTCGTGAACGACGCAACAGTAGCCCGTCCATTACTGCATGACGCTAGTTAATGCCGCACCAATGGCCTGTCTATTACAGAATGGCGCTCCTGAATGACGCATCAATGGCACATGAAAGCTGGCGTGGCCCTGATCAGGCTCAGACATATTCATGGATTACAATCCAATCATGACTTTTTGAAATAGCAATGCCACATGCCTGACACCTACAATGACAAATCTCGTGTATTATGAAATAATCGGTATTATTATAATATATCTGGATTGACTCTCGACAGACATGTAAGAGAAATTGTGAATATGTGTGGAGCTTAACTGGCAATGGGCGCGCATAGCTACGAGGTTAATGGTTTGGTCAGCGTCTATCGAGTCCCTGATTCAAGGTCCTATTCACGTCATATCTAGGCGGGTCTTTATTTCAGTCTATTATTGGTAACTTTCTCAGTGTTTACACCGGTGCCCATGTATACTCCTGGCTGGAGAGAGGCAAGGAGCTAAGGAGATTTCCTATGTTTCCAACAGTGTTGAGATAATGCACAGCTCACGCGCGAACCTGGTTCTTCGGCTAAGTAGTCCTGACTCCTGACTGCTTTATCCACCACACTAACCCGCCGCCTCATGCGGGGTATAGTTAGATCGCTCTATTTAAGATAATGCCGTATTATTCTGAACCAGTATTTGGCAGCGGTCTCCGTGTCGGAGTGTCAAGCGGTCAGTTCACGAATGTTCTTATGTGGGACAAACATCATACATGAATTCCTCAGCTAAAAGTACGTTTGTAAACACCTTGCAATATTTTGGTAATTGAATGTATTGACGATGCCATAATGTAGCAGCATTGGTTTTATGATTCATGCCTTGCAAATAAAAGTTAAATTTCCCTAAGTTTTTATCACACGATTAAAATTCCAAAAGTCTAATTTAATCATGATTATATTTGGGAAAATATACTAGATACATTGGTGTATTTGAACTTAATGCGGCCACAATATACCTTTATTCGCACACCATAGGGGGCTGATGAAGTTCAAAGTTGTATTCATAATGTTGCCCTACATACAGAATTACATTGCTCTAAATAATGTATAATAGATGAGACTGTAAAATAAAAATATATGTTTAGTTCATCTTTACCGCTCAAGGATATGTAAAGGATATGCAAAGAATTAATATTGATTCAATTGTATATCAAATTCTTTGTGGGCGATTAAATTCCCTAGATGAATTTTAATATCTGATGCTCACGAGACTGTATATGGAAATGTTTTAAGTCACAAATTGCTTATATCACGCACAAGAATTTATGTAGATTCTAACTTATTTTGCGTAAAAATCTGAGTTTCTATTTCAAAAATGTTATTTAAAGATTTAAAATTTAGTTTGTAGCGCAGAGTAAAAGAATCTGACACTGAAGACAATTATTCAGACGAATATCAAATAGAATCCAAATGGTTATTTACCAATCATGCTTTATTAGTGGTATTCAAGGCAATGATTTCCACCAACAGCTATTTTGTATTAAAATGGAATTAAACATAAAACATAATCTTGATTCAGAAATACCCAAATCACCTTCAAATTGAAAATAAAATCATACTGAGTTAACATAATATTGATCATGTCTTAATATTTTCAGTCACAAGTATGTACTACACGATATGTGCATCTTTTAACATATGGTTTGTAGGCAAAATGTAGTTCGTTGATAATATTGTAACCGGGTATAAAATCTAACCATTACCTCAACATTCTATGACTGTCTTAGAGCATGTCATATTTGTAGTACTATAATTTGTGTAATTAGTTTAACTCTGTGGTTTCTAGGAGTCCACGTTTATTCTTTTACTAATACTAAAGGGAAATGTGTTCATGATATAAACAATATAAAAATACGTCCACGGGAGAATAGTCAGAAGGGAAATAGCCTATATCACTACCACTAGCCAATTATTCATTTCTTACACATTTACAAAGTAATTACATATGTGTAAAATATTATTTTATAAAAAGATTCACATTATTTTGATAATATGTCAGCAACAAATGTTTGGTAAATCACATAATTCTCCGCATCTTTAGTTTCATCATTCATAAATATTTTCTTGGTTTTCTTAATAGCAAAATGTTTTATTCCTTTTGACACTTGGCACCCTAAAATAATCTCATTGTCATCCTTTCAATTTACCTAGGAAATGCTCCATGGACGAAATATTGAGATCAGTGTCAATTGCGTCTAGATCTAGGACCAGACAAATACGCCCCTTAGCTTCATACAGTGGGACGTGTTGAGATGACCATGGGTGTGCCGAAGTAGATGTACCTTGAACATCCACAATAGGGTCGGATTCTCTCACAAATGAATATGACCATGGAATGTCATCAACATCCGATAGTTCAATGACATGGGTAGGCAATATTGGTAAATCTTCAGCATTCACGTGTTCGACTGTGGAAAATCTTTCAACACATATTGCACTTGTTCAGGATTCCTGAATCTATGCTAAAGCTGTCTCTGTAAGATCATGTTCCTCTCCACAACAGCTTTCAGCATTACATTGTTGATAACTGAAGCATTGAAATTTTTATAAAATCACTGCCATTTACACAATGTCAATGATTGTTCTGGACAAAGAAACTATTTTGTCAATATACCTGCATCTGTGTTATTAGCACATAACTGGGTTGGCGAAGTACTGAATAATCTGACAGCTTTTGTCGTTTGAGTGAGACATGCTACTGAAGAAGGCACACATTTTGCAATGTTGGTTTCGTCACACCAGCTTGGACAAATCTTTCAAAAACCGAAGAACAACATACCATAATCTGGGCTTCCAGAAAGAATTTTGCATCAACATTGTTGTATGTTTCTGACCTGTTCATTCGGCCACAGTTCAAGGCATTCTTCTTATCCAGCTACATCGAATTATTGCCTGGTCTTTGGTGAAACATTCCATCTTGATTTTGTGATGGGCTATGTTCATGAGGTCTGTTTTCTTTCTTTTTTTCACGAAGAACTTTCAATTAATTTTCAAAATCATTACCAACAAAGAGACAAAATGTGATGACCTCTTCCATTTCAGATGAATGCTGGGAAATAAGCTAGACTTAACCTTCATATTTACATGGCAAAACTTATGAATGAGCATCTTATATGTTGCAAACTCCATTGCTATTTTGGCAGAGTTTCAATAAGGTCACATCAACAGCTCTTCTTGGTCAGATCCGTTTCCTGGGTATTGTAGCTCGCAGGGGGTATGCGCTGGTCCATTATATTGCTCCGCTCCGTTGCACTACATGTACAGGATGCGTGGGAGGGCTGGTTAGCTACGGTTCTCTGGGTTACGGATCCCATATCGTGACTTTCCAGAAGGTAAAAAACTGGCTTCTAGAGCCGGTGGAACGATGACATTCCAGTGGGGCCGTGCAACCATTGCCGCCGAGATTGAACCTCACGGTCTCATCATAACTGTTAGTGTTACCGGTATGTCGGTCCATAACCTAATTTAAAAGTCTGGACATAAGGATAATTCCACAATATATATTTTTGACAAAAAATGGTACTCGTTTGCTAGTAGATGGACAAAATAATACAGTACATAGAACCAAACAGGTATCTTTCGTCCGTGGGCTCGCCGGATGTACCTCACAGATTCGTAAATCCAGCGAGGTATCCCCGTAAGGGAGCATCCTAGCGAGGCTACTTAAATAGTTTAATATAAACCAATTATACAACCAACACACACAAAATAATATTGTTGCGAGAGGAAAGTGTCTCACGCAAGCCTCCGTCACAGGAAAGTGCCTTCAACGCTGAAGTGGAGGAAAAGAGCTGGCAAAAAGGGCCACTCTTTTGTTCAAACAAAAAGTTATGTGCAGTGGATCAATCCTAGTTAGATTACAATTGATGTGATGCACGCTGCTTTACATGAAGACGGGTTGGATGACTTCCGAAGAATTCATAAGTCCAAAGATACTGCATTGGTAGTTGCCGCTTTTATTTTTGCGGGCCTTCTGCTAAATTCTAACCTACCATTTAGTTGTTAGATATGCTTCCAAGATTTGGCCGCAAGTGGCAGGGATTCCTACCTATCTTTTGATACATAAGGCTAACTCGCGAACATGCCCAGCTTCCCGAAGGTCGCCCCACATAGACAGCGTGCAGACATATTACGGAGCGACAGCTCCCGATTCACATAATGATCCAGTCACGTATCACACCAAAACCACGTATACCATTACTAGGACAATTTACAGTTCACATAAGCAATTTAGAAAGCACAACAGTATTTTTATGGCGGGGAGTAAGAGACAGATATCCATCCCTAGTCACCTTCCCATGAGGGCGAGGTGGGATCTAAGACCGCACCCAGTCACCATACCGAGTTGGATGGAGATCTGCGTCTCGTCCGTCACCCGTGTGTTACGGAACTAACATTTTACCTGTCATTAGGGTTAAGTTCCGGAATGCCCAGAGATGCACTGCAGGCCGGGGTTACATAATATTATTTCTTTTCGCAGTGCTTCCTACCTTGGCAGGGGTATCTAAACTAACTGGTGTCTGGAGATACAGGAGGAGTGTGCTTCCTACCCTGGTGGGGGTATCTAAACTAACTGATATCCAAAGATACAGGGGGAGTGTATGTGACATCGACACTTTAGTTTTCACTGCTCGGAAACCCCAATAGTTTCCCAGAGTCGGATCCTGCCAACGTGTCGGTTGGGAGTCCAGACAATTATTATGAAGCCTTGCGTCTGGAGGAGCGTAGAAAGAGATGATCCCTCGTCATTACGAAGAGGCCCTAAGGTAATTGGCCAGTGTTACATATCCGCTACAGCCGGAAAAGAGTCCCTAACTATTTTAAACCTATTTTATCGAGCTAGAATATCCAAGTTTAGTCTGTGGCATGTCAGGCTCGAGCAATGTGAGCATGAAAATTGACCTCAGTGTAAAATTTATGCTGGGGGATATAGTGATGCGGATATAATGTTGCTATATAGTATAGCCTAGCGTACTGCGTCCTAGAATTGTTATACAAACAAAACAAAATAACTAGGATGGCTACCTGCCATATACATAACTAACTAGTACAGTACTAACAGTATATCAGGTCATAGGACCTTGCAGCGCTTGTTAGTTGTAAGCACACCGAAATAAAGATAATATATACAGTATGAAACAGAAAGTATAAAACGCGGTACCTATTAGTCATTAATACCTATTACGGAATTATTAAATAGCACAATAGTATAGTTACTTGAGTACCTATTGGTCATCGATACGATAAGAGTTCATAAATCAACGTAGTTGATGCGCTACAGATGAGTAGCGTGAGGTGGCACAATTCCGAAGTTGCTGGGCAGATTTCCGCGGGAAGACTGTTGATACGGCTCACTCTCAAGACAGTAAAGAAGAGCAGTTGTAGAGAGATGTCCATTAGATAGCCAGAATAACTAATACATGAATTTACACAGTAAATTATAACGTGTCCATCCGGCGACGGTAGTTTGAAAGTTGCCCGCTTCAAAGAGGGCTACAGTTGTAATTAAATATTGCATGTACATAACTGGGTACACCGTGCGGGATACATCGCATAGCTCTTGCGGTGTACCGGGCAGAGTCCCACCAGACTGTGGCCTAAAAGTTAATTAAACACACGACATGCTGCGCAGAAGTGTGATACCACTTTTCAGTGTAGTCTGGAAGATCCGGCGAGTTATTCACCAAGAATCACCGTGGCGCTACATCCTGTAGAATTTACATCAGACCCGCAAGGCCTATCTGCAGGGAAGCTCCTCTGTAGGTTGTTCCGGATAGGGAGTCCTTCTTATTTATTTAGTTGCCCTCGTATGGCCGTCCGAGGGCTTGCAAAAACTTATTGTTGCGGATATACGGTTACTCACCGGCGCAGGAGATCTGAGTTCTGATAGGCACTGCTGCGGGGTAGGATACCACAGTCAGTAAGGTGTTAGCCCACGTCTAGCACTGCGCTGGTCCAGCAACCTTGCTGTCGGCTGTTCCTCGCCGAAGTGCTCTCGATCATTGATTTTTGCCTCCTTTTATACTACTCGTGACGTCAGAGGCAGGATGCCCCAGCCAATCAGCGGGCGGGAAGTATCCAATCAGCGTGCAGCCAGAAAGGGCGACGTGGCGATCACGTGATCGGCCCATTCCCCATTCACCTAATACATACACGCGATCAAGACGTCCAAGCAATAGTTTGAAAATAATTTTAGTGAGTCATTTATGGATAACTCGGCCATTTCTTGTCCGATTTTAAAAAGGTTAGCAGTTTTGAAATCCTCGTTGCATTTCAGTACTGAGTATGACTGAGAATGGAGTGATTTGAAGAAATGACCAGTAGCAACTCTGTACACTATATAAGCATACATTCTCTCCCAATACTGACACGGCTGCCAGGGAAGCTCTGACGCACGCGCATGCACGCTACGCGTTCTTACGGACTAAGCCACTTTGTAGAAAACCTTTCTCATATGGCTTTATACATGCGTACTATCCTACCCAGGGGTATGTGCTTGGAACATATCCGGCGCGGTCGTCCCGTACCCAGCTGAGCTGGGATGGTCCGTACCCGTCCGGCTGATCCGCGCTACACCATGGCATCTCTCTCATCATCTGATGGCTGTAATTGTAGATCAGTGTACCTGCTTCATGACAGTGTTTTGCCTTTTCTCTTTGAACTTAAGTTATTTTATCATCTACAATGCAAATCCTTAGTATGTGTAGTGTGCACGCACGCACGCACGCACACACGCACGCACGCACGCACGCACGCACGCACGCACGCACGCACGCACGCACGCACGCACGCACGCACGCACGCACGCACGCACTCTCTCGCTTTCTCATTTTTTGTCTTACAAAAATAGGATTAAAAATAAATTTAGCTAAATATAGTGCTTAGTTTAGCTATGCGATAGATTTCCATGATCACAATTAAGTTCAGAGACTATCTGAATAGTGTTATTGCCTACAAGTAATTTTGCGTGCAAATACACGTGTTTATGGCTGAAGTCACCTTCATTGGAATCATAATCTGAATAGAGATTTTACATAATTAGTTGTACAGATATACGGATTGGACGTAGTAATGAGACCAAGAATACACAATTGAAAGAAATCTCACAGAATCATTGATGACACTTGCATCATATTTAAATTGACTCATGACTGTCAAAGAACATTATTGAATCTAATGATAATAAAAACAATCATGAGCATATTTGGACTGTATTTATGTTATGATACACATTTAAGGGAAATATTCCCCAACTTAAGAGTCAGTGATGTTGCTTACACATCACATTGCCTACGAACTACACATATGTTGCTGCCATAACAACATTGATTTTGTGATTAACCTAGTTATCGTCTATGACAAAATAGTGTTAAGTTTTTGTTTCCCATATATAGCGATTTCCTAGAATTATTTATTGATTTATAATATTTCAAATGGCTCTTTCTTACAACACCAATATAGTTATTTAATATTTTCAGCGTTTTGTAAATAAATTATACGTTAGGAATAGGGAAAGTTGATTATATGCATTTTCACAAATATGCCGCTGAAGTTTACGTCAACTTTGTGTAGTACAAACTACCTAATATTGAGTTACTACACTGAGTCCTGCGTGGTTGATGGGAAAGAGTTTGTAGGCAACCACACTAATTTTAATTTATTTTGATTTTAGTTGTAAATATGTATTGAGCATCGAATCTGTATATTTTACAGAAGCAAAAATTTCTGTTTCGTTTAAGCGAATAAGATCTCAAATACGTATGTGGAAATGTAGTCAGCAACACAATCTTTTAGCCAAAACGATGTTAGACCTTGCTGATGTTGGATGGTCACTAATTCCCCTGAACATTTAGTAAATTTATGGTGATGCAATCAGGTTCTATATAGGTACTGAAGTTTCTAAATGACAACAATGTTTGTAGATGCAAGCAAAATACATAATAGCAGTATGTTTGATAGATGTGTTTGGAGGCAACACGAGAAACTTGACGTGTGATAAAAATACAAATAGATTTTATACCAAAAGTCCCATTTACATAGTGCATAACATAAGCCTAAAACGTGTGTTTATTACACACGTTCCAATAATTGGCACATTATTAAATTAAAAAATAGAAATGTTCAAGCCAGAAAAAGGCTAGTCTGGAGAGAAAGATTGCATATCTCGCTTAATATTTATCACATAATAACAAAGTAAACTGCCCATGAAAGGGATCAGGGAAATCTATGAGGTGATTGTTATTAAATCCAATTGAATTAAATATTTTTAAAGATAGAGTTGTAAAAATCCCTAAATGTTTCCATTTTGGAGAATTTACCATAGACATAATCATATCTTTATTGAGGCGATTTTTTATTGTCCATTATTATGATACATATTTTAATTCCATTCCCTTATGTTGTAAGGAATACTAGATATATCCTCTATAAAGCATACCATGACCAATTCGTGGTGATTGGTGTAAGTTTAATTTATGTAAAGATAGTTCGTGCAAATGCAGTACTTGTAGACACGATACCATATGTTCTTCCTTCTGTATAGGCTAATCTATGAGTATAGCAAACATCATAGAGTATAGGTTAATAACATCTGCATAAGCAGCCTTTATGGCACTGCGATAAAACGTGTTTAAAGGTAGACTATACATAGCGTTACTCGGGAAAGTGCAGGTGCCTACACTCGGGAATCTGATGACAAATCAATGGTCCTTTCCAGTTTTATCTATGCCTCACCCATCTCTATCTAATCTCCACCCAAACCACGCTCGTGTTGGGATTAATCGATCTCTGAACTCTCTGACTATTAATTTCCAGAACACAATGCAGGTACGCTGTTGAATATTCTGAAACTAATTCGACTGGGTGCTGTTGCTGCCTATGCAACAGCGCCTAGTCAATTTAGTTTCAAAATATTCAACAGCATGTTTATTAAATAGCAAAGAAATGCAATTCGTACAACGTGTCGGACTATTAACCGTTAAAGACGGACTATATCGAATTATTCATTACGCCATGATTATGACGCCAGCCTACAAGTCACGTAGTTCATTATGACGCCATGTGATAGATGGATAAACTCGGTAAGATCCATAGTCGTGTGATTGATATACTAATTGTATATTAGTTCTGAATTCCCAGAAACAGGATTTCAAAAGAGAGAAGCGTGCGATCCGAACTATCACTGGAATATCTGACGTCATAATAAAATATGTCACTTGTTGGCTGAGTCCTCTGGATGGTTGACTACTGGGAGAATGTCCGTCTCTCAAACACCAGAGGAACAGTTTTGCAGAATTACCTGGGTTCGAATCCGGCTCAGATCTTGAAAAAGGTAACAATTACTTTCCAGTTGACAGACTGGGCTATATCTTAGTGCTAGTGCCTCCGCAATGACAGGGCTCGTATAAGTAATGCTTGACATAATAAAGGATATGCATACACAAATATAATACCGTTGTCCTGTTACATCACGAGGGTAAAAAAATAAATATTAATCACGGTAACCATTAATAGAACGAAGGAAATAATTCACAACATCCAATACAATGGGCATGTTATGCACTAGACAAGTTCTTATATTAACCCCTAGAAGGCTGCAAATTAAGATCTCCAAATGTGCGCTTCATATATCACCTTCATGAAATAACTGTTGTTCATTTTAAACAAGGATATTGTAACATGGTGCTGACCAAGACAGCAGCAATTGGCTCCAAATTGAACGTCAAGTTTTCTTCTACAGACCGTGTAACAGCTGTTTACTACAGAGAAACAGGGGTTACAATACTTCCGTTCTAATACAATAATCTATTGAACGACCATTTTACAATAGACTCCATTAACAGTAACATTAGGAAACACGTGGGTTTTGCTTGTCGTGGATTCTTTGTTCCAATTGAATGAGTTTTCACACATTTCTCTATGCATTGCAATGAACCTGATTCAAATTGTTCTGATTCGGGTTTGACTTAATATTTGTAATCTATTTTACAGAAAGTTATTGTAGTCAATGTCATTCAGAATAAACGCTCTGTTATCCATACCACGCAGTAGCGTAATTGTCATCTACCCGAGCTAGAAGCACCATTCATGTACATATGCATGTATTTTTTTACAATTAACCCATTTACCATCAGAGCCCGGAAAGGGCAAATTAGTTTTGTACGTAAAGAATATTATGTTGATTATTTTGAACTAATTTGACTGGGGGCTATTACTTCACCAATCATCAACAGGTTTCAATCAAATTTGTTTTAAAATATTCAACTTATTTCCCGCATAGTTGTCTTGAAATTCAGAAAACTGGAATTTCAATTTTCAAAGGTCTAATGGTTTTGTAATTTCTCATATCGAAATTAACGAGTTCAAAATTACGGATCAGTAGTGTGCAATCCGCCTTCTATTTGTGTCGACAGACAATGGCATTAAACATAAACTTAATATTTACGCCAACACATTCTAAGTATTTTAAGTGTCCACATTTTACCCATACCCTAAGGAGTAGATTACCAAGAATGGTAACTTTGACATCGTCTGGCAGATGCGGCGGTTTAGGAAACGTGGGCGCTCATTGTCATTTAGAAGAGAAAGAGATTAGACAACCTCAATTTGTTTCAAAATTATAACCCAAATATCACATTTCATCCGTGTTTTAGCGCTTTAAATGCACATTTTTATTTTTAAACAGATTTCATACATGAAATGCGATATACTGAGATACTGTTACTGCGAGTTTGAATCTATCGTTAACTGTGGTAGTTGGCGTAAAATTATATAGTTACACTCTTAAACCAGCTGAACTGACCTGAGTACTTTTGTCAGTGAAAATAGCGTGCTTCAAAACCAATTTTTGTGAAAAAGCAATTAACTGTCAAAGTATAAAATTACAACACAAAAATCAGTTTTATGACACGATATTATCAACTAATCCTAAAAGCATTATGCAAATCAACTAACGACATATCAGGCACAGGTTAAGGCCGAATTCCAATGATGCGGCGAAAAATAAGATTTTTATGCATTCTGATGTGAATATGCACCTTTAATATATATATATATATATATATATATATATATATATATATATATATATATATATATATATATATATATATATATATATATATATCAGAACTAATCATTGTCGTTGATATGAGTGTTTGACTGTACGTCCAAAATAGACGAACTGTCAGACACTCCGACTGGGATTATAGGCCTATAATCCCAGTCGGGGTGTTTGACAGTTCGTCTATTTTGGACGTACAGTCAAACACTCATACCAACGACAATGATTAGTTCTGATATGTCACTATAACGTCATAATCAACTACATCATATGGAAACTGACGTCACAATCAAAGTGCTTATTAAATGGCGTATCTAGGTCCGCAATGAACAAAAAAACAAGATGTACGAATTGTATGTTTTACTATTTAATAAACATTATTTTGAATATTTTGAAATTATTTGACTGCATACTGTTGCTGCCATATGTACAAATAGTATCCACTCACATTAGATTCAAAATATTCAACAGGTTTCCCTGTAGAATTACCTTGTGATTGGGATAATGGGAATTCAATATTCAAAGTATACTAATCGATGCCGACGTGTGCAACGCATAGGCGGGGCATTGCTAGAAATGGGCGGGGCATAACTAGAAATGGATTACTCTGTAGGCAATCAAGCCTACCGGTTTGATTCTAATGGTAGGATGTGCACCGCCCATTGCGGCATGGTGTACTCAAGATACGCTTGCGAGCTGCTAATTATAATGTGGCATCACGTGGCCGTTAAATCATGCAATACAGCCTAGTGGCAAGATATGACCACTCAGCTCACTCTAGTAGTAACAAACTTTGAATCAGCGAAACTACAAATTCCCCAAGTATTGGAAACAATCTCCTACCTGAGAGCCGTTATCTTTATTTTAGCCGCTCTGTTTACTTCACCAGTGCTTGCTATCTGTCCGACTTAACGTGTAACCCTCTCTGCTGGAAACGGTACGGCGATCTACTGGTCATCTTACTCGTGGCAATAGGGGCACGAATGTATGATACTGTAAAAGGGTATCGAAGACAAGTGCGTTTTCATTCACAAGACTACTAGAGGATTCCAGTGTATCCATCAATCACATGACGTCATAATCAGCTACGTAACGTGTAGGATTACGTCATAATCAATTGCGTCGTAGATAAATTCGTTGCGAACGCTTAATAGATGACGGACAAAGCGTTGTTGTAAGAATTGTATGTTTTTACTATTTAATACACATGCTGTTGAATAGTTTGAAACTAATTTGACTGGGCGCTGTTGCTCTCACAGAAAGCAACAGCGCCCAGTCAAATTAGTCACAAAATATTTAACAGCTTACCGGTACAGTTTTCTGGAAATTGATAGACTAGGAGTTCAGGGATCGATCGATCCCAACACGGGCGAAGTGTGGGTGGAGATTAGCTAGAAATGGGCGGGGCATAACTAAAACTTCCTTTTTTTGTATTATCGTGTTGGAAATTAATGAAGTAATTCACCTTTCCAGAGTATCCATCCATCATCTGAACTCGTATGACGTCATAATAAGCTCAGCGCGTGTATGATGTACATAGTAATCGAAGTCTTCGAAGCAAGGACAATGCTGGTACCCATTGGTGGTTGTCGTGTGCAGTCCTTCTCTATTTAGTGGAACTATTGAACTAACAATGAATATTGAGCCACGACCGACAATTAAATTAAATGCAAATGTATGTATATTTCGCTTTGTGGTGTCACTCAAGATCAGTAATGATGACGAGTGATAATTTTTCACGCATGAAAATTGTATATGGATGAATGGTATATTGATGCTGAATACGATAGAATCTGATTACGTCATATTGTAAATTAACTTACGATTACAATAGGTAGAAATATATGGAAATCAACGAATATCATTTTCCACCACTCATGATTACTCCCATAAGTTACGCAAATTACTTGAATTATTTAACGTATGTAACCATTGAACCTGACCTGACATTGACCTTTAAAATCGGACAGACCCTTTCGCATAAGATGTGAATGGTACTAGATTACAAATGTGCCAAATTCGGCACGTTGGGCCAATATATATCACGATATCCCTTAGATTTGGTACTAAGCCTCTCCACTCCATGGAACATCTCAAGATCGCGATATTCAATGGTGACGTCAGTTGACGTGGCGTCAACGGGCAATGAAGGAGCATACTAAATCAGTGAAAACGGGTCCTAGCCTGCAATAGCTTAACAGCCTTTACTTAATGTTGGAACATAAAATTACCTTTCTAACAAACCAAGCTGCTCTAAATCCTTCGCACACTAAATCAATTTATGGTAATTTGCAACTAATTTATGATTTATCGAATCGGTTACCATATAGGCCTCAGAGATGACAAACATTTCCGCATGCATGTATATACACGTCTGTGAGCGCGTACATATCGCGTGCGCGTGCGTATACGCGTATGCGCGTCCTCGGCTCACGAATGTGTGTTATCTTAGGAACAGCTGTACATGATTAGCAATTGATTCATATGGTATTGGTCATTTTACGTCAGTCTCTCACAGTATAGGCGCCCGCTATAAATAATTCACACACCCCGTGAATAATTCCTAGCACTAGGAAGAGAAAAAACCACAAATTGTTTACGTTGCTCTCCGACCTCCCACACTAATATCGATGCGTGCAAGGGAACGTGTGGTTACTCCTACACTTTCATTGATCGGTATACGCTTCAAAGATAATAATCCGCCATCATTGTCGTATGCAATAATATTCACCTCTTATCTTTGTTGTGAAGATTAACTATGAGTAAGCGCCCTCTGTTTATCGCGTGACCACGGGGAAGGGGTGGGGGGGGGGGGTTGCTAATATGTTTGTTTTAGATATTGATCGTAACTGTCCATATATGTATTTGTCTATACGATCAACGTCTCTTGAACGACAGAAAATTCTGGTTCTTTCAGACCTCCTAGAACGAGTATTTTCTAACGACAGATTCATTATCTATAGCAACTGACTTACCTTAATCAATCAACTGCTTTTTGTGACGAAGTTGCTCCTCAAAAAAGGCTGGGTCGCATTTGGCAGGTTTGAGTGTGGATATTATTTATCCGTAAGCCACTGCTGTACTCCCCAAGTACATTCTCACGACCACAGCAAGCGGTGCAATTAATACTTATAGATTTACGTGCCATTATTTCTTGATACCATCAACCTCTTCCGCAGAATAGACAGTACAGGATTATATTCATAACTATTAACTATTTAGTATGATGAATAGTGACTCATTTAAATAGCGCCATTATCAGCGTGCGTGCGTGGGTGCGTGCGTGCGCGCGTGTGTGCATAGTAGTCAGGGGAAGGAGCCATGGATCCAACACAATTTAGAGGGGTGGCACCCCTCCCACGCTCGCCCTCGGTTGCACTCAAGCCATTATAGGACTACAGAACCGTCCTTGAATTTCCTTTTTGGACTCGTGTTTGTAAGTATTAAGAGACGAGATATTATTAGAATAGTTTTTGCCTCCGTATGTATGCACGCACATATAAATACACAAGCACGCACGAACGCCGGCACGCGCGTGGCGGCGCACAAGCACGTGCATGCGCACATTGATAGAAAACATAACATATCCAGAAAAAGAATTAACGAGGTTTAGAATCCAATATGCAACGGAGATTAATCCATAATATCTCACAGAGTCGAGTCATGTGGTGAATGTTTATCTCACTGCTAACTATAGAATACCTGGTTATGTGAGCGAGCATGTTAGCCTTTGTGACGAGGGATGTTCTGAATATCACATCGGGAATCCAATTAATTACCTATGAGATAGAATCAATAAGACGGGTGTTGGAATAAAAAATTATAAATCTCTTTTCCTTAAGGGTATTGGCACTTATACAACCGATTTTATCAGTCTACTCGACGTGATCTCAAGAATGTATAGGCATGCACATTAATAACTGGGAGTGAAGCATGCACACAATTTTTTAACTCATCTATCGGTGCGCTTTCTATTCTTATCTCGTCTATATAGCGTATATGGGCATTTACTCTGAGATGTGGATTATCAAAGGACAAATCCCATCGAAATCCCTATGTTTTGCAATAAAGAAACAAATAAAAGCAGTTTAACCTTTATTCTGAGATATGGATTCGAGAAGGAAAAATTCATAGAAATCCAGAAGGTTTGGAAACAAAGAAAGCAAACCGATTCGAATCAGATACAGTTTAACATCGAGCACAATTCACTTTAACTGGCGTTTACGCGACCAGATTTACAATTAGTTGTAAGCCCCATAGGCATTTGTATACATTGCGTAATTAATTGAGGAATCAAGTTTTGTTTATGCTCCGGCCATCTTTAGCTAAGCTCCACCCACCTTTAACGCCGTGTTGGGATCGATCGATCCTTGAACTGGCTGACAATCAATTTCCAGAAATTCTATACAGGTAATCTGTTAAATATTTTAAAACCAATGTGACTGGGTGCTGTGCCTATGAGTGCCCAGTCAAATTAGTTTCAAAATATCCAACAGCATGTTTAGATTAAATAGTAAAGACATGCAATTCGTACAACAATGCTTAGTCCGTCATCAATTAAGCGTTCGTGGCGAACCTATCTACATCATTCCTGACGTAATTGATTATGACGCCATCCTACACGTCACGTAGTTGATTATTACGTCATATGATGGAGGGCTAAACTGGAAAGGCCCATTGTACAAGCTATCTGATCGTATAAACGCGGATATACACAGCTATTTAATCTTCCTTACAAAGCGAATGAGTCGCGCCATGTGTTCCATGTTATTAGCATGGTGTATTTCTGAATTGAGGATTAAGTCTATGCTTATTTATAGCTTGCCATCCGTAAGTGATGCGAATTAAAATTGAACTCTTCCTATTCAGTTGGCTATATAGCATACCACTGCAATGGACTTTTCCTATTTATCAATCCATCATCTGACGTTATATGACCTCATAATCAAGTACGTGGCGCGTATGATGGCGTCATAATTAATTAACGCTGAATAATCCGATACTGTGTACGAATTGTACGTCTTTACTATTGACTAAGCATTCTATCGAATATTTTGAAATTTATTTGACTGGTCGCTGTTGCTGCAACAGCATCCAGTCAAATTAGTTTCAAAACATTCAACGGCTTACCTGTATAGGTTTCTGGAAATTGATAGTCAGGGAGTTTAGGGATCGATCGATCCCAATATGAGCGAGGTGTGGGTGGAGCTTAGCTAGAGATGGGCAGAACATGGCAAAAACTGGAAAGGTCCATTACAAACGCTAACCTCATTACAGTATCATGAGAAAATAACAACCACACTGCCCCTGCCCCATTTAATCTATATGAATGTGGTTTAATCATGTAACCATTATGGATCTGACCTGTGATAAAAAAAAATCCTTTATAATGTAAGAAATTATCTTTTGAATATTTTGGAAGGTTAATTTAGCTGAGAAGTGTTGCTGCCAATGCCGGTAACAGGATCGTGTCAACTTAGTTTCAAAATATTCACCAGATTTCCAGTATAGTTGTCTTTAAATTAGAACACAAAAGACGAAGGGTTAAATGATTAATAAAGAGTAAGCGAGGTGGACATGGGGTCACTTAAACTGTGAGTTCACGACCACATCGATACGCGAGTAGTTATGTTTACACTATTTTGATATAATTTTTGCTCTAAGTTACGTTCGCTTTTCCAATGTGAATATATAAGTTCCATTGCTAACTGTAGACTACCTGGTTCTGTGTATATATCAGCCTTATTGACGAGAGATGTTGTGAATATCGCATTAGGAATCCAATTAACTGCCAAGTCTTGATCAATACTAGGTATAGAAATAGAAAATTATAAATTGCATATCCTTAAGGACATTAGTACTTATACTCAGGTTTTATCAAGTATATACGCTAAGCGATGTGAAGTGTGTGTAGATATGTACATTAATATCTGAGAGAGATTTAACTCATTAAAACCAGAGTAGGCCTACTTACGTTCTGAGACGTGGATTAGAGAAACACAAAACTCATAGAAAGTTCGGGGTTTGGTAACCGTGAAAAAACAAAAAAACGAATCTAATTAAATGCAGTTAACGTTGACCACAACTGTTATGCAGATAGGTATTTTTCAGTGAAAGCGAATGCTTGTTCAAGGCTATTATCTTGCGTCTTAAGATTACATCTGTTTAGGACGGAGAATATGCCAGTAACGGATGTGAAGTAAAATACAACTCCTTGCATAGATGCAGTTATACCATGCTACTCATCAAAGATAAATTCATCGCATTATCTAGAAGCAATGACGCTGATTTATTGAACATATAATGGACGCCGTTTAATTATCAATCAAGTATTTTACGTCACAATCAACTACGTCACGTGTAGACTGACGTCACAATCATAATTGACAGAAATGGGCAAACTGCATGAAATTTGGATTTTGCTAATTTAGGATTCAAAGTACAATGTATAAATTGACCCCAAGACGCGCAAAGCATTGGCGGAGCTTAGCTAGAGATGGGCGGAGCATAACTAGAGATGAGCGGGGCATGGCTAGAAATGAATTCATGCACTACAATAAATGGATTAACGAATTAACATGTGTTTTCCACCCCTAGTACATAATACATTTTATCCACCCCTGGTACATAATAAGTCTGCATAATTTATAATACCGGTTTTCAACATGCACATGATGCAGACAATGCTCATAAATAGCAGAATATACAGAAGGTTTGAGAGTCCTCTACATGTGATTTTACTTTTGCACATAGAAGCAAAGTTACATACACCGGCTATTATTAGATCCAGATTCGATGAGTTGCAGACCATAATCTGGAGAAAGAGTTCTTTGACTTAACCTAATTCATTCTATCTTCCTGGCAAATACATCCAGAAATCAACCTTGCCACACAATTATGTCAGTAGATAGAATTCATGATTTGTCACATGTACGGAAACCTATCTCTTTCATCTCCTTTCCATCATTCTGCTTGGTCTCATAGTCTTAGCCTTTTTCAAGTGACTTCTAGTGCTCATGTCAAGCTGGCATATGGAGTTACATCTTTCCCCATCGTTACTAGATGGATGGTCCATATCGATATTCAGTGCTATCCCTTGCTCACCACTGTTGTGTGTGATCATTAGTTATCTTTTCTCATCATTTCTAAATACCATTACCCATTGAATTTTCAATATCCTTCTGAGACAATGTGTCAAGCATGGTCTCACGTACTTTTATCATCTCAAAGTTTTACTCCAATACAGCAACACTGCAAGCGTGTCGGATCTTGATCTTGTTCTCGAATTGAATTCTTCGCCATACCTTGTTGAATATATGTGATGTTTCCCTTGCTTTTCCTGTTTTAGTTTTGATCTCACATGCTATGTCGTCTGTTTTGCTCACTGTTGCTCTGCGGTAAACTAAAGATTTTAAACTTTTCTACCATTTCGTCTCTGACTGCCTCATGGTGTGTTGGACATGACTTTATCAGTTTTTTATTTTAGAACATAGATTTGAGTTTGGCTTGACCCATGCATCTTTCCAAATTCTGAATCCTGAATTTCTGTCGCTTACACAGGCCTTATACTTGACAATATGGTACAATCATCTGTAAGATCAAAGTCTTCTAAGCTGCGCATCATTTCTATCTGATCACACAATTCCTTCGTGGCCAAGTCAAGCGCAAGAAAGAACAGCAATCCGAGCATTGCAAAACCACATTCCGCTCCTGGGCGTACATCAGAGTCACAAACCTCCATTTCTATTCATCAATACACTGCAACAATTCTCGAACATAGCCTAACCAACTTTGGTGGGAGTCCGTTCCTTCTCATGATATGTCTCTGTATGCAATGTCGAAGGCGTTCTCAAAGTCAGGACAACATCCAGTCAGACATGGCCTCTATTCTCTTAAATGTTCAATGCTATTGTATGTATGTATTACAAATACTACTATGTGTCCTTAAGACATAATGTTGTTGATTCGAGGTATGTGATGCTGAGTGGGCACTTCGCACAAGCCCGTCAATTGATCCTTCTGTTGGTGGAAATTGCTCTATGTTATGGTTTGTACTTAATCCTAGAAGATAATGTGAAGAGAGTTTGGAAAGATTATTATAATGCTCTTTCTTGGGGCGTATATGTGGCATAGAGATGAACATGCATTCCTGTCTTCTGGTGATCAATAGCCGAGTGTATGAGAAGCATATTATGGTACAGCGGACGGGAGATTTTCAGCACACGCACAAAGACGCACACAAGAACACACAACTGGCCGCACGATTCATAAACAGACATATACCGCATGCGCACCTGGGCATGGAATATACACAGCACACTGCAGGACAGAAATGGATATACACACGCCCATAGACGAGCACACAGAGGATCCCATGCACGCGCGCACAGGACAGTTATATCACATGCATGAATAAATGAACAAGCCAGGCCCACAGATAAACACACAAGTGAACTAACATACATCGATAGTGACACACACCGCCATCGACTTACACACACTACCACGGATTATATACACACCAGGCTTATACGAAAGAGGATTGTCGAATATATTGTGCCCATGCTTTAATGTTGTACTTAATCTATAAATATGTACTGTGCATAATAAATGTGTTGTCCCGGATCAGGTGAACTTGTTTGTCACCAAGCTTTGTGACTATGGACTGACGTCACATGTTTGTGATAGAACACTGGATGGAAGTTAGTTGGAGTTTGGCGCTGGGCACGGTCACTTGTAGTTTTGGATAGTTGGTCCCACTCCACGATGTGAATATCAAACTGTGGATTATGGCCAACTGCGAAAAACGAGCCAGTGGCAGAGTCCCAGCGTGTGTTGTATATTAATACAGTATTACCGTAACTACAAAGACGCGTATGTGTTATCTCACCAGTCAGATGAAAGATCCTGATGTATAGACAAACTAATGCTATTAGAATACCTGCCTCGTCGTGATCGCTTCCTAGATAAAACACATCCTCTCTGTGGATTGCCACTGACAGTTATAACTTATGTTCCACCTCTTTAGCCAGGTAAGCAGTCCGCAAATCATTGGTCTTGATGCCATCGAGAAATGTGTTAAAACCTTGCTGGGAATATCTTAAGTCAGATATACACATTCCATGGGAATGTCACTACTTTGTGATTTGTTTCAAGGCTTCCACAGTGCAGTTATCAGGAATGATGAACACATAGTCATAGGAGCGACATTTACCATCAACTGCATGGTTAACGTGTCCAGCCACATCATTGCAGATTTTAACCATTCATATGTCAACAGCACCTTAAAGCACTCAAAATGCTACTCATATTAAATTGCCATTCAGTTAAATGGTCAAGAACTTTCGAGTAAAATTCAATTTTTGCAGGCCAAAAGAAGATTATTTTTGTAAATTTACCGCTGATGTCTGACAAAATGGACATTTCTCAAGAGAATTGCAGAGGCCGTTTTGTTCGGCTTAATCATCGAGGGTGTTATGATCAAGATAAGTCAAGTCTTTACTTAGACAGTGTTCATCGGCAGGCTAAGAGAATACTATTTTTGAAAGTTTACCACTGGAATGACTGTTGTCTTTTGATTGACTGCTCGGATGGCTGTGCATTCACATAATCTTCCTGATAACACAATTCACCTTTTCAATGTATCCATCGATGATTTGACGTCATATGACGTCATACTCAGGTGAGCGGGGTGTAGGATGACGTCACAATCATTACGTCATAAATGATTCTATTAGGCCCGTCTTTAACTCTTATTAGTCATACACGATGAACGAATTGTATGTTTCTAGTATTTAATAAGCATGCTGTTGAATATTTTGAAAAGGATTTGACTGGGCACTGTTGCGCTTAGTTTCAAAATATTCAACAGCATACCTGTATAGTTTTCCGGAAATTGATAGTCCGGAAGTTCAGAGATCGCTCGATCTCAACACGAGCGATGTGTGGGTGGAGCTTAGCTCGAGATGGGCGGGACATAGCTAAAAAGGTCCATTGGCAAGACTTGTGCAATAACTTCCTGACATCTATGATACGATTAATTTCAGAATTACTCATCCATTTGTGATCTCCCTGACATCATTTACATCCCTTTCGGATGATAAATAATATCACAATTCCAATGGCCTCGTAGCGCGTCAGCTCATGAAAATCATAGATGAAGTGTCACGCATGCACGCGTGCGTGTGTTGATGGATGTGTGCACTGATTTACAATCATATTTCGAAGAAAGAAGCTAAATATGAAACGGTTTCTATATATTTTAAATACGTATATTGTGAATATGTAAGTGCTGAGAAATGGCAATGCTGTACATTAAATATTTATTCAGCATAAAATGTCAAAGATTAAAATAAGCGCATTGCTCTGTCTACGCTCAAACATAGGAACTGAATTAGGACTACTCGTCTCTAACCACCCAGTAATAGATTAGCTAAGTTGGCTTCGGTAAAGCTTTCGTGTCCTGTCGAATTACTGCCAGTCATTTATCTAAATAAATCTTCGATTCAGCAGACTGGGCCGGGTAGGAATTCCCACAAATCTGTCATCTGCCATGTCACGCCATATGGTATAATTGCATTTCAATTTCTTAATAACATAGCTGGTCGTTATATATTGTATAGATTTGCTGTTCAGTCATAGAGCAATTATCGTTAACGCTCTGAACGCTTACATCCCTGAATCTAAATTTTTAGACAATCGTACAGGTAGGCTGTTCACTATTTCGAAACTTATTTGAAAGGAAGATATTGCTATATCACAGACAGCAACAGTTCCCGCACCGGAGAGATGCCGTTGGTTGTGTGGAGAAGCTAGTGGCGCTGCTTGCTTGCTTCTGTGTTCCCGGTGACGGCTTGCCGGATGGTGAAATGAGACGGACGTGGAGGCGATGTGTGCGGCTCTGGAAACGTGAAAACTGGACCTGGGAATCGTGATTGACGTAGATTTGCTTTTGGTGTGGCTGCTGTTGCTCTGCTCTGTCTCCCATGCCAAGCAGTGGATCGACATTTTAACATGAGTATGAAAAGGATTTTAGCAATTTGACGACGTAGGCTCTTTTTAATTCCCAACCAGCGCCATCTGCATTTAACTTATATTTCTAACAGCAACAAGTTATAATTTAAAGTTTTAATTTGGAATTTTCCTTTACATACACTAAGGTTTTTTCCCGTTTCTTGGCTATTTAATCACACGCAGATATCTTTATTTTTTTAAACTTTTATCTAATAAACTTATCTTTCAGTTTCATCTCTTAATATTTTTTATTTCCAAATTTTTTCCTGATTTCCGTTTTCATATTTAATTTCACAGACCCTCAGATCACCTCGAAGAGAAATAATGTAATTCCCTCTCCCATCCATGCACACGGCTTGCAATAATGATGCCCGCCAATAACCGCTCATTAGGCAGCAAGAGGTAACGCATACACCCTTACCAAGATCTTAATTTTCTATTATTTCGGTTTATTTAGAGCAGCACTTCGGGGAAGCAACGCAACCCTTCGGGGAAGCACCCATCAGAGTGAGTCCTGGCTCAAATTTACGAAGGTGTAAGCGGCCAATAAACAAAACCAACAGCAACAACCCGGTCAAATTACTGTATCCAACTTAATAGTGATTGCATTGTGAGGGATGTAAATTTTCAGGGCCTTTTGTCTATTAGGTGCAAAGCTTAAATATAAAAATTAAGTTCTACATCTGTTTTATACAAAGGATATTTCACTAGTACAATACAAGAACTAATGGACCTTTCCAGAGTAATGACACCATATGACGTCATAATCATCGGCATGTAGGATGACGTGTTAATCATCACGTCATAAATGATTCTACACGGCCCGTCTTTAACTCTTAATAGTCCGACACGTTGTACAAATTGTATGTCTCTACTAGTTAATAAACCTGCTGTTGAATAGGCAGCAACAGTTACATTAGTTTCAAAATATCCAACAGCTTACCTGTATAGTTATCTGGAAATTGATAGTCAGTGAGATCAGAGATCAGAGATCGGTCGATCCCAACACGATCGCGATGTGAGTGGAGCTTAGCTAGAGGTGGGCGGGTCATAGCTAAAATGGAAAGGTCCATTTTCTTCATTGGTGAATGGAACAACACGTGAAGACACGTCTACATCGCAATGGTTTGTTAATACAGCGTTTTACAATTTTTTACTCATTAAGTTAATATTCGTCAAGCATTGCTAGTTTTTACCTGCTTAAAGGAAAATTCCAGTGAAAATCGGGAATAAGTCAACTAAAAATATACAATAATCCGAAATAGTTGCCGCAAAAATATAAAATACACTGTTCCATTGCCCAGAAATAATAAAATGAATATGCCCAAAACGCTCGACAACGTGACTCCTCGGGCGCATCCATTTTCTCGCAACGAGAGCGAGAAACCGCGAGATTATGACGTCAACGACACACCAGCAAAATATCGCCAGCGTTTTTAAATTTACCTGTTTACTTCGCGTTATGAAGGCCGAATATTAATTAACCCTTTATTGACCAAATTCTGTCAGGAAAATCAGAATTTTTCCTTATTGAATGTCCATTTGCAGGCCAAGCGAAGACTATTTTTGAAAATTGACCACTGGAATGGCTGGTTCTGTTACTGAGATAGTCGTTTTAGTTGTAAATTCTCACAAATACCCTTCTCTTGACCTGCGTCCTCAACTTGACGATTGCAGAGGCCAGTGCTGGCATGAGATGGTTAAATCGTAACATGTCCGCATGTCAAGCATGGGCTTGCAGCAATAGAAACTATCATGGAAAGATCCACAGAAGCATCCGCATAAAAAGGGGCTAACTGAAAGATGGCTTCATAACATCGGCACTGGATGGATATCCTCCACATTTAAATTTGGAAGACACAAGTTTAGAATATATAGTCTGTATAATTTTAAACTAATGTGTCATGCATTTCTAAACAAAAGGCACGGTACTTAATTTTAATATAACAGAATCAAGCTCGACAATTAACGTCAGTATTTGCTTGCATCAATTGTAAAATGGGATTTGCAAACCAAAATGAAACGATGTCGCTGATTGTCCGGTCGGTCAATTATAAGCAATCGCTTGGCGGCTTACTTCGTAGACTATAGTAGGTGACAGCTAGTGTACGCTAGACATAATTAGTAATTTAGTGCCTTCACACTATTGAAATCCAGCGTTATTAATCATTTGCAACGTTTACTCACAATTTTAAAATAACTATGCAAAGTGTTGAATATTTTGAATTAAATTTGCCTGGCATTATGTTGCAGTAGCTTCCAAACTAATTAGTTTCGCACAATAGGCCTATGCAGGATAAATTTTAAGCTTTCTGCTTTTATGTCCTTGAAGGGGTTGACTAATTGATACCAAGTTTTAAAATGTTGACCCATATATACTGCCTGTTGAATATATTGAAACTGGAATTTGACTAGAAGCCGAAGTTGCAATAGCAACAGCTTTCAGAGAAATTACTTTCATCATTTATTCAACTAACATAGTTTTCATGAATGTGTTGTAGCTGGTTGATTGCAAACATGCTCCTGGCATAACCCTTCAATGTTTTTTAAAAATAGAAATTTCCCATAAGAAGACAATTTTTGACAATTTAGCACTACAATGACTGGCGCAATCATCGGGACACTATAATTGCACTTTAATTTCCTCCAAACACCGTGGCAAAGTGTCAGTTGTTTAGGCAGTCCGTTAATTATCCACGAGATCTAAGATTCACCTCTCCTGGTTATGGCTATCCTCAATCGGGCAAAGGGAGGAGGTGTGTCGGTGACATCAGCAGCTTGTCCAAAATGGCGCCTCTATCTACTGGTTACTTTAGCAATTTAAATTTAGGATATCTTTATTTTTGTTGGTAGAAAATTGTGCTCTTGGTCTCAAATTAATGCGGAGAATGAGACTTTGGCTGAACTAAATAACAGAAGCGCCGATGATAGCAGCTATGTGCCCTTAAGACCAGATCAGAGCCATTAATAACGGTTCTTTGCTGATTATTATCTTTTTCACATCTCTTCCAACTTTAGCTTTATATCTATATTTATTTGTTTACTTGTTATACTTTAATTGCTAGTAATGGAAAATGTTGGAATTTGGCCAGTCTTTTCGATATTTAAACAATACTGCGTTCGACAGTGAGCTAGTTATCCATAGTTCGCTAATGGCCCATGGTCATAGGATGTCGCGCTCCCTCTAGCACGTTATAAATTGGCTTCACACCCGTTCATTTAAACATTTATCGCGATGAGATGGGAAACAGTGCGTGTTCTATGAAACGTTTATTTGCAAAATAAATCTAATTGCTGGGCTTTATTCAAATTAATCTCTTGGTCTTGTAAACCATATAGTAAGCCTATCTCTATTAAATATAATATTCAATCATATCATAAGACTGAGTATTAGGTCATAGCTGTGGCATGGCATAGCATAACTTCTTTACCAATGTGATCAAAACAGATCTCTCAATTCTTATAAATTTATTTCCCGTTGAATATTTGGAAAATAAGGTCCCTCCCATCACATTTTTTACAGTAGTTCAGTCTATTAGTTAGAGCTTGAGATATTGTCTCGTGTATAATTAATTAAACCAATGGATAGAAATTATTGAACGCTGTAATGGAGTTGATGTTGATATTCGCCGTACCCTAAATTGATGCTACAATATACGCCACGTGATCTTCTTCTCCTTCTTATTTTCGTTCGCTGATCATACCGCCAGTCCTGTAAGTGACTATCGACATGATCATAAGCGTTAGGTGCGAGGATCCATGGTTTATTAGAGTGCGCCGTGGGGCCTGGAACCTCCGTCTTCAGCACTCGAGGTTTCTGTCAGGGTTACCTCACCCGTACCTCCTTTAGTCGCCTCTTACGACACGCAGAGGATACGGAAGGTGTATTCTAAGCCCCACCTACAGGGCCACCACGTGATCTAATAACACATATTCTAATAACATCCCTATTCTGGAGTTTCACTAGGATTTGGCTCATGCGGCGATATATTCTAGGGTTACTCAGTACTTTGTGTGACGAATCAAGACACCTTTTATCGAACAACCAACTATATATCAGTGTTCGTTTGGATAGGCTTAGTAATATGTTCTGTATCTGAGTTGAATGTTTTGAGGAATGGTATGAATGATTAGACAGATGCTGTATTTTTTCAAATCGGTAATTTGTATTGCACGTCCGATCACAGTTCATCTTAATGGAGGGATCTAGTTTTAGCTAAGCTCCAGCCACACTTCGCCTGACTTGGGACCGATCGATTATACACGTTATACAGGTAAGCTTTTAAATATATTGAACTAATTTGACTGGGTGCTATTGCTGCCATGCCCAGTCGAATTAGTCTCAAAATATTCAACAGCATGTTTATTAAATAGTAAAGACATACAATTCGTACAACAACGCTTAGTCCGTCGTCAATTTAAGTGTTCATGGCGAACTTAGCTACGTCATTCATGACGCAATTGATTAATACATCATCCTACACGTCACGTAGTTGATTATGACGTCATATCATTGATGGATAAACTGGAATCATCCATTAACGCTGTAGCCCTTACAGAGCAGAAACCACAATTATTCATGATGTATGGAATATTCTGATGAATATTTTGACGCTAAGTTGATTGAGAGCTGTTGTTGCTAGGCAGGCATTAGGATGCATTAGAGCCCAGATTCGTAGACTGGAACTGATTGATAACAAACATATTCGAGAATGTGGACAGGCCATGCCGAGATGAAGGCGAGACACATGGGCCTATTGCGTGACCATATTGTTCTGTGTGTAGGCGAGATGCCATCTACAAGACACATAGCGCGTGTATACGAAAGGCATTGCTCTATTTGCTATATTGACAGATCATTGATCATACATACATAGTGATGATATAGCCAGAGTTTGTGTTGCTTCGTAAGCAGCATTGTCACTGATGCGGATAAAATGCATTTTATGTTCTATTCCAAATAACACTTGACAGGTTGATGTTACGGATCTAACAGAGCGTTATGGTAACATGAATCACGGGGCAAGTGCTCTGATTATGGACCAGAAACCGCATATCATCTGATCTTGATAATATTGAGTTATGCGTTGTCATTCAGCTGGCTGTTAGAAATGGCTGATCATGGCGTGTTGTGGCAAAATAATCCGGTCAGATATTACATTGCGCCAGAGAAAACGCAAGAGCATTGCTATTAGTAAATTTTTACCGATGAAGCAATGACATATAAACATAAAGATCTACCCAGGTCTGAGATAGTGTAAAATATAATTTTAATTTTAATAACATTCAGATCTTTCAGTTGCGAGTATTTCTAGGGCAACTGCTGTATATATGTCTCTTTGCTAATCGCTTCAATAAGTAAGACAATACTTTATACCTTCTAAATATGAATCTGAATCTGTATAAGTATTGAGCAAAATACTTAATCATGCCTGTACCGTATCATATTTATAAACTGATACGCTTATTTGTTGTTTGCTTATGTGCAATTCAATACAGTATCTACCATGTTCTCAGATTCCGTAATTTTGCTTCTCATTCTTCAGCCGTGCTTCTCCCTTGGAGAGGAGCATCTTGATCAGATTATTTTATTGATTGTTTGTCACGCATAGAAGTTTATAGTGAAAGTAGTAGGGATGATTGAAATAAACACATTGTTATTGACATGGCCAAGTGAGGATGCTCCATGTTAGAACAACCCACAGCCTCCACACCCGCATAAACACAGTCCACACACCCACATACCCACAAACCATCCTACCCCACACACTCACCTCTGAGGAGTTATGAGCACGGACATAGAAGATGGCCGCATAGCGTAGCTTCACAGATAACATTTTACCCTTACATAATGTATGGTAGCAGGGCGGGATGACGCGATGGGCCAACTCAGTAGCCACCTACTACAGAATCATAGCAGACAGCATCTAAACCAAATAAATTTCACAATCTTCTACGGGGAAATCAAAAGACTCCCATGCGACCCCGTAAGTAGTAACATGGGATGATTGAGATAAATTACATTGGCAGTGACATAGTCAAATACGGTCGCTCCATATACCAGGTACCCACGCATCACCATATCGCACACACTTACCTCTCAGGAGATATGATCATAGGACATGTAAAAAGGACGTATAGTGTAACTGTACGCATAACGTTTTACCCTTGCGTATGGTGAGGCAGCAGAGCCATAGGGTTATGTGAGGTGGTCTAACAGGGTGAGCCAACTCAGAACTCATCAACTACAGAATTATAGAAGACGTCATCTAACATCAAATAGATTTCACAATCTTCTAGTGGAAAATCAACAGACCCCATGCAACTACCCATTCTTGGCCCTAGCAAAAATAGAAATACATGAAGTGCCATCTAAGAGCATCAATACGTTAATAGTTTTCATATTTTTCCATGGAATGAAAAGCCTCAGACTAGTCCAGTCTAATGGACCTTTCCAGTTTATCCATCCATCACATAACGGCATAATCAAGCACGTGATGTGGAGCATGTTATCATAATCAATTACAGCATGAATGACTCGAATTAGTCCGTCTTAAACGCTTAATAGTCTGACACGTTGTACTACTAGTATGTCCTTACTATTTAATAAACATTCTGTCGAGGATTTTGAAACTAATTTGAATGGGCGCTGCCATATGCAGCAACAGAACTCAGTCGAATTAGTTTCAAAATATTCAACAGTTAACCTGTATAGTTTTCTGGAAATTGAGACTCAAAGAGTGCAGGATCGATTGATCGCAACACAAGCGAAGCGTGGGTAGAAATACACTAGGGATGGGCGGCGCATAACTAAAACTGGAAAGGTCCATTGAGACGGGTATCAGCCCAAGCTTCATCAACCCCAGAATGGTGGGCACGGCATTCAAGAGTATCTATAAAGTTTAGACTTTTCTGGAGAGCTACCAGAACGAGTGAGTGCACCAGATTTTCAGCTTGGCCTTGGCTCCCGTAGACCTTGGTACATCATGGAAACAACAAATGGACCGCGGCATCAGGATGAAGGAAAGAATGCTAAAATTTGCAGCCAAGACCAGATGATTAAGAGCACCCAAAGACGGAACAAGAAGCACCAGATCATTGAAGACTATGCATGAAAAGAACAAGCTCCGATCACAAGGCAAGAGCTAAAAGAATTCGTGTTAAAATACTTTGCAAAACTACCACACCAATTGCTATGCAAACCTTTATCTTCCGCAGATGGGATTCCCGTTTCCAGAAATAAAAGAGATCATTCCTGTAATTGATTTAAGGGGAGAACATAGTGCGCAATAACAACAGAAAAGAGCTCTGGGAATTTCGTCTCCATAATACCCTGCTGATTCCAAGATATATTTAAATGCAGCTGGCTCAGCCAAGGATACAGATACTTGTAAATGCAGCCGCAGTCAAGGATACAATACAATATGGAGGTGGGGAGTACACATCTAGATGACTACAGTGTCATCAATAGCCAGCTCCGTGACTTAATTATCTTGCTACTTCAGGTCACCATACAATAATCTCAATGAGCAAAACTCTTGGCTTGGTTATATCTTGAAATCAATTTGGCTTAGCCAACAACAACGTTGAGTCAAATTGTTTTCAAAGTATTTAACGGGTCCAGCGATATACCCGTTGGAATATGTCATCTTCGAAACTAAGCAGTCAAACGTAATATTTTAACTATCAACACAGACTTGAGTATTTATCCAACACCTGTAAATAGATGCACTGTGTGCATAGTTGTTGTAGTTAATAAATATCTATATTACTAATAATAATCATAACACTGGTCTATTTCAGATTTTCACCATTATGACGGCCAACATCGTCATGCCCTATAGTAGGTCTATAGCATCGTACATTGGAACTGATTGTCACCAAGCATATTCCAGAATGCAACAGGGCATGGTAAGATGAAACAGAGACGCATTGGCCTAGTGCCTGACAAATGATACTGTGGTGTGCTGGCGAGCCATCTGCAGCAGTGGCAGGAGACATAACGTGTATATGAAAGGCGCCATTACTATTTATTCACTGACGTGTACTTGTTCATAGACGTATAGCTATTATGCCTATAGACGAAGGCCGTGTTGCTTCCTAACAAACATAATTAATGGTGCAGATAAAATGCATTTCATGTTCCATTCACAATAACAGTTGACAAGATGTTGTCTAAAAGTAATTGAAGATAAAGATAAAATGTTGAAAGACGGAAGTTCACTGAGTAGAAACCGCATATCACCTGTCCTATATTGATAGGATATTGGAGTGTATTTAGTCATTCAGCTTTCTGCCGGAAATGCCTGAACACGGCGCTTTCTAGTCAATGTAACAAGAGCAATCAGAGATCGCAGACCCTCGCCATCCCATTATTGTCACATTTAAAACTAATTTCTGGATTTCCCTGACTTCCAGGATTGTCTGGAGTTTTCGGATCATTACCAACGTTGCAGAATCACACCGAACGATCATCTAAATCTGTCTGTTAAAATGTGAGTTCAATCCAATCAATAGTTTCCGAGATGTACAGAGATTCAGAGTTTGATCCGATCTTGCTCTGGGGTTTTGATAATTCGGATCACAGAGAGTCGGCAAAAAATGTTTCACGGTAAGATCCAACTCAGGACACAGGCACCCACCCACGCACGCACGCACGCACTCACATACGCAAAGAACGCATGTGTGCTCACACACACACACACACACACACACACACACACACACACAACACACACACACACGCACGCACGCACGCACGCACGCACGCACGCACGCACGCATACACACACACACACACACACACACACACACACACACACACACATGCACGCACACGTGTACCGTTTTCTCCGTACTGGATGAGCGTAATAACTTCATTTCTACATATCTCATTGGGTTGGCCAGTTTAATACATTAGGCTAGCGCATTAGTGGAGAAAGTACGTTAACCCTCCCCCTCCCACCCCTTCAATGATAGCAAAACTAATAGAATTAACACACGAGTGAGATTACGATAGTTATCTAAACCTTTAACACCCTTGAAATAACATTGTTTCAAAAGACAAATAACCAGGTAAACTATTGCTTATTTTGAAACTAATTCAATTGGAACATGGTGCTATTAAAGACACCAAAGCATTTCGGTCAATTTATTCTGAAAATATTCAAGTTAATGTTCTTTACGTGATAATTTATTATTGCTGGTATGTAAGGGTTAAATGATTCAAATTCAGCTGAGATAAATCTTTGTTATGCTTATTAACTCTTGAACTCCTGAAATTCCAATATCTCAATTTCGAGACAACTAGACAGGAAAGATGCTGAATATTTTGAAACAAATTCGGCTGGAACATGTTCCTGCTATAGGCTACAACTATTCCCAGTCGAATTTCTTTTAAAATATTTAACTGAATATGCATTAAATCAGACAGAATTTGTTGTTTATGATCTGTGAGGATCAAAGGGTCAAAATGATGATGTAACATGATTGGGTTCGATGAGATATAATGAAATAAAGACACCAACGCTATCCCATTCATCACTAAATTCTTGTATTGTATTATCTGCATCTCTTTTATAATCCAAACACGCTCACCATTACCAGTGTATGGAATACCCATATTGGAACCAGGTTTCTAAGACAGATAATTGGATCTGTGGAGTCTCTCTGAGGCACCCTCTGTCTTATACAGACACTGTTCATAATGAACAGCTAATGAGCCCTGGGATTATCCTGGTCACGAAGCTCACTTAAAACAATATCTTTTGTTACTGTAGTTTTCTCGCCGATCCCGTGGTGTATAGTTAAAATATCCTCCTGCTACCGATAAAACAAAACCTTTATATGATTCAATCACAAGCCGTTCGTGGCCCCGTGGTTGTTAACTGCATGGTAGGCATATGAGTACATATATATAAATATACAATATTGGTTTGATCCAGAAATGAAATGAAAATAGTCTGTTTGTTTTAATGTCAGTGGGTCGAACAAAAACCTAGCATACTCACACAGCTCTGCATAATGCATGGTATGTGATGAGCAACACATATTTTAGTTTCTATTTAACACCTGTCATAAATAAACTCTTGGTTGACATTTCGAAAAGCAATATGCCTGAGAAAATAACGATATTCATTCAGATCATATTCGCAATATTTCTCAGGATTCATTTTTGTTCATCTGTATGTTGAAACGCTGTTTTCAGTAACTTCCAATGAAACGCTGATAACGCAGGTTACTTGGCACGTACGGGGCCAATACAGGGTCAATGCAACCCGATCGTGGTCCAGTACCAGCCACGTAAACCGCATTATTGGAGGGACGTGTCAAATATAATCTAACATCAAAATATTCAGTTGGCTAGCTGTATAGTTATCAGGAAATTGGGATTCTGGGAATCGATCCCAATACGCTCAAAGCATGGGCGGAGCATAGCTAGAGATGGGCGAGCCATGACTAGGAATGGATTCATCCATTTCATTGATCGGTTGCAGCTTGGACAGGACATGTATTGTATCTGTAATGGACATACGGATTGACCTTAATTTATACGAACATCTCTAAATAACTGAATTATTTCATTTAAGCCAACCAGTATTGACCATGTGTTGGATGATAACAGACTTATTCCTCACTCATGACGACATCAATGCTAATGTTGGCAGATTGCCGCTGTGTTACTGATGAATTGTGGACAAGGTTGGTCAGAAGTAACTGAGCAATGCTTGCCCCCAAAGGTCAGGTAATATGTGCCCTTAACGGCAGTATAATTGATAAGATTCTAAAGTGGCTTTCGCTTTTACATATATGCCCTAATTTAGCTATATTTATATACTTGCTGTCGACTGTAATAAAAGGAGAGAGTCATGTTATTTGAAATCCAAGAGACCTTATCGATGTTTGAACTTAGTCACCTTTAGCGAATATTGTTTTATTAATTGTTTCACCTCACGGAATTAGGGAAAGACATGTTTTGATGTGTAATACTATATTCAATATGAACATATTAAAAGGAGTTGGGGAGGCGAAGGTTATACCACCCTCACCCCATCCCTGCATGTTCACACACCATTCTGAAACAAATTCAGATATAAGTGGTGGGAGTTTTATCAGTAGCATAATGATTATTGTTTCAAAGCTAGTATTCCGATAAATAGAGAATCTGGAACGAGGCCCCATTTTATATTATTATTATTATTATTATTATTATTATTATTATTATTATTATTATTATTATTATCAAACGAGTTGAAAATTATCGGATTGCACGAGATTTGGTGAGTGCAATGTGATAATCTTCGACGATGTTGTTGAATTTGACATAAAATTGGGTTGAGATTGAGATTCAATATACCGTATAACCTGTCATTTTGACAAATTTTCCAATAAACCTGATCGCTGAAACCCGTTTGAATACGCCATTTGTTCGATTTCCTAGCTGTGGCGCATCACTCGCTAAGAGATCTGACCAAAGCGCCACAAAGAAATGATGAAAAACTAAATATCATTATTTCGGAATTAATGGTACATTTATTCCAACTTATAATTTCTGCGTCTATAATTGCAAATTTCCAAACGTAATATCATAACTAGTTAATTTATAAATTACAAAATCGGCTCGATCCCAACACAGGTGAAGCGTGGGTGGAGCTTAGATAGACATGGGCAGGGTACAGCTAAAACTGGATTCCTCCATTGCTTCATGGAACGTTGAAAAAATTAATTTCAGTTTCACAACGAGTGCCTATCAAATTTAAACATATTATCAATTGAAATTACTATAGCAAAAGCCTCAGACCATGCCACTACAATAGACAGCCCTCCTTCCAAAAGATTTCCTGAGCAAAGGGTCTGGGATCATTTGCACAGCAACTATTCAACAGAGGTGAGTTCAACGGCAGGTAGCAGATACAGCAAAGCATTGGCACTTAAGACATAACCACCCCACACCACCCAACCAATCCCTCACCTAGTTATGGTCGATTCTTTGATATTTTATAGCATTTCTATAAATGCGAGTAAAACAAGTTGATCCGCATTTAAATCGATTCTTTGATATTTATAGCATTTCTATAAATGAGAGTAAAATAAGTTGACATACATTTAAATATCCATATCGTGGCAGGTTAAGATGAACCAGAGACGGAATGTACTATTGTGTGACAAAGGCACTATAGTGTACGGGCGATATACCATCTGCAGGCGACATAAGACGTGTATATGAAAGGCGTCCTTGCTATTTATTCACTGGCAGGCATAAATGCTCATAAATGTATAGATATTACGCCTGTAGCTGGAGGTAGCGATGCTTCTTTATAAACATAATTAATGATGCAAATAAAATGCATTTTATGTCCCATTCACAATAAGAGTTGAATTCTTAGTTAGTCGTTCAGCTGTCTGCCAGAAATGCCTAATCACTGCGCATTGTAGCCAATGTAATAAGAGCAATCAGAGATGGCAATCGCTCGCCCTCCTATTATTTTCACATTTAAAACAAATTTCTGCATTTTCCGGATTCCTCGGATTGTCTGGATTTTTCAATTCATGACCAAAGTTGCAGAATCCTAGTGAGAGATCATATCCTTCCATGCAGTAATAGCCCAATCCGATCAATAGTTTTCGAGATATCCATAGATCGAGAAGTTGATCTGATCCGATCCACCTCTTGGGTGTTCATTATTCGGATCACATAGTCTGAAAATACACTTTCGCTGTAAGATCCTTTATAATTTGAGCCACAAACGATGAGTAGTGTTCGAGATACAACTCCAGACATATACACATGCACACGCACACATGCAAGTACGTGCGCATGCATGTGCGCATATGCTGTAGCTCGCGGAGGTACGCGCTGGTCCGCCATGACGTTCCCATCCATCACGCCGCAAATGCACGACATACGGGAGGATTGGTTAGCTGTGGATCCCATATCGTGTCTCTCCGGAAGGTACAAAAACCGGTCTCGAAGGCCGGTGGAACACATTTGTTCCGGTGGGGCAGTGCGACCATTGCCGCTGAGATTGTCACCGGTATGACGATTCATATTAATTTAGACTATGGACAAGATGGTGATAATAATTAAACAGTCACCGAATTTTTACCACTATACAAACAATTCTATACATTTGACAGTGAATGAGCACAATAATACACAACATAGAGCCGGCCCAGTGTTCTTTCCAGGTGGTTTCGCCGGAGGTACCACACAGATCCTTGAATCCAGAGGAAACGCAGAGGTATCCACGCAAGAGAGAGAGTTTCCGCAACGAAGTCACTAGATAGTTTAATATAAACTAGTATACCCTTAACATACACACACAGAAAATTTTGTTATTGCGAGAGGAAAGTGCCTCACACGGGCCTACATCACAGGAAAATGCCTTCAACGCCGAAGCGGAGGAAAAGAGCTGGCAAAAAGGGCCACTCTTTTGTTCAACAGAAAATGCTAAGTGCTGAAAATCCTAATGAAGCTACTGTTAAGGTATTGCACGCTGGTTTACCTGAAGACGGGACGAACGATTTCCGAAGAATTCCGAGGTCACGGTCTTATGTAATTCCAAAGTTGCTGCATTGGTAGTTGCCACTTTATTTATGTGGGCCTTCTGCTACCTCCTAACCTATCATTTAGGTGTTAGTAACGAAAACAAGCTTTGGCCGCAGGTGGCAGGGATTTCTACCTAACTTTTAGATACGTTTATCCGTTGGGCGTAGACGCTCAGCTTCCCGTAGGTCGCCCTGCATAGTATCTACCTCCAAGGAGAGCGTGCGTACATGTCACAGAACAAAGCTCCGATTAAAATAACAATCCAGCTACCCGTTTCCGCAACCACATATAACATCACTAGACAAGTTTCACAGTTCACACAAGCAAATTTAAATACTGACATGTCACTATGGTGGGAATAGAGAGACTCATATCCATCGCGAGCGTCCTTCCCGTGAGAGCGTGATGAGCTCCAACACTTCATCCAGACACGGCAATGAATTGGATGGAGATCCGCATCTCGTCCATCACCGCGTGCTACGGAGCTAACATTTGACCTGTCGTTAGGGTTATTTTCCATGATGCCCAGAGATGCACCGCATGCCGGTATCACAACATTTAAATTAATATTATTATTATTTCGCAGTGCTTCCTACTTTGGCAGGAGAATCTACCTAATAAGTATCCGAAGACACGAGGGGGCGTGTATGTAAATAACCGCTTGGAAACCTCCGATAGTTTCCCAAGGTCGGGTCCGGTCAACGTGTCGATTGGGAATCCAGACAATTAATAAGCCATAAGGCTGGTGGATGCGCGGAAAGAGACAATACCTTACTTTATATATGAGGCCCTAGAGGTCACTTGGCCAATTTTACACAACCTTGTCGGTGCATGGGGGCTACATTACCACAACAACCGGAAAAGAGGCATACACTGTGCGTGTCTGACGAGGAACTAGTCGCTAACCACTTTAAACCTATCCTATCGAGCTGAATATCCAGGTTTGGTCGGTAACATGTCAGACTCAAGCAATTAGAGCATGATCAGCGACCTCAGTGTAAAATTGATGCTGGCGGGAATAGTGATGCGGATATAATGTTGCTGTGTAGCATCTCCTAGCGTACTGTGTTCTAGAGTTATTTTTATAAATAAACAAAACATATGAACTTAATGTCTACTTGCCGTATGCACAACTAACCATTACACAATCTAAAGGATACGAAGATAATGAATATGGTAATTATAAAGTATCACAGGTCACTAGACCTTACGGTGCGGCTAGTTGAAAGCACCACAGTAAACAAGGATAATATTCACAGTATGAAACAGAAATTATAAGAATGCGGTCTTAGGACCGGTACGGTACCTATTAGTCATCAGTACCTTTATAAGGAAATAATTAAACGTTTTATAACTGAATTTACAATAGTATAACTACTCGAGTACCTATTGGTCATCGGTACAGAACAAGTTCAATAGTTACTGAAAGTGAGGTGCTATTATACAAATAGCGCGAGATGACGCATTCTCAGGGCTAGAAAGATTTCAGCAGGAATACATCCGCAAACAGGTCCCCGCAGGCAGGTCTCCGCAGGCTGACTTCTATAGGCGGGTAGGATATGGTACATTTTCAGGACAGGCAACGCAACAGTACGGGAATGTCCACTAGATAGACGTATAGCTGATACACAATCACAGCAGAAGTTGTAAAGTTTTCCGTCCGGCGACGGAGACATGAAAGTTAAGAGTAAGCCATTAACAGGGAGGGCTACTTATATAATGACAATGCATGTACAATCACTGGCACACAGTGCGGGGTGCAATGCATAGCTCTTGCGGTGCACCGGGCAAAGTTCACCCAGACGGGTCGAAAGTTAATTTGTCACACAAGACATGCAGTGCGGAAGTCCACTTTTCAGCGTGGTTGGAAGATCCGGCGAGTCATCCAGCAAGAATCACCATCAGCTCTCCATTCCGTAGGGCTACATCCGTAGGAAGACTCCCTTAGGAAAGTTCGGATGCGGGAATTATAACTTTTAATTTAGTTTATTACCGTCGGATGACCGTCCGATGGTGTACAAAAAGTGTGGAAGCCGAGATCTCTTACCACCGCGAATGAGCTGAAATCCTAATGGCACTGGATGAAGTAGGAATGACCGTAGGTTTGCAGTTGCACACATCTATCCCGTTGGTCCAGTCGTCCTGCTCGGGCCGGATTCTACGCCGTTCCTCAGCCAATCAGCGGCCGAGCACTAGCCAATCAGCGTGCTGCAGAGGTGGTGATGTAATTATCACGTGTACAGAGCACTCTCTATTCTGTTTATTAATATATATATATATATATATATATATATATATATATATATATACACGCGATTAAGACGTCAAGGCAGTATTTTAAGTATAATTTAGCGGCGAGCTTCGACGATAACTCGGCCATTTCTGGACCGATTTTAAAATGGTAAAACGTACTGTGATCCTCGTCCCATTCCGGTCCTGATATGTACCTGGAACGACGAGAACCGTGTAGTTTAAAGAAATTACCGGTACCGTCTCGGTACATTATATATGCACTCGCTCCCAATCTCGACACGTGTTGTCAGGGAAGCGCTGACGCGCGCGCATGCGCACCACACGTTCTAACTAAAACCTCTCCTATAGGGTTTATCCTACCCGGGGGGGGGGGGGCGGGGGGGGATTGCTGTTCCGGTCGATCCGTGCTACACCACACACACACGCGCACGCATACATGCACGCTCACTCGCTTGTACGCATGCATGCCGTGAATGCAATACCCTCTTCCCCTTACTGGGTGAGCGAAACAACGGTTTGCTGCCTTGTGTTCTAGCATACTAGGGGATTAAGTACCATGTGTAATATTAGTCTAGTTATTTAACCCTTTATCACCCTTAAAATACCAGTGTCTCAATTAAAATATAACGATACAGGTAAATCAATGACTATTTTGAAACTAATTTGATTGGAACATGGTGCTGCCATAGATAGCAAGAGGTTTTGATAAATTTGGCCTGAAAATATTCAACTTAATGTTCTTTAGAAGATAGACAATGTATTATTGCTGACATGAAAGAGTTAAAGCATTAAGATACAGTTGGGATAAGTTATTGTTATGCTTATTAACTCTTGGATTCCTGAGATTCCAATATTTAAATTTCAAAACAACTATACAGGAAAGATGTTGGATATTTTGAAACCAATTCGACAGGAACTTGTTGTTGCCATAGGCTACAACAATTCCCTGTCTAATTTCTTTTAATATATTAAACAGAATATTCCTTACATCAGACTGAATTTGTCGTTTCTGATCTGTGTGTATCAAAGTGTCGAAATGATGATGGACTACGCACGGGTCATGTAAAATATTACGAAATAGAGACATCAACGGTATCATTTTCATTGTTGAGTTCTTGTATTTTATTTTTTATAGTGCGCACACGCTCATCATTACTGAGGTAGGGAATACCCCTGTTGGAACCATGTTTCTAAGACAGATAATTGGAGTCTCTCTGAGTCACCCTCTATCTTATACAGACGCTGTTCATAATGAACTGCTAATGAGCTCTGGGATTATCCTGGTCACGAAGCTCACTTAAAACAATATCTTTTGTTTCTGGAAGTTTCTCGCTGATCCTCTGGCGTAGAGTTAGAATATCCTCCTGTCACTGATAAAACAAAACATGTATATGATTCTATCACAAGCCTTTCGCGGACACATGGTTGGTAGCTGTATGCTATGCGTATGATTGCACCCACACGCACGCACGCACGCACGCACGCCGGCGGGCAGGCAGACAGGCAGGCAGGCACGGGCACATGCACACACATGCACGCATATACACGCACTCACGACGCACGCACGCACGCACACACACCACACATACACACACGCGCACGCACACGCGCACACGCGCACACGCACGCACGCACGCACGCACGCACACGCACGCACGCACGCACGCACGCACGCACGCACGCACGCACACGCACGCACGCACACCACACGCACACGCACACGCACGCACACGCGCACACGCACGCACGCACGCACGCACGCACGCACGCACGCACACATATATATATATATAACATGAAAGCCAAAGTTTATAGGGTGAAATATGTACGGTTTCGATATTGGTTTAACGCGGCAAATGAAAAGAAAATAGTATGTTTGCTTTGATGTCACTGGGCCAAAGCAAAAGCTAGCATACTCACACATCTGCGCATAGCGTATGGTATGTGATGAGTAACATTCAATTAAGTTTCTATTTAACACATGTTTTAAACAAATTCTTGGTCGACATATCGAAAAGCAATATGCCTGAGACAGAAACAACATTCATTCGGGTCATATTATCAATATTCCTCAGGAGTCATGTTTGTTCATCTGTATGTTGAACCCTGTTTTCAGTAACTCCGATGGAAACACTGATAACGCGAGTTACTAGGCACGTACTGGGCCAATACATGGCCAATATGTCCCGATATTGGCCAAGTACCATCCAGTAACCCGCGTATATCAGCGAATATGTGTCACCTATAATCTAACATCAAAATAGTCAGCTGTTTAGTTATCATGAAATTGGGATTCTCGGAATTCAGGATTCAAATTAATCAAGTTCAAAAATCGATCCAAACAACACAGCTTAGCTAGAGAAGGCCAGGCCACAGCTCGAAGTGGATTCATCTGTCACATTGATCGGATTCAGCATAGACAGGGCAGGTAGGGTATCTGTAAAGGTCATACTGATTGAACTTAAAGTTCTCATCTATTCATAAAAGTTACATCATCCAATGAGCATGATACATGTAGCACCACCGCTGGACAGTTGTAGCAATGGATGAATCCGACCTTTCATGCAATGATATCACGTCATATTGTCATCGTCATAATGGATACCGTGCGTGCGTGCGTGCGTGCGTGCGTGCGTGCGTGCGTGCGTGCATGAGTGCGTGCGCGCGTGCGCGCATGTGCGCGTGCGTTCGCGCATGCGTGTGCGTGCGAGCATGCGTGTGCGTGCGTGCGACCATGCGTGCGTGCGTGCGTGCGGGCTGTCGTGCGGGCAGGCGTGCGTGCATGCGGGCGTGCGGTCGGGCGGGTGGGCGGGCGTGCATGCGTGCGTGTGATTCCGTGTGCGTGCGTGCATGTGTTCCTACGTGTGTGCATACGTAACCGCATACATCCGTGTGTATGTGCATGTATGCATGTGTTTCCGTGGCATGTATGTGTGTGCGCGCGTGCGTGCGCGCGTGCGTGCGTGCGTGCGTGCGTGCGTGCGTGCACGCGTGCGTGTGTGTGAGTGTGTCTTTCTGCATATATGCGTTCATGAGTGATTGCATGCGTGTGTGCGAGCATGTGTGCGAGCAAGGGTGAGTGAGTGCGTGAGTAGATATGTGTGTACGTTGATGTCTTAAGGGTGTGCTGCAGTGGTCATAAGCAGTATATCATGGCATTGTGTTATCTGTGATGAATGAATAATTGATGTTGCACATCGCCCCGAAACAAAATCCGAAGTAACTATGTTAAACATATATCCAGTATTTATATGATTATTTATTTATTTCCTTTCTTAATCTTGATATTAAGTTGCAATATAATCTCATCTAACTGAGCAATAACAGCTAGGTTAGTCAACATCCAGTCTCTCTGTCCAAGACCTAAATCAGTGCCACTATGACGTTAATACAATTGTCATGCACATATATTTTTAGGGAAACAGATGAGAAATGCAGAAACCTAATTTCGCTGTTAGTATCTGGGATTATATCCTGCTCACGGAAATGTCATATATGGCTGGGGCCAAGTGAATTTGTTGTTTTGGTTAGGAGCAAATTGCTGGATTATTTGGTACGTGATTGGAAGAACGACTTTGATCATCTGAAGTCTGCATTAGTCCACACGAAAGACTATAATGGACTAAGTTCGTCGTCGTCACTGTACATATGGCACTGTTAGCATGGAGTAGATTTACAGGCATGGATGGAACTGTTTAGCAATATCAATCCAATTTTAGCCTGACGTTTTAAGAATACTCAAATTTAAATAAAACATCTACTTCCTATTTTGAAACTAACCAGAGTGAAACTCGTGTTCCTTTTGGCAGCCTCAAATTCAGACGAATTTCTTTCAAAGTAATCGTCATAATGCTATCTCGCACATAGAGAAGATACAACGTGTATTTGAGCTTAGAAAGATAGGACTAAACATGTTTTGACACGAATTTATAATGCTGAAATCGACTGATCTTCCAGTAATAAAATATAATATCGTATGTACCTGATAATTTAACAGGAATAGTTCTAAGAGATTGATGACAATTAATTTCTGTCTAGGGCCAGAATGGCATCTTTTGGTTTCTTTGATTCAGTGACATATCCCCATAATTGGAGGAGGCATTTCTAGTCATGCAATTGGCTGAGAGCTGCTGCTGCCAATGGCAGCACTGATTCTCAGTCAAAATAGTTTCAAATTATCGAACATGATGCTGATTAAATTGTCAAGCGACCAACGACATATAATTCCGACTGCTACTGATGTACTTCTGTCCCGGTTCGTCATACGGCATTTGATTGTGCCACTCCATTCTGAGTAAATTGATGCAGACAGCTTTCCCAGAATAAATGCTTTAAATCGCACACCAATGCTATTTGTGTTTCCTTGACAGCCGATAGGAAATTGTACATGTTTTCAACAAATCACTCTGCAATTTAAAACTGTTGCCAATGTCCAAAATAATGTGCTGCTTTAATGTAACAGACAAATAGATGCTTTTCTTGCAGGGGTTCGTGATCGAACTGTGCATATTGCAAATTTCTGTCTGAGACAGAAGACGTCTCCTTGTAAAACAGGAATGAAGTTAGTTCCGATATATTGTATGCTGCAGGCATGTTTAAAGGAGATCACAAACGTTAATTAGATTTCAATAAAAACGCAAAAAGTAATTTATAATTTAGGAATTAAAAGGCATTTGATAAATTTTCGCAAACTAACATTTCAGTTAATATCATGAGTTGTGGCACCGCATAAAATTCACTGGATGATGTCATAACGTGAATTCTCTACCGCAGGGATTCAAATTACGACGTGTGTTCACAATAGAGGAAATTGGCGTCTACTATCTCGGCCTAGTTATGAAGCAAGGCATAATCTCCGATTCAAGTTCTAGTTTACTAAACACTAATGTGTCTCTTGCATCTCATTAACATGATGGTGTATGAATGGAGCTGCTGTGAATGGACCTTTCCATTTTTAGCTATGCCCCGCCCATCACTAGCTAAGCTCCACCCACACCTCGCCGTGTTGGGATTGATCGATCCCCCCCCAATGCCCTAGCTATCAATTTCCTGAAAACTATACAGGGAAGCTGTTGAATATTTTGTAAATAATTTGACTGGGTGCTGTTGCTGCCTATTGCAGCAACAGCGCACAGTCAAAATAGTTTCAAAATATTCAACAGAATATTTATTAAATAGTAAAAGCAAACAATTTGTACAACAACGCATAGACCGTCTTCAAATATGCGTTCATGACGTCATTCATTATGATGACATTGTACACATCACGCAGTTCATTATGACGTCATATGATGGGTGGGTACTCTGGAAAGGTGAATTATCACTGATCAACAGCAAAACATTATACACGCAATGACGTTTTGCCACAAAAATCAATAATAGTCCGTGATTCTCATGAGAAATTGAATAAAATGGCTTTCTGTGTTGATATTTATTAAGTAAGAATTCGAAAATATGCAAATAATATATGTTGTTTTATTTAAATTGTACAAAATCATCATTTGGCGTGCTTTGACCTTCTTTTATTTGCGTTCCCCCATTAAGTATGATATATTTCAATCATCTGTCTATATGGCATGGGTCACACGCATGAGTCTGTTCATATCGTCCCTAAACAAGGTCGTATCAAGTCTTCTGGTTCAGAGAGAGCATTAGCAATATTTTGCCACGGAAAACATAGCAGACTACCCGTCACACATCCAATTGACATGGGTACCACGTTTGGTCTCATCGACACCAGGATACAGGGCATGGTCTCTAAGAGGATATAAAGATTTAACATTCTCGGGGGAGGGGGCAGCCCAATTCACCATCTCTTAGCTGGAGCTACACAAACGGGCTCGTGTGCCAAATAGTCACCTTGCCATGGACGACCTTATTACAGCCCTAGATTGCAGTGTGATGGGTGCATGTAATAGTAGTCTTCAGAAAATGAGAAGTCCAAGTCCAAAATCTTAGAGTAATGGCTAGATTAGTGAGACTCACGTTCATTGAGGACATGAAAACAAGAGGTAGACTGTAGCTTAAGGAAGGACATAATTGCAAAATTTAAGTTTAAGTATATACAAAGATATACTATGGAGCCAGGAGCATTCACTCACTGAAGAGTTTGCATGAAAAGAACAAGCTCCGTTCACAAAGTACAAACTTTCCAAAAGTACCAAACCAATTGATATGCACAATTTGCTTCTCCCAGTTTCCAGAAATAGATATCATTCCTGCAATCGATTTAAGGGCATATGATGGTTAACTACAACAACAAACATCAGTTCTATGAATTTTGGTAGCAGAACATGCTGGTAATTCAAGGATACATGTAAATGCAGCTGGTTCAGCCACGGATATAGTACAAGATGGTGGTGTGGTGGATATAGAGATGAAAACAGTACAATCAAAGTCGAAGTCCATATCCTAATAAATAAACGCCATTGCACAGTGAAATCCCTTATCGAATATTGGACCGTTAATCCAACACCACGGAAATAGATGTACCATAAGTATAAGAGTTGTAGTTAATGCATAACTCTTTTGCAATTACAGTTAAAAATATAAGTCTATTTCTGATGTTCGTCATTATGACAGCAAACAGCACGATGTCCTCTAGTATAGCTTCGTACACTGGAATGATTGGCGACAAGCATATTCCAGAATGAACCCAGGGCCAAGGCAGTAATGACGGGGTGGTGAAACGAGTAGTTGCATATGGCACCAACCGTCTGGGGCACCCACGCAGGCCCCATCAACTCCCATTGTTTGCATCCTGTAGGCTAAATGGCTGAAGTTAGGTCAGAGCAACCTATGTACATGCACAGAGATCCCATATTTCCAATGGCATCTCAAAGGTGGCATCTAGAATTTAAATGTTATTTAGTGGGGCCGTGGGTAACTTGATGTTTCCTGCCGGGATACTGGATGGCATAGTAAAACAGACTACTGAAATTATTAGGTAAGTTTGCGGATTTTCTTGTCATTAAAACAGGTTATAATCTGGCTACCGAGATTGGAGAGAAACTGGCAGAAGGGGAGGGGGGCGATAAATGTTGAGGATTGGATGTTTAGAAAAATGGTATAGCAATGGCGCCAGTATGACAGGAAAGAACAAAGGCGGGCCAGATATTACTTTGAAATCCCATTATGCAACAAGACGATCCGCTGAAAGCCAAGCCGTGGTACCACGTAAACAACAAGAAGATGTGCATCATGTCTTAGAAGAATGGCACATGATCTGAGTTCTGAAACATTCAGTGGTGCAGGAAACATTATCAAGCAAATTAGTCTTGCCACTGTTTGCATGTTGTGTATCTGGGACAACATACTAATAGATATTGATCGAGTCTAGTTAACTTGCAAATTAAAGCCTGTCAGTCGATGATGCTGCGAAAATATTAAAAAGTTTAGTGACATCGATTATAGAAGTGTGCAATAAAGTGGTAGGCAATGCAACTTTATCTACCGCATCTTCACTAAAGCTCTTAGAACTAAGATAATCCTATTCTCTTGAATACGAATATCACAAAATCGACAGTCATTAACCCTTTAACACCCTTGGAATACCAGTGTTTCACTTAAAAGATAAATAACCAAGTAAACCATTGAATATTTAGAAACTAATTCACTTGGGACATGGTGCTACCATGGATAGCAACAGGTTTCAGGCAATTTGGTCTGTACATATTCAACTGTATGTTCTTTACATGATAAACTATGTATTAATGCTGGCATGTAAGGTTTAAAGGATGAGATAAAGCATTGCTATGTTTCTTAAGTGTTTGACTGGAGTCCAAGACAACTATACAGGAAAGATGTTGAAAATGTGGAAACATATTTGACTGGAACACGTTGCTGCCAATAATTCCCAGTAGAATTTCTTTTGAAATATTAAAGAGAATATTCATTACATCAGAGTGAGTTTGTCGTTTCTGATCTGTGTAGATCAAAGGGTCAAAATGATGATGTAATAGGCACGGGTCATGTCAAATATTACAAAATAGAGACATCAACTGTATCCTTGTCATCGCTAAATTCTTGTGCTTAATTATTTATAGTGCGCATACGCTCATCATTGCCGAGGTAGGGAATACACGTGTTGGAACTACGTTTCTAAGATAGATAATTGGATCTGTAGAATCTCTCTGAGGCACCCTGGGTCTTAAACAGACACTGTTAATAATGAACAGCAAATGAGCTCTGGGATTATCCTGGTCACGAAGCTCCCTTACATCACCATCTTTTGTTTCTATAGTTGTCTCGCTGAGCCTCTTGAGGTATTGTTCTACAAAGTTCCTTCCACTGATAAAACAAAACCATTAATTTATTCCTTCAGCAGCAGCTCGCAGACACACGGTTGATGGCTGCATGTTAGACATAGTATTAGATATATTCCTAAGTCACGCTATATATAATATGATCGTGATTGTTTACGGAATGAAGTATGCAAGTGTTCAACGTTGATTAAATGAGGAAATGCATAGAAAATATTCTGCTTGTTTTCATGTCAGTGGGTCGAACAAAAGCAAGTCTACCCACACAGCGCTGCATAATGCATGGTATGTTATGTGCAACATACATTTACGTTTCTATTTAACACATGTCACAAAGAAATTCCTGGTGGGCATTTCGAAACCAATTTGAGACAGCGACGACATTCATTCAAATCATATTCGCAATATTTCTCTGGATTCATGTTACTTTATCTATATATTGAAACCATGTTTATAGTAGTTCTGAATGAAACCCTGTTAACGCAGGTTTCGGTGCACACGGTGAGCCAATACATGGTCAATGTGGTTCGGTATTTGGCCCAGTACCAGCACAGTAACCCACGTTATCGAAGAATGTGTCAAATATAATCTGAAATCAGTTTTCATATAATAGGTCCGCATGCTATATTTAGCAAACGTTTGTAGGACTAGAGTCGGAAAGGTTGCACGTGCAGACACTTTGTGTTTGAGAAATCCCAGCCAGTATAGACAATATTCTTTAATAATATGGCGTCCAATAATTGTAACGAATATGCTGTCCACACATATATATGCTGGCTAAATTGCAAAGAAATCAACAAGTATTCCATATTGTGAACAACTTTTCCTTCTTTATTCGGACACGAAAACTGTGTCCAATGAGCAGACTGCATGGGTCAATCATGTAGGACTAAGAGACAATTGTAGCAATGGATGAAGGATATGACTTCATAAGTTATTTGGTCATATGTATGCTGACGTCAGACTCATAATTCACATAAATACTGCGTCATGGCACCTGGAATAGTCCACGAGTTGTACGAATAATATGTCGTCACCATTTTATAGAAATTCTGTTGCGTAATTTGATACTAATTTGACCAAATACTGTTGTTGACATAGGTAGCAACCACCCAGAGTAAAATTAGTTTCAAAATACTCAGCAGGTTAGCTGTCTAGTTATCATGAGAATGGGATTCTGGAAATTCAGGTTTCAAAGTATATAAATCGATCCCAACATGCACAAATCATGGGCGGAGCTTAGGTAGAGATGGGTCGACCATAGTTAAAACTGGATTCACCGATTGCATCGATCGGTTGCAGCATAGACAGAACATGTATGGTATCTGTAACGGTCATACTGATTGACCTTTATATGCAAGAATATAATGATGTCTGAATAACTGAATTCTTTCCCTTAAGCCGACAATTATTGATCGTACGTTGGATGGTAAAACACTTATCCCTTACTCATGGCGACATCAATACTAATGTTGGCAGACTGACGCTGTGTGAAAGATAAATTGTAGACGCCGATGGTCGGAAGTAACCGAGCAATGTTTGCACCAAGGTCAGTTAATATGTGCCCTTAACACCAGATTGAACAGTATAATTGATGAAATTCTAATGTGCCTTGCTCCTTTACACCTATGCCCCAATATAGCTCTATTTATATCCTTACTGTGGACTGTAATAATAGGAGCATATCGTTGTATTGGAAATTCAAAAGAACTTTAGCAATAAGTCCAAATATAGTGTTAGTAATTTTAGCGATGTTTGAACTTGGTCACTTTTTGGGAGACTGTCATATTAACCTTGAATTAGGCAAATAGGTGCTATGATGCGCAATGACATCTTTAAGATTATCACATCACATGAGTGGGGATAGTGGAGGCGAGAGTTATATATCACGGTTGCCAAGCAACCCCCTCCCCCCAACTTGTATGTTTACTCAGCAGTCAGAAAACAGGCAGGTAAAATTATTAATATATTATATCGATAATGTTATCGAAATATAATTTCGTGGCTGTCTCTAAACAATCATTTACTTCAGCAAATTCAAGAGATACCTCTGAGAATAACCTGGAATCCTGAAGTGATTATGATGTTAAGTTTTTTCACTGTGGGGTCCTCACGAGTGAAAGCCTCGCCGGCAAAGTATGATTTTGTTCTGCCACGTTAGTGTGGTGGAAGCATTTGGGGGGATATGATGCTAGGTGGCAGTAGGCACGGTCGAAAGTTGTGGGTTCTATTCCTCGTTACCAACTTAGAAATTCGTTCATACAGCCCAGCCTCAGCTACCTATATATCTGATTTCATAGCTGAGTGTTGACGATAGTTATCAGCAGCATAATGGTCAGAGTTTGCAAGCCAATGTGTCATTAAAATATACCGTGTAATCCCAGTATATAACTTTTCATAGTTCTGATACACGTAAGCTTTTGAATATTTTGAAACCAATTTGACTGGAAGTTGGTGCTGCCTTATCGGCTGTCATATTAATTTCAAAATAGTCAACAGCAATTTTACACGCATTTATATTTGGTAGCAGCAGCCGCAGTAGCAGCAGCAACGGCAGCAACAGCAGAAGCAGCAGTATTAGCAGTGGCAATAGCAGTAGCAGCAGCAGTAGTAGGCCGCAGTAGCAGCAGCAACGGCAGCAACAGCAGAAGCAGCAGTATTAGAAGTAGCAATAGCAGTAGCAGCAGCAGTAGTAGTAGTAGTAGTAGTAGTAGTAGTAGTAGTAGTAGTAGTAGTAGTAGTAGTAGTAGTAGTAGTAGTAGTAGTAGTAGACCCGACCGATGCAGCATCCCCACAACTAGCCCACTGCCCCAAAGAGGCTTAATCAGTCTCTGTGCTGTGCATAAGTACCTATATACTCCACGCCGGTCTCTTCCATAAGTACCAGCTTTGTTGGGAAACTAAGTCATCAAGGATTCCGGGCTGACATCCGCGAACAGAGAAAACTCTGATTATGTCTAACCGTCTTCAAACAAGAGACTGTGTTCGACATCCTCGGACATCGATATTCGTAGGAGCTGTCCATAGCTACGTGGAACTTACGTGGTCTGAGGTGCAGACTGTGGACACTATAACATCGATATTACACGCACTGAAGAGACTAAAGTAGCAAAATACCCAGAGCAGACAGACAGGCGATAAGATAGTACTCATGGAGCGAAAACAGACCACAAACTGGGGCTTTTAAACTGTGTAATCGGACAGAGGGTCTGGGACCATATCATTGGTATGGGATAGGTCAGTGTTGCATTCATTGACCTGGCTATCGTTAGCCATGAAAAATGGACGTGCATCTGGGCTTGATGACATGAGCAATGAACTATTCAAATATGCAAGTGGCATTGTCTCAAAACCGATCACGCACCTAATCAGTTTTTATGTACCATCTTCCAATCGACGATGTAGGCCAAGCCACCCTTATCGCACTACCCAAGCCCAAAAAGCCACTTGGCCCCCAGCCAATCTGCAGCCCATTGTACTCCTCAACAGCGTAAGGAATAGTATCTCAAAAATGTTACTCTATGCCGCATCCCAGACAATATCGACGACTTCAGCGGATCATGTCAAAGTGTCTTCAAACGTGGACGCAGCTGCGCAGACATCATAGTGGCTCAACGCATGATTGTGTCGGTAGGCATATTCAAACAATGGGATTTCCACAAATTGGGCATTGGCATGTCATGCGCACTCGACACAATTACACACTCAAAGATCCAGTTGCAATGAAGATGAGCTACGACTAGTGAGACTACTGCTTGCAGACACCAAGCTGAGAGTACGAGTCAAGTCAATGACTGTAGAGTTTGAGACATCAATCGTCTCCTCACATGGAGATGGTCTATCGCCTGTGCTTTTCACCTGTTACCTTGCTGCTGCATTGAACTCCATGTGGGAAAGTTCCACAAGACCAAACTCCCTTGTCAATACTGTGTATGCCGCTAGAGATGCAATATGCCGACGATGTGGACTTCACAGGCGAGGCAAAGAAACCCCTTGACGAACTTCTCCCAATAGCTGCAAGCAAACTAAATATTGAGAATTTCTTTATGAATGAATCCAAAACGGAGTTCACCTACATATACCTATCTACAAAGTGTGAAACTAAAAAAAATGACGATGCACCTCGTGCCGGCGAACCATGGAGGAAAGGCAAAATCCTTGGCTCACTGTTTTGCAGTACTGCTCACATTGATGCACGCTGCATCATGGGGAGCATGACTTTCCAGTCCTTCTGGAAGCTATGGATTCGTAGATCAAAGATGCCCTTGATAAAAAGACTACGTTTATATAATGCAACCTGCGTATCCTTGGTGCTGTATAACTGTAACAGCTGGGCAACTCTCCAAATGCAGCTCTAGACAAACCCGACGCCTGCCACCACAAACACCTACTCACCATCACTGGACACCGATGGTCAGACAGCATAATTTCCAGAGATGCAATATACAAGATGTGTAAAATGTTGCCGCTGTCAGTAAAGTCAGCGAGCAAAGATGGTCCATGTTTGGCCATGTGCTATGGATGCCAGAAGAGACACTAGTACTAGAGAGCCTTGGAATTCGGCCTACTCGGAGCCAACAAATACACAGCCAAGAGAGGACGCCATTGCATAAATCTGCTAAGCGTTCAACGAGGTGACCATAAAGAAAGCGGGACTAGGTACACTCAAGTCAGGAATGGACTTGAGGAAGCAAAGGATTCGGCTGATGACAAGGCCCAGTGGGCAAAAGCGAAGAAGGACTGATTGCAGTTGTAGGTTGTTTCTACCACAGAATACAGTAATCATACATACCGTTGATCACGTGAACCTGAACGAATATGCTGGTGTTTGCAAAAAGAAGACTTATAGAATGACCACGGTGCAGTCTGTGCTGCTAATGATTATGCTCAAGGGTTTACAGATGAACGTGGTTCTGAGTGCAGTGCAAAAGTATAAATTGGTATTTAACTGATTCAACAATGATTTCTCAGAATCGCAAATTCAAGTCAACTATGGAAAGCTGTTGCATATTTCAAGTGTAATTTGACTGGATTCAATTACTCCAATAGGCCCAAAGAAATGTGTTTCCAAATACGCAACTAAAGATATATTATATAGTAAAAGGTGTCGGTGTTGTCACGTTTCTGGTTTAAGGTTTACAGAAAAGCAAACATTGATTTGATTTATGACCCTTACTGCCTCAGTCAGACATACAATCCTACTTGGCATAAATGTACATTCACATTCAAAACAGATTGCCTGGTTACTCTTGATTAGAAATACCGCACATGACTTCAACAATGGGTTTAACTCCATTCTGCGACAAATGTATGCAATCATGTAGTAATGAATGGTGTGATCTGCCCATGGACTCCTTAATACATTACTTAGTTGCTGTAAAGAGTATTCCAGTGTAGTTGGGTGGTACAAAAAGATCGATCTTCCAAAGATAGATGGCCGTTCGACAGATCGTGACAGTATTAGTATGTTGGTGTGCCGTACGGCAGCGTGGTCAGATGTAATCTTTGTTGAAGCTGTGAATATTGCACGTTAGATCACACTCATCCCACTAAAAACAAATTCCGATTAACGTTTAGCAAAGAAGGCCTATCTATATGTTTGTCTTGTACGACAAACATAAACGTATGCCTTATTCTCCAAGAAAATACACATCTATTCTGCATGATAACACAAGTGTATCACTAGTTTTTAAATGTGGACACTACCTGGGTACGTATCACGAGGCAGTAATGTGCACATAGTCGTGTACGCTTCCACAGATTGTCAACAATTACAGACAAGTCCAGTAGAAGAGGAGACACATTGTCGTATTGCGTGACAAAGCACACAATTTTGTTCATTTTGTCGCCGAGATAACTTCTGCAAAAGGCATATAACATGTATAGAAATATAAAGGCGACCATGCTATTCCTGTAATGGCAGATACTTGCTCATACGAGGATAGCAATTAAGTCCGTGTTGCTTCGTCACAAACATAATTATGATGCGGATAAAATGTATTTTATGTTTTGGAAGGTTGATATTACAAAACTAAGTGAGCGTAACGGTAAAATGTAGAAAGTCGGAAGTTCACGGAGTACAGACCGGAGGTTGAGCATCACCTGCCCTTGATGATATTGAGCTATGTTACTCATTGATCTGTCTCCCGGAAGTGGCTGATCATGGGTTCGGTGTAGAAAAGTAATGGCTTCCTTTCGATATACCTCACGCCTTGTGCTAGCTTATTATGCAAATAAATAACTAACCCGGCCATCAACGTTTCCAGCGCTATTAGAATAAACGAACGTGTGTGAAATTGATATACGATGATTTAGCGACACACACAAATGTCAGATTTCATCTAATCATTTAAGAATACACATGGATTTCTCAAATCATCAATGAGGCATATGTGTAAAAGGCCGCATTTGTAGACTTCTATTATAATAAATTAAGTTAAATGGGCAACCAATAATATATGAAATTATACAGATAATCCAAACTGCATCTGCATGTTGGAAAGGAAGCTCTTGATAGAGTTCTACACATGAAATCTTTGTTGTGATAGGGTGGGTGCTGGTAGCGGTGGTAGAGGATGGCAATGAAAGAATCCAGCTTTAACTGATACTGATACTGATAAATTTATTACACCCAGACCTTACACAAAGTATATGGGTTCTATACACATTTCCCCCATCAATCTATGAACAGGCAACACCTCATCACCTATGCCAGGCCCATCTTCAGCTAGGTTGAACCCACACTTCGCACGAGTTGGGATCGGAATGGATTCTCAATTTCCAGAAAAATATACAGGTAAGCTATTGAATATTTTGAAACTAATTTGACTGGTGTTTTTGCTGCCTATGGCCTATAGCAACATCGCCCAGTTAAATTAGTTTCAAAATATTTAACAGCATGTTTTTTTAAATAGTAGGTATACGATTAGCACAGCAACGCTTAATCTGTCATCAATTAAGCGTCTGTAACGAACTTATCCACGGCATTCATGACGTAATGGGATGACCTCAGACTACACGCCTCGCAGTTGATTATGACGTCATATGATTAATGGATAAACTGGAATCATCCATTGAAGGTCACCATCCGCAATCAACCGTAAATAATCGACAAGCATATAATAACCGAACGTAACCGTTTAGCAGCCATTTTCTGTAGTCGTCTAGAAGAATGACCATTGTGAGGCGACTATATTTGCAACTTTACCACTTTAATAACTGGCTCAATAACCGAGCCAGTCAATCCAGTGGGGTTTTTTTTTAAATGTAGTTTGCGTTTGTCCAGCAAATGGATAGTCTACCGAGTAAGCAAAGATTTGGATTTTACTTATGATTAAATCTTTAATAAAGTCTCCCAAAATGGTCTCCATCGTGATCTTGAGATAGATATATTTGCAGGACAATGGAAAGCTTTTTTTCTAAATTGCAGTGATAAATTAACAAAACTATCTTTCTCTTGGCCTGCAAATTAGCATTCGCGTGACAAAATCTTTAATTTTCTTGAATAACTCGACAATTAAATGCTTCAGTGATTTAATTGAGACTTCGAATGCATTGAGACTCAGTTGAAACATAGGTACAAAGGTCAAAGACATATTTCGATTAATCAAAGAGTGTGTTCTTATTGTATAATTGAGGAAATAAAGGGGGAATGCCTCTGTTTGTATTTTAATGTCCGTGGGATAAAGAGGAGGCAGCAGACAACCAGATGTAAATAACCCCTGACACACGACGACCAATTAATATTATTTAGTCTGTATTTAAAACACACTATTATCAAAGACATTCACCATTTCAAAAGCAATGTGTCTCAGATAACAACGACATTCAGTCATATTACGTTCACAATATTCAGCAGTTGCAGTTAAAGATGCATAGTTGGAGATAACCTGGAATCAATAGATGCAGTAGAACCCGTTTAATAAATAGAGGATGTATCGCCCATCCCACGTTAATATCGCAATTACATGCAGATTATAGTAAACACGAGTGTTAGTGATTTCAAAACATGCCCACACTGAATTGTTGCTATTAAAACATGCAGAATTGAGGGAAGATTTGACAAGATTACGCTCTCATTTTTATCACATTAAATTATCCGGAATCTTCGTTTAGTGACCAATTTTGCTTTCTAAGTATACCATCACCTACATTCTAGTGTTAAAATTTGAACCCAATCCTGCATACACGCGCGCGCACGCACGCACGCACGCACGCACGCACGCACGCACGCACGCACGCACGCACGCACGCACGCATACACACACACACACACACACACACACACACACACACACACACACACACACTCACTCACTCATTCACTAACTCACGAACTCACTAACTCACCCGCGCACACACTCACACACTCACGCGCGCACGATACACATGGCGTTAGATTAATGGATTAATATTATGACTCATGGTAATTATAGCGGTGAGAAATAGCAGATCAGTTAAGCCTGAATTCCTCGAACATTCTATATACATGCTAATAGCTTCACCGTACACACCAAGCTGGTTTTGAGGCATCTATATAACCCGCAATATTCCAGAGAATGCCAAGACAGAACACTGATAACGAGGGTTGCTGGGCCGGTACTGGGCCAAGAGAGAGGAATGTTCCATTTAGCAACATTTACCAGCATATATACGAATTATGCCTCTACAACTAACACAATGTATTACGTGGGAGTCAGATTTTAGGTTTTGGTATTATCTAATGTTTTTGTCATCGCAAATTCATTTAAACATATGGCGAGAACTTAATATCAGAGAGATTCATTAATGACAATTCACTTCAGCTTTAAAGCCAATTACGCTCTGGATCATTTCCGTAATAGAATCACTTTATAGGTGTAGATCCCGCGAGGACAGAGAACAAGAACCAGGAAGACAAAAAGGATACTAGTTAATTTGGCCTTTGTATTTGACAAGGATGTGGCACAGCAGAAATTACGAGATGCGTCAGTTGGGAATAAACCTTTCCTTGGCACATCGTATGTCAGGTATAGACACGCATGAAACAGAATACATAATTACTACATTTCTCTTATACATGATACCAGGAAAACGCCATGAGCTTTCCTTCCCTTATCACCAACTGGAAAGGGTTGTTGACTTGACTTATACATGCATTGCTGAGACGCGTGTCCATTCACATAGGAAATAGCCAACGTGTTCAATTTCACCTGACCTTTCTATCCTCAGTAGAATAATATCAAGCAATCTGGAAGTTGTCGACATGCTTGAAAATACCGCTAACAGGAAATATTAGTGGAAAGATCTTAGCCATGAAATTTAACTAGTTTGATTATTTTTTCATATTTTCTGTTTATAAGCATTCATATTGTCGAAAATCATAAAATGTTTTGAAGATATTTCCCAGTGTAGACAATGGAATGATGTTTAATAGATTTAACAAAGTAGCCTATGCCATCTATTAACACTATTAGTTCCAATACACACCCCAAAACAGCATGCATCTCGTGTGACAGTGTGCATTGGTACACGATTACTTTAACACGCGTCTGTACAAGGGACATACACGAGCATTGCTTAAAATTAAAGTTAGTTCTTCGTATCAGCGTCCCGGTCATTTTCTTCTAAAGCCATGTTAGACCCTTGTTATGTGTATCTGCTCTAGCTTATGATGACCAATTGCTACATTGCGCTCCGAAGAATAGTGCAATAGTAAAACAGCATTTGATGATTATGACTCAATGTCTGTTTATAATGAAACACTTACTGGCTACGTTATTGATGTATGTGGCATGGATTTATTCTTCCTTAAAATTCTGGAACCCTCTGCCCAGGGAGGGGGGGGGGGCCAGTGTAGTCGCTTAACATCTCTTAAAAAGCAGTGATGATAATGATGATGATGATGATGAGCAGGAGGAGGAGGAGGAGGAGGAGGAGGAGGAGGAGGATGATGATGATGATGATGACGAAGCGTAGTGGTGATTAACGGATCATCGTAAACCATCATCTTGAGATGATTCTATAGATGTGTTAAGTTTTGCAGAGTAAGAAATCATTGTCTTAACACGAACGACTAATTTTGTCTTCGACACTGGGTATAGTTCGTTATCGTCACAATTGGCTTGATTGAGAGAGTGGCGAATCTGTGGTCTCCTGGTGGGACTAAATGCACGTGACATGTCAATTCAATTCCCATCTCTCAGAAATGACAATGCTTTGATAGATAGAACTGCCGATGGTGTCGTTTTAGTTTAGAGAATGGCTTGTTGGTGAGACGCATTCAATCAGTCTGTACTCGGATAATCACTGGCTTATGATCGGAATTAAGGTCAGCACCTTCATAGGATCGTGAGTCTCGGAGTAATGGCCTTGCCGTCGCTTTGCACAGTATATTCTATTTATTAGATCTGATTGATTAAATTTGTAGCTTTAGTATGCATATTTGCTTTATTATCAACAATGTGTTCTGCCCAGGTAGTCTGATGGTGGCAGGGCTGCTTAACGGCAATATTAGTTGCATATAAACTATGTGCACACCATTACCATTGCGTTCATAATCAAAGTAAACCGGATGCTTAATGGATTCGTCCTCGGATGGAACCACGCAACATACGGATTACAAAATCAAAACATAATTGCTAGAATTAGAATCTTTCGGACTTTTCGATGGGACTATGGAGGGATGCAACCCGGATGTCTGATCGAGTTCGTCCTCGGACGGACGCAGTCACCATACGGGCTGCCTAATCAATCAAAATCAAACAAGTGCGCGCTGGTGCCTGCTCGGATGATGGCCAGAAGAGCAAATGGGTTCCAGGACCCGAAAGACCCCACACCCCAACCTCCCCACTCCCTCCAAAGGGGCCGGGAGGTCTCTGACCTAAAGCGCCCCCCTCCCGCCCCTTGGGTACATCGGGTCATAATACCGCACGCACCCACTCCACCCCACCCACCCCGACCCAGCACCTACCCCCATCCCTTCCCCAACCCCGTTAGGTCCAGGTTAGGCCCTCCCCATCCCCCATGCCCAAGCATGAGGAGCAACAAAAAAGCCATGGACAAGAACAGCAACATGAGACAAAATCGAGAGACAACGATCAATACACACACAGAGAGACACAAGCTAATGCACAAACCGACGTCACAAGAATTCACAGGAATTCAACAGAAACCATAAAGGCCAGGCGTGAGTCTAGACCCTAGCCTTGGGAACTAGCATATAAACGCCTTAAATATTACAACACACACACTACCATTGAGTTTTCCAAAGCAGCAGGAACTGATACACAAGTCGAGTCACACGTAATCGATTTATTAATCGAACTCTCATGTGTCGATTGATTCCCTTTTCATACTGCAGACATGGAAATCGATTTTTTCGAATCATCATTCCAGATTATTGAAAACACATTTTGTTCTACATTGCTGAAAACATGTTTTCAAGTTAGATAGGAACTAACTCAAATCCGGCTGAATATTGTGAATATGATTTGCATGGATGTCGTTGCTAGCTCCGCCAAGTTGTTTTTTAAAGGGTCTACAATATTGTGTTTATAGTATTATTACAGACCTATTAAATGGTATTAGTTATTCATTGTAAATCGTGAATTATCTATAGCTGTGAATCGCATACCTTCTCCTTGACCCACTGACATTCAGACACAAACGGAGATGTTTTCCTTTGATTTCTTCATCAATCCAAAATAGAAACCATACCTGATTAATAGGAAATACTAACATAAAGTGTGTCTTGTGTTCAGATATATGCATGCATTATACTGTGTGGTAAGTGAGGCCAGTGAAGGTTCGTTTAACATCCCCTCACCGATAGAACCTTATACACCAAGCATCATACTGTTTTCACAGTTCTGCTTTCCCTGATAAAGCAGAATACTGTACATGGCCTTGCTCAGTAAGCTGCGTTATCAGCGTTGAATGATCTGTATAGTCGGGAAGCTCATTTGTTTTCCATTATGAGAGTGCCTCGGTGATTTGATAAATCCAATTAAATATCTTAGAAACATGGTCCTCACAGAACCTTTAAGCAACAACTGGATAATACAATGATACGATTAAGCGAGAAAAGGCTTTTAATTTGATAGCCATATGACTTTATGTGTCTTAGAATAAATGCTTACAAATACGTGATTTTATTAAGAATATGTACTTTCGATAAATTAATAAATATGCCCAATATTGTATTTTAAATGATTATTCCAAATGCGATGTAAGAGTAAATCTGTCTACATTCTCGTATGCCAATTCCACATACATTCATATATCATAAAATAAATTTTGCAGCATAAGATGATGACTGGGTAGCTTACATAGTCCCACACTGAGCTGGCACAAGGTGTCACACGTTCTATACTAATGGGTCATATAGGGAGGAAGTCACTACATTTGTTCCAAAGCACCCATGATTAGCCACCTCCGACAAACAGCTGAATGAGTAACACACATATATTTGGATATATTATCTACAATGCGCATACCCTCACTATGTTGAACTCTGAAATGCCGCTTTTGAGAGGGTCGTGGGAGATCCAGACAGTATATACTATATCTATGGTAACACAGTTCAATGTCCTCAAGGGCAGGTGATGTTTGACTTCCGGTCAGTACTCAGTGACTTTCCGCCTCGCTACGTGTATCGTTATGCTCAGTTAGGTTGTCAGCATAACTCTTTCAGCTGCTGTTGTGAATGGAACATAAAATGCATTTACCCATATCTTTAACGCCACTAGTGTCAACAGCGCCTCAAAGCGTTCAAAATATTATTTATATTAATTAACCATTTCAATGGGCAAGATTTGGCATGAAAATATAAATTTTATAGGTACTATTTTTGGAAATGTACCTCTGAAATTTACATAATTATCACTGTAGAGACCATCTTTTTCCCGAATTGAACAACATCAAAGAGGTAATATTAAGTTTTTATTTAGCCAGTGTCCATTTGCAGGACAAGAGAAGAGGATTTTTAATGTTACAGCTGGAATGACTGGTCCCGTCATCAAAGTGGTAATCTTCAAAATTGCTCTTCTCTTAGTGGCTTGGTCTGCAAAAAGACATTCCTCAACACCATTGCAGAGTGTGTTTTGATAGGGTTAAGTTGACACACGAAGTAATTAATTATACGTTTGAAGAAGCATATAATAAAACTAGATTACTCGGTCGATGACGCGTCATCGTAAATCCCCACGTTCACCCATTTGAACCTTTTTACCTCCCCCACCACAACCCACCGCTGTGGTGGATGTTGGTGGGGGAGGGGTGGGGGCAACTGTAACTGGGCTCATGCACTCGACATTGATATGGGTAACTCTTTAACCAAATTTGGTTAAATTATGCCAAAGTGTTTCAGAGGAGATGCGTTACAATCAATTTCCGCATGTTAAAATTTGACATTTTGACCCCTCCCCCGCCCCGTCCACACGTCTGATGGGTTGGGGTGGGGTCGGTGCGGTGGGTTGTGGGGTTGGTGGGTATTGCTTGTGTGTGTGTGTGTGTGTGTGTGTGTGTGTGTAGGGGGGGGGGGGGTGACGGTTGGGGTGGGGTTTGGTGAGGGGGGGGGGGGGAGGTTGGAATTGGCGCGGAGCCAAATGTAAATGGCCTCATGCACTCCGCAAATTGGTAACTCACGTCAAATTTTGTTGAATTGCATCGCTCGCGCGCTCGCACGCACACACGATCGAACGCACGCGCGCTCGATCGCTCGGTCGCACACACGCATGGGTTGCACGACATAATGTCAACTTTTCTTTGATAGACGGGCATTGGTTTTATGGTCATAACTGTATGCGCAAGCATCTACTTTAGAGGGATTACGAGAAATGCCTTTCATAGACATGTTTTGTGTGTTTTGACGATGCGATCTCGCTGACACACTGAACAAGATAGTCAGTTTGGTCACGCAATACGCCACCGTGTCTTCCCTTGTTCGGGACTTCTTCTGGCGAATCTTCCCGCCCATGTCTAGCTAAGGTGCCCCATGCTTTGCGCGTCTTGGGATCGATCTATGTACTTTGAATCCTGAATTCTTAGAATCCATATTTCATGGTAACTATAGAGCTAGCCTATGAAATGATTTGACACTAATTTGACTGAGTGCTGCTGCTGCCTATGGCTGAAACAACACCGAGTCAAATTAGGTTCAAAATAGTCAGCATAATGTTTATTAAATGGTAAAGACTTACCATTTGTACAACTGACGGGCAATTCCAGGTTCATGACGGAGTATTTCTGTCAATTATGATTATGGCATCAGTAATTGGTCATGACGTTATATGCTTGAGCGACAAATTGGATGGAATCATTGCGTATGAACTCCAATAATTAACATACCATAATTGTTGCAATTATGCATAGTTGGCAGTTCATATAATAAAAGAAATCAACCATGCACCATCGCACGCGCATCCATTATCCCACATGGAATAGTGACGGATCCTGTCATCCTTTGGGGACCTGAAGGAGTTCTGAGACTATATTTGACAATTTTTTGAAAATCCTGCCATAGGATACTAGTCAGGCAAGCGCACCATTTAACATCAGCACATTAATCAACCTGAGCTCAGATGATGCTTCAACCAATGGACATGATTAAAACGCAGCAGTCTCCGTTTGCATTATGTTTCATATTACTTTAATCTGTTAACCCTTACCACTCTGATGTTAACATTTTATCTTTTATTGTGCCAGTAACAAGGAAACTGGTGCACATTTTTTAAACAATTTTGCTGGATGATGTTGCTGTATGGGGCAGCACCATCTTCTACCAAATGTGTTTAAAAATGAACACCAGTGTAATTTTTTATCTAATTTGAATACTTACAGTTTTTATATCAGAGTGTTAAGAGCTTTAAAATACAGTCGTTATTTCAAAATTCAGTTTGCAGATTTTGCCGATTGACACACTTCTTAGAATCTTATAATATTCAGTCTCTTGTTTGGTATACCATGCATACAATAATTGCCCTTCATGCTCTGGATATAGGGCCAACTCCTGCCTGTTACATTGCATGCCACAATGATTACAACTTCATTGACTATCTGAATCATTTGTGAGAACATGTATGGGACATTAATAATACAAACGACTATATGTCAGTGACACTCTGATAATTAGCAGATTCGATGGGAGTATCACTAGTTTTACGCTATAGCTTAGCTCACATGTTGGTAGACGTCCTCATGCATCAGAGAGTGTAATGCCTTTAAAAGTGTTTTACTCCTACATAGCCATTATGCAAGGGAATCATTACTACAAGTATGTTATTATCTATTTCCGTCACGGAAATCCTTAGAGGCCAGAAAATGTGATAACTAAAAATGAAAGATAGTTAACATGGTCACAGTATTTGACAGCGAGTGTGACAAGACTAACAATCGTGCAGTGGTTCGCTGTGGGAATTAGTGTGTGTTGTTCGAACATGAAGTAGAAAAATAAGCCACTATAGACATTAATGCATGCGGGATTATGAAGAGTTTACTTCCTGCGCATGAAAAGGTGAGGATTGTGGGACGTATGTGCTGAACAGCGCCAAATATAGAGATGCTGCTGGTTGATATATCATCATGTTGTATGTCTATGGCTAGAATACAAAAACTCATAAATCTGGAAAATTTATATATGGAAATGTGTCCCTAAAGGACGACACGGGGGGAGGGGGTGGGTGGGGGGGAGGGCTGATATAGCTATGTATAGCTAAAAATTGTTTATAATTCTGCTCCAAAAATATATGTCGTCTGCTTTCCATCCACAGTGTAGTGCACTCTCTGCCAAGCATTATTCTAGAATATAGAGATAATCCTAAACTAGAGAACATTTACTGAAGTAACACGATAATAGTGACACCATAAATTGTGAATACATTTATGTGCGTCCTTGATACTAAAGACCAAAATGTTTTGGCACTATTGAGAAGCAGAACAGAGACCCTCGTCAATGCGCCAATCATGAATGATGCCAGGGACGAATTAATCAATTGACTATATCACGATTGACCTGTGACTCAAGCATCTTTGACACTAACAATCAACATGGCCATCGTTTCTGGAAGTAACAATATACAGCATGCCAGTTGACGTCTTATAACATCCGTAGGTCGCTGGATGAGCAAGCTGTCACTAGCCAGGGCAACTAAAAATATTCCTAAAATGTAGATGCTCTGAATCTTAGAGTGCATTTTCTGCATCTCTGGCAGTAATATCGTTTATATCAGTTAGGTTTTTGGGAAAAGAACAGGAATATCAGACAGAAAGAGACAATGCCGCCACAGCTGGGTGATGGGAAGGGGGATGCACATAATAAGCTCTTCTCTGCATTCGCACATATATTTTAGAGGCAGACAAGAAATTAGATGCTCTCAGATTATGTTTTCGACTTTCCCTGGATGTAACAATATGGATTTTGTCAGTTGAAATCTTCCGTGAATATATGTAGGCTATATGTAGGGCTTTGGATGGAAATGCGTACACCAGCCAGGGAAGTGGGCAGCCCTATTGGAGAATGCGTGAATTTTAAAGGTCCTCAATATGTTTTTCCAATATTTATCTAGAGAGTACATCAGTTGAAATCTTATTTAAATATTTACAGATGTTGAGAAGAGCATGTGCATATCTGGAAGGGCAGTACTACGGTGGGTCGGGGGAGAACTGGCTTTTAGATGGAGGCTAGCCCATAAGTTGGATTTGATGCAGCAAGACAGGTGGAAATATAGAAATATCTGCCAATGGAGGAGGTTGTAGGAAGGAGGGGTTCCTGGACGGTTTGCCCATCTCTCTTCGTCTTTGGTGTAGTGGGTTGGTGGTTGATTGGTTGCTTGAGTTAATGCTATAATGATTAGTACTCCTCCTCAGGTCATCTGCATGAAACTTCATAAAACATGTCATGGTGCTAGAAAATCACGAGACAAATGCGATCTACTGTTGTAGAGATTGCTATATGTAAATACTTCTTCCATCCCAGCCCACCACACCACCAATGATCAGTTATGTCTTGTCTCTCTATGAAAAGGATGTTTTAGATATTTGGGATTGCTTATTTGGACTGATATAAATATATAGCGAACGGAGAGAACTATCCATGGTTTTGAGAACTATTCTGGTAAATATTTAAGAGCAATTTAAGGAAATAGTAGCTAAATCATCTAACAAGATCTATTGAATCTCTGTAGTTGCGAGTACCAGATTTGTTTCGATATTTCGGATTTATTCTGATCATGTTCAGAGTTATGGAATCCTAGCCTATGAGCACGGAATAAGTTTTACTAACTGACTAAGTAAATGGCCGATTGATATACCAACTGATCTACCGACCAACTGACCAACTATTAACCGACTGACATACCGATTAAACATACCATCTGACCAACCTAGCGTCAGACGGGTTGACTCTCTAAGCTAATGCCCAGACACATCAGACATTCATGCATCGACCATACAACCTATTACAATAGGCTGCAATACTATATGCAATACGGCGCCTCAGCGCCGGTGGCAAGCGTCAGCGACAAAGTTGGCGGTGAAGCACGGTTAGATTCCAGACCCGTATCTTTTAACGAAAATTCGAATATCTCGATAACGAATAGGCTTATTTCGATGCTGTAAAAGGTTACTTAGAAGGCATGATATTGTGTTTCTGGGGATCCACTATCTATTAGCTGCGCGTCGGTTTCGTTTCGGAATCGTGACGTCAGAAAAAAAATAAAAAGTCGTTTATTCGTGATCACGCAGAGGACTTTAGGAATTTTAATGATTTGCTTTTGCCACCCGATGTATATTCTTGCTACCTACTACTGTGCAGAATTTTTAATCAATGGCTGCTATAGCAACGAATCTATCGCGTGTACAATAAAATTGTGCTTATGGCAGGTTATCTCAAAGATGATTGGTCAGATCCGAAATAAAAGTAATAGCAATACAGGGCATATGTGTCACTAAAAGTTCACCAAATGTGGAGCACATCCGTTGAAAATTGTAGGAGAAGATAGGTCCGAATGGTTTTTTAGTAATTATAATACTCTGCCTTTCCACGCAGATTAATTAGAGGCAAAGGCAAATATATCGTTTTACGAAAATTTGATTATCTCGATAACGAACAAACCTATCTCGATGCTGTAAAAACTACTTATAGAGCATGATATTGCATTTCTGGGGATCTGCTTATCTATTAACTGCGCCGTCGGTGTCGTTTCGGAATCGTAACGTCAGAAAGAAAATAAAAAGTATCTTTTTCGTTATCATGCAGAGGACTTTAGGAATTTTAGTGATTTGCTTTGCCACCTGATGTATATTCTAGCTGCCTACTAGCGTGCATAATTTCAAATTAATGGCTGCTACAGCAACTAGGTTATCGCGCGTACAAAAAAATGTGCTTATGGCAGGTTATCTCAAAGACGATTGGTCAGATCCGAAATATAAGTAATAACAATACAGGGCATATGTGTCCTTATAAGTTCACGAAGTTTGGAGCCGATCAGTTGAAAACTGTAGGAGAAGATAGGTCTGAATGGGTTTTTTTAGTAATTATAATACTATGCCTTTCTACGCAAATTAATTAGAGGCAAAGGCAAATATATTGTTTTACGAAAATTTTTATATCTCGATAACGAATAGGCTTATTTCGATGGTGTAAAAAGCTGCTTACAGGGCATGATATCGCGGTTCTAGCGATCTGTAATGCATAATGGAATCGCCATTACTAAACACTTCCATCCACTTTACTGCCATATGTGCAGTGATGTTGTTGATGGTGGCGACGACGACGGCCACAGCCACGTGACGGCACCGACTATCAATTCAGGTCAGCATCATTCTCTATGTGTTTCTCAGCATTGAAATGCAATTACGCACAGATGTAGTCCACAGGAGAGACTAACATGGACTCTCTATATGCTCTGCCACAACGAACTTAGTCCATCACAGTCTCTTGCATGTACTAGCAAAGGCAACCCCACCCCACCCCTTTAATCAAAAGTCATTCCTCCAATCATTTTCCAAATATGCCAGCGATCTGCCCATAACCCAAACAACAAATTCACTTAGAACCAGTCAAATGTGATATTTTGGTGAGAAGGACAGAATCGGTGATACCAACAGCGAAATTAGGTTTCAACATTTCTTATCTATTTCTCTAGAAATATATTTGCATGACAATTTTATTAACGCCATTGTGACACATAATGCACGGCTAGATGTACTACAACGGGTGAGTTGCAATGAAGATGAGCTACGACTAGTGAGATTACTCCTTGCAGACACCAAGCTGAGAGTTTGAGTCAAGTCAGTGAATTTCATAGAGTTTGAGACATCCATCGGCTCCCCACATGGAGATGTCCATCTCCTGTGCTTTTCACATGTTACCTTGCTGCTGCATTGAAATCCATAACATTCCACAAGACCAAACACCCAGTGTCAATACTGGGTATGCCGCTAGAGATGGAAAATGCCGATGTGGACTTCATAGACAAAGTACCCCCTGAACGAACTTCTCTCGAGAGCTGCAAGCAAACTAAAAACTGAGAATATCTTTATGAATGAATCCACAACAGAGTCCGCCCACATAGACTTGTCTACAAAACATGAAACTGAAGAAAATGACGATCAACTTCGTGGCAGCGAGCCATGGAGAAAAAGTAAACGCCTGGGCTCACTGCTTTGCAATACTGCTGACGTTTCTGCACGCTGTGTCATCGGGAACATAGCTTTCCAGTACATCTGGAAGCTATGGATTCGTAGGTCAAAGATGCCCTTAATAAAAAGACCACGGCTATGCAACGCAAACTGCGTATCATTGATGCTGTATAACTGTAACAGCGGGTTAGCTCCAAAGGCAGCTCTAGACAAACTCGATACCTGCCACCGCAAACACCTACACTCCATCACTGGACACCGATGGCCAAACAACATAATTTCCAACGATTCACTATACAAGATGTGTAATACGTCGCCGCTATCGGGAAACGTCGCTCAGCGAAGGTGCTCTATGCTTGGTCATGTGCTAAGGATGCCAGAAGAAACACTAGCACAGAGAGCCTTGGAATTCGCCCTACTCGGAGCTAGCAAATACTAAGCCAGGAGAGGACGTGATTACATAAATCTGCTAAGCGTGCTACGAGGTGACCTCAAGAAAGCCGGACTTGGTACACTCAAGTCGAGAATGGACATGAGGAAGCCAAGGATTTCGGCTGAGGACAAGACACTGTGGGCAAAATCGAAGAAAGACTGATTGCAGCTGTAGGATATTTCTACTACTACAGCCGTAGAATACAGAATTCATACATTGTGACACAGCCAGTTGATTTAGATCTTGTGCGTGGTGACTGAATGTTGACTAAGCGACCAGTTATTGCTCTGTGAGATGAGTTTATGATGTGATAGGCCCTCATCTTAGTCTCAGATGCAACCCCATTAGTCTAAGATGTACGTACATTAAACATTTCTAACAACAGATGGTCAATTGTCAACTTGTCAGGACTTGATAATATCTAGCTGAAGTATTTTGTATATAACCCTTGTACATATTTCGCATGTCACGTGATGAAGCACATTTATCTGCGAAGGCATGTCAAAATAAATAAACTGAATATCAAGACAGGAAATAAATGTATAATAATTTGTGTATGCGCTTGATATAGTTACTTTGGCCTTTCTTTAATCATGCTGTACAGCAACAATTTTCAGTCTTCACATATAACTCATATTATACTACTTTAGGCACGCACCAACACACATGCACGCACTCACACACACACACACAAGAATGCACACACACGTGCGTGCGCACACGCCGGTATGCAGATGTATTAGATAACGGAGTCATGCAAACGGTTATCAACAGAATTCCAATCATATATATTTATTATTTATAGTATCATGGGAGGATTGGAATAAATACATTGGCAGTGATATAGCCAAGTGGGGTTGTTCCATGTTAGAGCAACCCAAAGTCCACACACCCACGCACCACACACCACACCTACCCCGCACACTAACTTCTAAGGAGCTATGATCATTGGACATGTAAAAAGGCCACAAAGCGTAACATTACGCATGAAATTCTACCCTTGCGTATGACACGGCAACGGGGCCGTACGGTGGTGCGAGGTGGTCTGACAGAGTGGACCAACTCAGAACCCATTAACTTCCAAATTGTAGGAGATCCCATCTAAAACCAAATAAAATTCACAATCTTCTAGGGGAAATCAGCAGACCCCCAGGCAACTACTCAATCCTGGCCCTAACAAAAATATAAATGCATGAAGTGCCATCTAAGAGCATCAATATATTTCAATTCTTTCAATGCAATGAAAACCTTAGGCCGACCCGCCACCAGTCCAATTGAGATAGGTGTCTGCTCAGGCTGCATCAACTCGAGAATGCAGGACACTGCCTCCAAGAGTATTTATAAATTTCGGAATTTTCTGTGGAAGGACACGCCGACCCCTGGATCATAATATGGGGATCTGAGCAAAAAAACGTCTTCAGAAAATAAGTCATAAATCAAAGGCTTAGAATAATGACCAGACTAATAAGAACCATGCAGCCATGGAAACAACAAGTGGAATGAAACTTCAGGAAGAAGGAATGGTAAACCAACGCCAGATGAACAAAAGTGCCTAAAGACTGAACAAGAAGCTCCCAATCATTGAATAATATGCATGAAAAGAACGAGCTCCTATCACAAAAGCAAGAGCTACGGGAATTCGTTTTAAAGTACTCTTCAAAACTACTACACCATGCTATGCAAAATTTGTGTCTTCTGCAGAGGAGATTCACGTTTCCAGAATGAAACAGAGATCATTCCTTCAATCGATTTAATGGAAGAACATAATCCCAATAACAACAGAGAGCAGCTCTGAAATTTTGGCTCCAGAATATCCTGATTAATCTAAGATAGATGTAAATGCAGCTGGGTCAGCCAAAACTCTTGACTTGCCGTATATTTTGAAAGCAATTTTGCTTAGTCACCAGCAACTTCTAGTTAAATTGTTTTCAAAATATTTAGGATGTCCAAAGATATTACCCCTTAGAACATGTCATCTTCAAAATCTCAGCATTCAGACTCAATAAATAACTACCATTACACAGTAAGACGCTTCATCACAGAGTCGATTATTTATTCAACACCTGGAAATAGATGTACTGTATGCATAACTGTTGTAGTTAATAAATACATATATTACTAATAACAGTTGAAACAAAGGTCTATTTCTAATTTTCACAATTATGACGGGATATAGCTTCCTACATTGGAATTGATTGACTCCAAGCATATACCAGAATGCACCAGGGCATGGTAAGATGAATCAGAGATGCATTGGCATACTGCTTGACAAAACATACCGTGGTGTGCTGGCAAGATACCACCTGCAACAGTGACAGACTCCATAAAACGTGTACATGAAAGGCGTCCTTGCTATGTATTCACTGGCATTTACTTGTCCATTGATGTATAGCTATTAGGCTTATAGCCGAAGGTCGTGTTGCTTGCTCACAAACATAATTAATGAATCAGATAAAATGCATTTTATGTTCCATTCACAATAACAGTTGGCAAGATGTCTAAAACTAACTGGGGATAAAAATAAAATGTTGAACGGCGGAAGTTCACTGGGTATGGCCCAGAAACGGCATATCACCTGTCCTTGAGGATATTGGGTTTTATTTAGTCATTCATCTGTCTGCCGCAAATGCCTGATCATGCCGCATTCTAGCCAATGCAACAAGAACAGTCAGATTGCAGACTCCCGCCATCACATTACTGTCACATTTAAAATAAATTCAAATTTTCTGCTCTTTTCGGATTTTCAGGATTTCTCGGATCACGAGCAAGGATGCGGAAACCCAGTGAATGAGCATACCATTGCTTCTTTTAAAATGTTTGACCACTTCATTCCATAGTTTCCGAGATATTCATAGGTCAAGAATTTGATCCGATACTGAACAAGAAGAAGAATAGCTGTCTGAGTTTTTTTCATCCTCCTTTGGCAATGTTATTTATGGATATGTGTATGATAATGTGACTGGAAATGAATTAATAAGCGGAGCTTATAATATGTACATAGTAGCCAGTACGTGAATAATTAAATCTGCAAGTTAAACATTTCTATATATGTGATAGAAGAGGTCAAACTGATGCGAAAACTGGTAACTTTATATCACCACTATCGGTAGTACGAGTAGAAAACTGTCAAATTGGATGAGGCCAGTACATGAAAAATGAAATAGGCAAGTTAAACTATTCTATATATGTGATAGAAGAGGTCAAACTGTTGCTAAAACTGGTATCTAAATCACCACTATGGGTAGTAAAAAACGGTCAAATTGGATGAAGTTAAGGACAGCGTGTATGATATAATTACAAATGACAAGGACTTCATCAAAAAGTTATCTGATGTTATTGCTTCTAGTGTGGCAGAAAGCTTAAGGTCAAATCCTCAATTATTGAAGCCATTGTTCGGATCAATAGTAGGTGAAATCAAGCAAGAGGTCTACGAAAGTCTATCTAGTGACCTAGAACAAATGAAAAATGAAATTTCACTTATGAAAGATCAAATTGTAGGCCTCAAGCAGGATAAGGAAAAGCTGGAATCTGAACTAGATGCCCAAAAACAATACCCCCGCCGAATTTGGCTACTTATTCATGGCGTCCCCAAGACCAATGGAGAAAATACAGACAATATAGTTGTTCAAACCATCAATGCCAAACTTGGTCACCATGGTGTTAAAGTAAATGCCAATAATATATGTAGGAGCCCCCGTATTGGACAGAAGCGGCTGGAGCAAGCTAGGAGCCAGGCTGGACGCGTGTTGCATAGGCCGATCATCTTCCGACTGGCAACATACAATAAAAGAGACGAAATTTTCAAAAACAAAATATTCCCCAAGAATACAGGACTAGTTGTGACTGAAAGTTTGACATCCAGTAGACTAAAGCTATTGAAAGATGCTCAGAAAAATGGCAATGTAGACAATGCCTGGACAATTGATGGTCTCATAACCTGCATATCAAAATCTGGGCATACGCAACAAATCCGACCAATAAGTGATCTGTCAAAAATCCGTTAAGAAAATAGCATATTATATAACTATATCTCTAGCTAGCTCAGCACTTATCGATTGAGACTTCAACTTTGTAACCCTTACTGTAAATACTCAAAACCATAAACTCTAAAAGGCAAGGAATGCCATGCTGTACATCCTAAGGTAGGCTTGACTGGGAGAGCCTGCTGTCATGGCAACAGGTCCCAGTTCGGACTGTTTAGAATGGGCATCAGCTTTCCTGTACTGATGTCCTAAAATTGAGATATGGAATTCTAAGGGTTAAAGTGTTAGCGACTCTCATGCACAATACACCTATGTAACATATACTCATATCTTTTTAGGTGATCATGGTGACTTGTGTATGAATATATATTCATCTGAGATGTACAATAACAAGAGATGGCCATACAACTACGTGCCTGCCTATGAAAGTCATCACATGGTAAACCCAAAATGTTTTAATTGACGCTACCTGTTAGTAGTGCAGTAGAAATTGACATGGACCCGAACATTTTGTATAACAGACACATTTTTGTTTTAATCACTTCGGTATGGCCCAAAATATATCCCAGAAAAATTCTCCAAAATTCACACATGGGGAATATGTTTTTAGAGGAAATTCAAAATGGCCGCAAAGGCGATGACCAATGACCAGTTAATATGTATTTTGACTCTAAAAACCCGTGTTTTGGTAAGTGTTGTACAGTTTAAAGTATGTCATCATCAAAATCACATGATAAACTATAAATTTAATGCAAACTGAGCGACTGTTGTGAAACACAGCGAACAGGCAGAATGGCTGAAATTTGTCTATGCATTTTCACTTTCAAATTTCGAGCTGTTAAGGCAGTGACCTTCACATTTACAATGTATGCTACAGGGAATACCTTTCTTGGATAAACTACACGAGGAACACGGACGTGTGCTGCTTTTACACTGGCACCTTATATTTAGAAGTAGCTCCGGAGGCGCTGCTGACTTGTCCGTAATGATCGCCGTCACTGATCCTTGTTCTACTGCATAACCATACTCTTCTTTCTTTAACACAGTTTTAGGTGAAGCCATGTGCTTGCTTGGCGATGTACCCTAAGGCTATGGAAGTATGCTGCCCTACGTGTGGGTGGCATCCTTTCAACTGGTACATGCTTAGGAGAGATGGCAGTCATGTATCTGAGATTGTCTAAGCCAGGACTTCTTGATCCAGCACCATACAAAGACTTAATGTACTTTTCACCAATAACCATTATATCCGCCTTTGATCTGGAGATGTCGCCAAATGCAAGTACATCTTGTCTGAGGGTTGGTGAAGATTGGATCATTTTCATATGCTTTACTTTGCCCATGCCATATAAAGCTGATGTCGTGTCACATCCAGACATACTATGGACGAATAGCAGGCACATACACAATGCCTTGCCTAAGATCTCTGTGGCCACTTTGATGCATAGCTTATCTTGCTTTGTTTGTAGGAAAATATTTGCAGAGGTGCTTGCATGATAGAGGAGTACGATCAATATGTCTGTATCGTCAGCAACAACTATCGTTGTTCTTTCAGATCCTGCCAATTCTAATGCTCTCCTTACAATCACCACATCAGCATCGCCTTCCTCTACTGCATGTACCACCTCAACCCCTGCATCTGATAAATGTGTTGCCAACAGATTTATGGTATTCTGCTTGTTGCGTTTGTTTGATAGAAATCCAGTTTTGTTTCCTGGAACAGGTGTGTTGTCTTGGACAACTACATCAGGAGCGCCAACTTGATTAAGCCGTCGTCGCTTCTGTTCTTGATCTTTTGTGGTCTCAGTTTGAGAGTTATCAAATATAACGCATACAGGTGCATCAAGCCTCTGATAATGTACTACTGATGCTACGAATGAGCTACAAACGGTCTCCATTGTTCCAACCTTAGACCATGGTATCCGATGCAAAAGTGCGCAGCCATCAAATACTCTTGCAGCTGGCTCTGTTGTCTCTTGCTGTAGCATTGATGTGTTCATTTCAATTATATACTTCGCCAGTTGTGACTTTTGCGATTTCCTCATAGTTCCGTCATCGTGAAAGAGGGCGGGACATACTGTTGCAAGCTCGTATTCAAAGATCGCTTTGTCTGGAGGGTCCTGAAACAGATGCAGTTGACATTAAGCGATGGTACAGCTCCTGGGAAGACATATGGATATCTTCATTTCCTACTTTACCTACCTTTTGCATGACAGCAAATGTTACAGCTGATCTGCTTTCTTTAGCGTAATGTCGCCAAACCTTTTCTCATTTAACTTCTCGTGAATTCTTCGACCAATATCAATGGCATCATCGGCAGTAACACGATGGTCTGCAATCAAACCAGGTGCGATATTTCTCAGTTGGTCGTCTTCAACTGCGAATGGATTGTGTTCTCTGAGAAACAGAGTGAATTTCTTCATGTCTTCTACATCTCGTCTCATATCTGCAGGGTGAACATCTATGTGTTGTTCCGACCATGTCCCGGTGAACGTATCAGTCAATGACCGCAGAGCGTGTGTGTACTGTGCTATGATGTGTGCAGTGAGAAGCCATTTTGTTCTAGCGGATTCCTTGTGCGTTATATTGATCAATCCACCCTGTGTCTTCCCAGCTATCATTAGACTCTGTTCAATTGTCATATCAGACCAGGTACCACTCCAATACAGTTTAGCATTCCTGCGTACAGCAAAGTGCCCTTCGTGCATGGGACCATCCAGACAAGTACATAGATCATCAGAATCTTGGAGGTAATGGCGACAGCACTTTGTGTAATTGTTGTGCCCTGCAGCAGCAAAAAATGGCAACATTAGTTGTGTCGCCTTTAAATGAAGGAGCCAATTACCAGTACGCTCAGCCCTGATGAGCAATCGTGCAATGGCGACAAATTCAATGAACAACGACCACAATCTACCAGTTCTTGATTTCTCTACGTTTTCCTTCAAATTAGAAACTTGCTTACATAGGTCATGCAAATGGTCATTGTCACAAACATCGTCTGCTGAAATATCATGTGACATAATAGCATCGTATAAATTGCGCAGCTCTGACCACATATCATCCGTTGACATATGTGTTTGACTTTAACAGCATGTTTCTGTTTCGGTTGTTTGCTCATCCGAAGCGTCATCGCCATCAGGATCAATATCACTTTCTTCATCTTGCAGCTCTGCAAATTCAGATTCACCATATGTACTGCTGGGTGTGTTGTCTGCAGCACTGCCATGTAGAGAAATTATATAAACATCGGGTTGGATTAGCAAAAGATGCAATGCGGCATCTGTAAGGAGGCATGCTCTTAATTTCTTTGTGTAAGCTTTTCCCTCCATTATCCTAGTTAGGGAATTCCTAGCATACACGGTTGCCCACAAATCATCGATCCCACTCCCCTCCATGATCTTACAGCCCGCTCCAAGAAAGGACATTAGTTGGTGGAAGCCACCCAGCCTTATATACATGTTCCTAAACTGTGGATGGTGTCTTGCTTAATTGTGTAGCTTTTTAAGTACAATGGCTGGTCAAACGTTATGGTTGCGCAACACAGTCTTGCTTTTAGGGAGTGGGACTGCACATACATCATGGTACTATATACAGCTTCATTTGTTCCTGGATTCAAAGGTACCATGGGGTTGTAAACTACTGCCGTACAGTGGAAATTGTTGCATGTCGTTATTTCAGACATGAACCCCTGCCAGTTGGGTGGCTGGCTTGTGAGAAGGCTAGAGTACAACCACAATGTGTCTAATTGACGGTGCATAGCAATAGGTAAGCTGATGGGGTTAATGGTCTTTATCCTTACATCTGCCATTAGGGATTTATTAGAAGACGTGTAGGGTAGCATTAAGCTCCCAAAATCACCAGCTTCTTTGATCTCATCAGCAGTTATAGTTTTACGACATATTGCCCCAACTGGATTAGCCCTGCTTTCGGTTGATGCCATTGTTTGACACGAACTGATCCCCATCACATGCGTTGTATCGTGACAAGAAATCGTGTCCTCGTTGTAATCAAAATTGTCAGCTACCCATTGACAGAAACCCCCTCCATCCTTCTTCTCCACGAGCCCAGGCAGGACACAGGTCTTCAACGGATGTGCTTCCAACTGCAGATCTCTGAAATGCAATTATCTGGTCATAGGAAGCACTGAGTCCCAGGGATGAGAGCATATCTATGATAACACGGGAGCGGGTAGACTGGTGGATGAACAAACCAATGGACAGAAGCAGTGGTGATACAAATGATTGCTTTCGACCAGCTTGCATGATAACATGACATACAGATACCATCTTAAGTTTATTTTTCAAATTGGCAGATTCACTACGAGGTTCAGAATAGATACATGAAATAAGATGTTTCAATGCATCTGGCACCTCGATTCCAAGCTTTTCAAGGTCTAAACTGGACGTTTCTGGATACACATCTGATGGTTGATCAATATCTTTAATTGTTTGATTAATCATAGATCCCACCAGTCGCATAGTTTCATCACTCTCGTCACTGGTTGATGCTGCATCTGATTCGTGTATGATAGAAGATGCTCTATCAGTCAATGTGACCACGCTTGTCTTGCCTTCAACCTGGGATATTGTCACATCTGTCCCAAATCTGCCGAGCAGACGACGCTGGACGTGCTTTATGCTATATGCGGGTACACCATTTGGCAAGTAGGTGGTCAATTGCGTACGAAGGTCGTGTAAAGTGAACTGGCGCTGTTGCTGTTCTGGTGCTGTTAGCTAATTGCATAGATGGTTAAAGCCCACATCATTCGTTTCATCAAAGTTCCGGGCATTACTTCCAGAAGCACCACACGAACTGATGTTTCTACAAGAGATGAATTCTTGCATACATTGACGATGATATTTGGCTTTAACATAGTATTCTTGCTTTAACATCATTCGCTAACGAATCGTGCCTTTTGTCACACGCGTTTAACAAGTTCCCCTGGACCCTTACTAACATATTCAATATTGCTTATGTGAGAATGCCGTTCAGGGTGGCGGCGGACAACATCAAAGTCGAGCTCTTCAGCACATATCAAACAATGAGTATGGTAATCATAATGATTAGATTCGGAGCGCAGTGTAGGTGTCGCACTCCTTCATCGTTTCTGGTTTGCTGTTGCACTTTTGCAATATTTCTAGGCAACGTGTAATTTTTGTAGCATTTATCGTGTACATAATGTTCGTTCAACGGAGATAGTTTCAAATCAATACCATCTCCACGAAGCTTTGAAGCGTCAAGCAGCGTTGAAAGCCCTTTAAGTTTTCTAAAACTGCTGCTATCATGGGAAACATTACATACAACACATGTTTTTTCTTGCGTAGGGTCAGACATAATTGTACCAAACCATTAATTAGCATGAACAATGTGATTTTGACTTTATATATTTATCGTTTGATAATTGAATCGACTTAACTTACTTCAAGTAACATTTTCTAAATTTATCCCGGACTATATATTAATGTAATAGTAAGAATAATAGCGTTAGGAATATTTATATCATTGACTGCATAGTTGCGATCAACATGCTGTCCATATGTGTAACTCTCTCCGTCAGATCTTTAAAAAAAACTGGCCATACATTGATGTACCATGTTCTGGAATTCACACTCATGTATCAAATCATATATGGTTGTTATAGACAGGTTTTACTGATTAATTTTAATTTACATTAGTATGTCTTACAGGTTATTTGACTGGGATCTGTTGTCATATACACAATTGACAATAGCAATTGTCAGTAGGTCTAATTTTATAAAATTCTCAACAGATTACCTATTTATGCTAAGTATTTTTCACATTCGTTCCCTAACTTCAAATGGTTAAAAATCAGGTTTCCCCAAGTGTGAATTTGTGAGAATTTCTTGTGTGGACTCTGAACAGTCATAAAAAGTGTTTGGAACACAAAATCGTCTGTTATACAAAATGTCGGGGTTAGCCTATATTTCTGTTGATTTCTACCGGACTATAGCTACTTTTGTCTGCTTTTGTTTTGCTATGCATACAGTTGTGTATGTATAACATGTCCTTCTGCTTGTACTATTATTTGTTTTAGTAATTTCATTGCTCTTTGTATGTTAATGTATGCAATAAATTGCGTAATTTCTTTGCGTTAACCATGCACTGTCAAATCCATAAATAAGAAAATTTCCCCATCCTTAGCATATCCTACTTGGTCGTGTGAAGTTGTTATGACTGGAATACACTGGTGACCAACACAGCGGCGGCTTCCACTCATATTAACCTCGGAATATTCAGGTTTCAACAGCCTCCCTGCCTTATTATTTCGAAAATGAGATATTGGGACTCTATTGATGGTAGGATTAGAGTATGCTCAGCCACCTCACCTTGACACCTGTACCATTGCCTTGCATTGTCATGCTTCAATTACATCTTGTTATCCATTTCATGGTCAATATTAGTCAATGATACTAATAATGGTTGAACTAGTGAGTTTCAAGCTAAGAGCATGGATAAACCTTTTTAAAGGTTCATCCATGCAGTGATCCACTAGATCATCAAACCAGGCATTCCAGTAGTAAAACCCCGGAGGATACTATTCTTTCGACCTGCAAGTGGGCATTCCAAAACATGTCAAATGCTGCTTGAGAAATCATTCTTGGATAATTTGACCACCAAAGGGAGAAATTACAAAAACCCATCATACAGAATTCCAAATTTACCTATTTTCACCATTTTTATGTTATTGACGCACTGGCAACGTGCCGCTTCAATTTCTATTTGCTAACCTAGCCAACAGTCATGCACCCATTAGTTTAATTTGTTGATCACCATCTCCCAGTCGGGAGATCGAACCACTATTCTGCAACTCCACATAGCATCAGCAACCAGACATCTTTCTACTGGACCACCGCGCCAAGACTAATAAGTCAAGGTTTGGCCGACCAGCTTTCACATGTCTGATATACTGACACACTGATGATTCATATGGGACTATCTGTGGATGCACCTGCCACGATTCAATCCTAGGCGTTTTACGCCTATTGTACTCTGACTCCAGCACGGCTCTGGCAGTATATGTATTTTTATGTGCCATTCTGCAACTATGCATAGCATCAGCAACCAGACATCTTTCGACTGGACCACCGCGCCAAGACTAACAAGTCAAGGTTTGGCCGACCAGCTTTCACATGTCTGATATACTGACACACTGACGATTCATATGGGACTATCTGTGGATGCACCTGCCATGATTCAATCCTAGGCTTTTTACGCCTATTGTACTCTGACTACAGCACGGCTCTGGCAGTATATGTATTGTTATGTTATTGACGCACTGACAACGTGCGGCTTCAATTTCTATGTGCTAACCTAGCCAACAGTCATGCACCCATTAGTTTAATTTGTTGATCACCATCTCCCGGTCTGGAGATCGAACCGCCATTCTGCACCTCCGCATAGCATCAGCAACCAGACATCTTTCCAGTGGACCACCGCGCCAAGACTAATAAGTCAAGGTTTGGCCGACCAGCTTTCACATGTCTGATATACTGACACACTGACGATTCATATGGGACTATCTGTGGTTGCACCTGCGACGATTCAATCCTAGGCGTTTTACGCCTATTGTACTCTGACTCCAGCACGGCTCAGGCAGTATATGTATTTTTATGTGCCATTCTGCAACTCTGCATAGGATCAGCAACCAGACATCTTTCGACTGGACCACCGCGCCAAGACTAATAAGTCAAGGTTTGGCCGACCAGCTTTCACATTCTGATATACTGACACACTGACGATTCATATGGGACTATCTATTGATGGCAGGGTTAAAGTATGCTCAGCCACCTCACATTGACATCAATACCCGTGCCTTGCACTGTTCTGCTTTAATTACAGCTTGTTATCCATTTCATGGTCAATATTAGTCAATGATACTAATAATTGTTGAACTAGTGAGTGTTCAGCTAAGGGCATGGAGAAACTGCTTCAAAGGTTCATCCATCCAGTGATCCGCTAGAACATCAAATCAGTCATTCCAGTAGTAAAACCTTAGAGGATACTATTCTTTAGGCCTGCAAGTGGGCATTCCTATTAAAACATGCTAAATGCTGCTTCAGAAATCATTCTTGCCTAACCTGAGCATCAAAGGGTGAAATTACAAAAACCCATCATACAGAATTCCAAATTAACAATTTTCACCAGCCCTATGTTTATATAAATTCAAAATGTTCGAAATATCCTGATATATGCATGTATGTGTATGTGTGTGTATGTATATGTGTGTATATGTTTATATAAATTCAAAATGTTCGAAATATCCTGATATATTTATATATGTGTGTGTGTGCGTGCGTGCGTGCGTGTGTGCCTGCCTGCCTGCCTGCCTGCCTGCTTGCCTGCCTGCCTGCCTGCCTGCCTGCCTGCATGCGTGCGTGTGTGTGTGGTGTGTGTATATATATACATATATAAATTACAAAAACCCATCATACAGAATTCCAAATTTATCAATTTTCACCAGTCCTGGGTTTATATAAAATCAAAATGTTCAAAATATCCTGATATATGCATGTATGTGTATGTGTGTGTATGTATATGTACAATTCGGGCAAAGTAAGATAAAGAAAAACAAAAAATAGGGTTAGCCGGTATATGATAATATGAAACAAAACAATACTGGCAGACAGTAATAGTAAGTAAGCAGGCATACTGCAATGAAACTATAAGAAATAATAGTTCAAGCATAGACATTCTTATATATCTAGACAACAGAGGCATAGCAAGAGAAAGCAGACATGAAAGGCAAGCTTAAAAAACATGATACATACATACATACATATATATATATATATATATATATATATATATATATATATATATATATATATATATATATATATATATATATATATATATATATATATATATATATATATATATATATATATATATATATATATATATATATATATATATATATATAAATTACAAAAACCCATCATACAGAATTCCAAATTTATCAATTTTCACCAGTCCTGGGTTTATATAAAATCAAAATGTTCAAAATATCCTGATATATGCATGTATGTGTATGTGTGTGTATGTATATGTATACATCAGGATATTTTGAACATTTTGATTTTATATAAAGCCAGGACTGGTGAAAATTGATAAATTTGGAATTCTGTATGATGGGTTTTTGTAATTTATATATATATATATATATATATATATATATATATATATATATATATATATATATATATATATATATATATATATATATATATATATATATATATATATATATATATATATATATATATATATATATATATATATATATATATATATATATATATATATATATATATATATATATATATATATATATATATATGTATATATATATATATTTAAAACTTAATATTTTACGTACAATGTAAAATTATGTACCAATGTTACTCCTATCCAATGTTTCAGTTTTACTGCCATCCTGTTTCAAAAGTGTGTTTTTTCTCACGGCCTCATTTGAGTTACCTCTACCTTTATGTTCAATACCATGCATGTACTAATTTATAATTGTCTATAATTTCCTTCTGTCTGACATGACTTACCCTGCTCACAATTTTCTTATGTCATCAGCCTCACAAATTCCATAGAACAATACCAAATTATCTCTGTTTAACACGATCTTTCAGATGCAGTAGTGAACTACGTGACGCTTAGTCTATCACCTTGAGAAAAGACCTGATATCGTTTTTACATTTACCATTGGCCATTTACGGTAAGCCTAGATATATTTATAACTATAGATATGTTCTTAATTAATCTTTCTCATGCATGACATACACTCCAAGACCCATCTGATAACATGACTAGCCCATCCGATTCACTTCTTATCTCATTGCCCACCCATTTATCAATGTCCTCTACATGTGATACATTTAATGTCTACACATGTTGCCATCAAATAGTCATACAATTCAAATAATACACAGCCAACTGAGGAAATTATTCAGCAGCCATCTGTTTTCTGCTCACTTTATTTGTCAGTCTTATATTGCAGCATTTACTATAGCTAATTAACCACATTCCACCCCCAACTCCATTCCCTTTCCCATATGACCACCAAATTCCCATGCTCATCTTGCAATAAACCAGTGAAAGTAAATCAGCAAGAATTACTGTGTGATTGTTGTGGTGACTGGGAGCATAGAACTTGCTCAAAGCTAGCAACCACAGATTATGAATTACTAGAAAATAATAAAGAGCCATGGTTGTGTATTAGCTGCAACAAAACCTTATTCCCATTCAGTCACCACGGCAACAACACTGAATTTTTACTAAACATTTTAGGTCCCAGCATTCTAATAAACCCATTTAATTTAAATACATCACAGGAATTTATACTTTCTGAAACCTATACTGATGATGAAACTATCACTCTTCCCCAACCAGAGTGTAAATATATTTTACAGACTGAATTTAATGATGAAATGATTAAAAACAATGAGGCTGTGTCTTTCTCAGCAATGCATATTAACATCAGATCTCTACCAGCACATTTTGACAAATTAAGTAATTTTATCGAAAACAGTTCTATAGAATTTAATATTATCGGAATTACTGAGACGTGGATCAACTCTAACCCAGCACTTAGCTTAATTAATCTGCAAAACTACAAATTCCTGGAGAATCACAGACCAAATCAACCAGGAGGTGGGGTAGGCATATACATAAAAAGCAACGTACAGTGTTATGAGAGAGAAGACCCGACAATAATGGAAGACTCTTTTGAATCTCTTTTTATTGAGATACCAGCAAGAAAAACAAAAAATACAATTATCGGTGTCATTTACAGTTCCCCAGATTGCGATAAGGATAAATTCATAGAAATATTAGAAAAAGGTTTTAAAACCATACAAAAAGAGAATAAGCCCGTTTATCTACTGGGGGATTTTAACATTGATCTACTGAAATAAGACTTTGTGAATTAACTCTAAAGAACTTTTGGATACTATCCATTCATAACAACACCTACAATAATAACTGAAACAACAGCTACTAGTATTGACAATATTCTCTCAAATAACAGTTTAAATTTAAAAACACAATCAGGTATTTTTGTGGAAGACATGGACTCGGACCATTTAACCATTTTCTATATAGAAAGAGAGAAAGTTAAGCAAAATCATTTGAAAAAGAGGAAACAACCTGTAGAGACTTTAGAAGCGAGAATATTGAAAAATTTAGAAACATCGTGTCAAATATAAATTGGAACCAGGTGATTAATTGCGAACTCTTTGAAGATGACTACACACATCCCACACTATTTGTATTAATACCTATGAATCTGCGTTCCCACTAAAGAAATTAAGAAAATTCAAGCAAAATCCTACTAAACCCTGGCTAACACGAGGACTGATAGCTGCTTGTCACAGGAAGAATACGCTATATCTAGCGTTTATTAAAAACCCGACAACATACAATAATACTCAGTTTAAGAAATATAGAAATAAACTGAATCAAATTATAAGGATAGCTAAAATAGATTATTGCCATTATAAATTTGATGAACAAAAAAATAACATAAAGGCAATATGGAAATTAATTAAGTCACTATTAAATAAACAAAAGAGTAAATCAGAAGTGTATCTGCAATAATACTATCATAACAGACAAAAATGATATAGCCGATAAATTCAATGAGTATTTCATTAACATTTGGCCCTAAATTTTCAGAAAAAATTCAAGCCAGATCAGAAATTCATATACAGGACTATCTGACAGGGAGCTACCAAAACTCAATGTTCCTATCCCCAACAGACAGACAAGAAATCTATGAAATTCTAATGCAAATTAACCCAACTAAAAGTGCAGGTATTGATAATTTTTAATGGAAAATCTTTAAAGAGTGTATCACAGAAATACTAACCCCACTAAACCACATCTGCAATCTCTCACTCTCCCAGGGTGTATTCCCATCTTGTTTAAAAATAGCACGCATATCACCTATTTATAAAGCTAAAGATCCATCTGACTTTACTAACTATAGACCCTTCTCAGTACTCCCGCTTTTCTCAAAACTTCTAGAACTATAATACTATAATAGAATCTTTAACTACTTAAACAAAAGTTCAATCATCTACCAATCTCAGTATGGTTTCAGAGAAAAACATTCCACCATGCTTGCCATTGTGGACATGATAGAGAAAATCTCTAAGTCGCTAGAAAAAAAAGAGCATACACTAGGTGTATTCTTGGATCTTTCCAAAGCATCTGACACCATTGACTGTGCAATACAATCACATTATGGCATAAGAGGCATCGCTTTGGATTGGATTCAGAATTACTTGAATGATATGGCACAATGTGTGCAGCTTAATGGATGTATCTCATGAAATAAGAAATTAGTCTGCGGTGTCCCTCAAGGTTCAATTCTTGGACCCCTGCTGTTCTTATTATACATGAATGATCTACCTAATGCCGGTAACCTACTATCGCTAATTTTATTCACGGATGATACCAATGTTTTTGGCCACCATAAAGATATAGACACCCTATGCAAAATTACAAACAGTGAAATGGAAAAAATTATAAATTGGTTTAAAGCTAATAAATTATCCCTGAATGTCAGCAGATATAATCAAGTAAACGAAGAGCTTGCGCTCCCAAAACTCTACATAGATAATCAAGAAATACAGGAAACTGAATATGTTAAATCCCTAGGAGTCAATTTGGATAAACAACTAAGCTGGGACAAGCATATAGAGACGATCATATCCAAGGTGGCGAGGAATATTGGTATCATGCCCAGACTCAAATCATATCTCGCACATGATATTCTAAAAACTCTATATAGCACATTAATACTTCCACACATAACATACTGCAATGCTATCTGAAGCAACACACATCAAACTAAATTTAAAAAAATTAAAATCACTACAAAAGCAATCTGTTAAACTATTCTCACAATCAGCAAAGGGCCAAGATACCTTTAAAACAAACATAATTCTAAAACTTGAAGACATTTGAAAGGTCCAATTATTTACTATTTTAAGAGATTACCACAATGGCAGCTTACCCACATCATTATCCAATATTTTTACACCCAATACAGACATACATACTCACAACACATGAACAAGTTTTAAGCTACGTGTCGCATATCATCGCATAACAGAGGCAGCTACACGCACCCCATCCCATCAAGCAATACAATTATGGAATAACACAGATGCAACGCAAATTATTACAACAAAGTCATTCAAAAAGTACATAAAAAGCAAAATTATTGAGAGCTACTAGAAGCCAGATTACTAAAACACACACCAGAAACCCTTAATGAGTAAAAAGGAACATGGCTGCCATGGTGGTGGTTAAACCTTTACCCCCCCACCCCCCCCCCCCCCAAAGGAGTAATTTCCTATAATGTAATGAATGTTCTGTTGGATATTTTGGGACAAATTTGAACTGCCACTGTTGCTGCCTGTGACAGTAACAGACTACAATTGAATCGGTTGCAAAATACTCAATGATTTCACTGTTCACTGTGCACCTGACCTAAATTAAGATATTAAAATCTTAAGGGTAAAGGTTTAACCACCACCATGGCAGTCACTCGCTTTCTGGATCCAGGAGATGATGGTCCTTTAAAGCAGGTTGACATAAGAACCCAGGTCCTGAAAAGTCGCTGCCCTGTTGTATTACAAGCCACTACCTATATTCCTAAATGTATGAAATAACCAATTTTTAGTGACATATTATTTATTTTTTAATGTTGTATAAATGTGGTCTCTGTAGACATGTTCTTCCGCTGTAGCCACCAGGACAAGAAATATGTAGAAATATGTACATGTACATGTAATAATACATGATAGTAATAATGATAATGATAATAATAATTAAAATAATAATAATAATAATAATAATAATAATAATACCTGTAAATAATAGTAATGGTAATGTCGTTGTTACTGTTATTATTAAATATAATGATAATAGTAATGCGACAATAATAATAATAATAATAATAATAATAATAATAATAATAATAATAATAATAATAATAATAATAATAAGCCATGTAATATTAAAAATCCATGTAAATGTATATAAATGTTATATGTATAAACATAATATTACAAATTTTTGTTATATTTCAAGGGTCCACCGCATCATAGGCCTTGCCTTTGGTGGATGCCTGTATTGATTTGTTGAACTATTTACCGATATAGAAATAAAGAATCTTGAATCTTGAATCTTGAATCTTGACTCTACCGCATGTTTTTTATTATTTGGATCACAGAGAGGCTGACAAAAGGCCTACTCTTTCACGCTAATATCCTTTATAATTTGAGCCACAGCAGAGAAGTAGTTCTCGAGATAAAACGTGCGCATGCACGCACGGCACGCACGCACGCACAATGCACAACACACTACAAGCGTAGGAACGCACACACACGCATGCAGGCACGCACGCACACACATACACATTTACACATGCACGCTCGCACGTATGCATGCACTCAATATCATTTTCCCAGTAAGGGATGACTTCTTCTTCTTCTTCTTTTCGATCGCTGGTATCACACTTGGAGAGCCGTTCTCAAGATGAAATCTGTGGTTTTCTGCAGTTCTTCCAAAGGCCCAAACAGCTTTTCAAGAAAAGAGGTAGACAAAGGCCAAATCTCTTCTCTCAGCAGCTGATACGTACTGCAACATTGAAGTATGTGCTCTGTGGTCTGTTCTGCTTCTCCACAAGGACAAGCGGGCGATGTCGTAAGGTGGAACCGCCTGTGCATGTGTTGGTTAAGTCTGTTATGTCCAGTTCTGAGACGAAAAATGGTCACTTGCTCTGGCCTCGAGAAATGATGGTAGGCATCTTCTGATTGAGGTGTTCTATAGAGTGACTTGATGATAGGCTTCATCTTTGTATGGGTAACCATGTTTTCTGTCTGATTCTCTTCTGCACCCACCTTTGCCATCTTGTCTGCTTCCTCATTTCCTGAGGGGATCCACTGCAATGCTATCCGAAAGCACTTGATGGTTTGTAGTGCTTCTTCAAGTTGTGGCAGCTTACCTTTGGTGATAGCCTCAAGGACGGAGCGGGCATCAGATAAAAAGGCAATTTGTGCAATAGGGTCTGCTGTTCTGCTGATGGTATTAGCTGCATGAACCAGTGCTTCGACTTCAGCTCTGTAGTTTGTGCAGTGTTTGCCTGTCGGTATTGCAGCTGACTCGTGTGGTCCATTGGATACTGTATGTCCAGTCCGGCACCTCCGCTCATAATTGCATCTTTGGCTGACCCATCTGTGTAGATCCTTATCCATGTCTCCTAAGGGTACAGTTCTTCCAGCATGGCTAGGGTCATGGCCTTCTTGCTCGCATCACTATGTTCATCTTTGGTTGTGAGATGAGGTACTGTAGTGCGAATAGCTATGCTCTCCAGTTTGTTTTCCCAGGGTGGAGGATCGAGGGTGTGGATTGGGTCTTCTATTTGTGCTGGTAACATTATTTGGTGTTTCCTTTGAAGTGCTTTTGTCTCTTTCACAAAACGTGATCTTTTAAGTCTTCCTGATGACAGCTTTGCTTGCCTGATATTCATCGGGTTATTGTTGAACGATTTGAACTGTGTAGCTTGGATCAGTGCTTTGCATTCCCTTCCTTTGCTAAGTGGATGGGGGGATGCCTGCTGTTTGCTCCTTATTTTATATAGGTGTTGATCTCATTCCACCAGTGATGCTGCGCAGTGCCTGATTTTGTACTCTGTCGAGGTTCTGTTGATGAGATGTAGCTGATGTCATCCATGAGCGGGATCCATGCTCAAGGTGTGGTCGTGCGGCACCTAGGTAGATGGTCTTGATGATCATTTCATTGGCACCCCACTTTGTTCCTGCCAGCTTCCTCATGATGTTTAGCTTTCTTCTGGCCTTCGCCTCTGCGTTCTGGATGTGCTCCTTCCATGTTAATCTTCTGTCATAGGTGACTTCCAGGTATGTCTGCTGGTCCTCGTACTCGAGTGGAGTACCGCCCACTGTCAGATTGCCGACCTTGGTTTTGGTTGACAGTGAGAATAGCATGGCTGATGATTTTTCTTTGTTGATGGTCATACACCAGCGATTGGCCCACGCTGTAATTCTGTCCATGGCGAGCTGCTTTCTGTACGTGGCAGTCGTTATGTACTCCTCGGTGCACCAGAGTATGAGCTCATCTGCATTGAGGGCTGCTTGGATCCCATTGGGCAGCTCTGCTACAATGTCATTAATGAAGAGTATAAAGAGAGTTGGTAATAATACCCCGCCTTGTGGGAACCCTTGTCTCAGCAATACATTCTGTCCAGATTGTCCATCCGCCAGAACCCTAGCTCTGCGATTGTGTAGGTATGACTTGGTCCATCGGAACATGTTGCCACCGATGCCTGTGCGCCCGAGCTTCACGAGGAGGCCATGCTTCCACACCTTGTCAAATGCCTTCTGCAGATCAATAAAGGCAGCTAGCATTACCTTCTTGGCTTGAAAAGTGTCGTCTATGATCTGTTTAATCTTCTGTGCTCCTGTATCGTCTGAAGCCGGCCGGCTCTGAAACTATAATGTTCTCCGACTCCAGGTGCCACTGCAACCGCTGGTTGATGATGCGCTCCATGGTCTTGCATATGCAGCTTGTAAGACTGATAGGACGGTAGCTCAGCACTTTCGCCTTGTTCTTCCATTTTTTCAGAATAGGAGTCATTCTGACTTCTTTCCAGCACTGAGGAACCTCTCCATTGGTCCAACTCAGATTAGAGATGTCTAGCAACTTGCGGAGAGATGCATTACCAAGGTGTTGGATCTTTTCATTCGTAATGCCATCTGGCTCGGGAGATTTCTTCTTCTTCACTCGGCGGATAGCCCTCTTCAATTCTGCTAAACTAATGTCAACCTTCATTGCATCGTGAGAGTTGGTTCTGTTCTTTCCTTTCGCTCTTTTATAACCTCTTTTTGACGCATTCGAGATATAGAGATGTTGCTTTCTTTTGCATATGCCTTCGCAAAGGCATCTGCAGCCATCTTTCCTGTCAGTGTTTGTCCATCTTCTCCAAGAGTAATCTTCTCTCCCCCGACACCCTCATCATTCAGTGCTTTAGTCAGTCTCCATAGCTTTGTGGTGTCTCTCTCTCTCAATTAAACCCTGCCGTCTTTTCCCTCCAGCATCTTCTTTTGGCCTCCATCTTGCTCTTGAGATACCTGGCTTTAGATTGTTGTAGCGTGATGTGGTTTCCATGACAGGGATTACTCTCTGCATCGTCTCTGGCCTTGTCTAGTTTATCATGTACTGCTTGCAGTTCTGTTGTCCAGTATGGGCGGTAGTTTTTCCTGAACCCTCGAGGATGACAAACACATACATTTACACATGCACGCTCACACGCATGTATGCACTCAATATCATTTCCCCAGTATGGGATGAAGGTAATAACTTCATTTCTGTATATCTCATTGGGTTAGGCTGACCGATGCCTTCTGCTAGCACATTAGAGGGCTAAGTGTGTTACCCTTTCATCAATGTCAATAAAGCTAATAGAATACACAGACGTGTGAGATTAGTCTAGTCATGTATCCCTTTAACACAATGGGAATGTCAGTGTCTCAAAAGACAATGATACAGGTGGAGCATTGAATACTTTGAAAATAATTTGATTGGAAGCTGGTGCTGTCATAAACAATTTGTCATTGCGGGCATGTAAATGTTAAAGGCTTATACTACAGCTGAGATAAGTCATGGTTATGTTTATTAATCCTTTGATTCCTGAAATCCCAGTATCTCAATTTCAAGACAACTATACGGGAAAGATGTTGAATATTTTGAAACGAATTCGACTGGAACCTGTAGTTGCCAAAAATTCACAGTCGAATTTCTCTTATAGTATTAATAAGATATTCCTTACATCAGACAGAATGTGTTATTTCTGAACCGTGGAGGGTCAATGGGTCAAAATAATGATATAATAGACCTGGGTCCTATCACATATGACGAAATAGAGACAGCAACTGTGTCCTGTTCATGATTAACCACTTGTATTGTATTATCTGCATCTCCTTTATAGTGCATACACGGTCATCATTATTTATGTATGGAATACCCCTCTTGGTACCATGTTTCTAAGACAGATAATTGGATCTGTGGCATCTCTCCATGGGACCCTCTGTCTTATACAGACACTGCTCATAATTAACAGCGAATGCGCTCTGGGATTATACTGGTCACGAAGCTGGCTTACAACAACATCTTTTGTTTCTGTAGATTTATCGCTGAACCTCTGGCGTAGTTAGAATATCCGCGTGTCACTGAAAATCAAAACATGTATATAAGTCTTTCGCGGACACATGGTTGGTAGCTGCCTATAAATACATAATATCTAGGTACATATAATATGAAAGCGAGACTTTATAGGATGAAATATTCAAGGTTTCACTATTGCTTCGAGGCGGAAATGAAAAGAAAACACTCTGTCTGTCTTAATGGCAGTGGGTCAAACAGAAGGTAGCTTACTCACACAGCTCTGCATAACGCATTCTATGTGATGAGCAACACACATTTTAGTTTCTATTTAGAACAAACATTTGATGGGCATTTCGAAAAACAATTTTCCCGAGACAGTAATGGCATTCATTCAGATCATGTTTGCAACATTTCTCAGGATTCATGTGTGTTCATATGTAGGGTAAACCCCTTTTTATAGTAATTCTGAATGAAACCTTGATACTGTATTTTACAGGGAACGTACTGGGCCAATAGAGGAGCAATGCGGTTCTAAGAAATTGATGACAATTAATTGCTCTCTAGGGCCAGAATGACATCTTTTGGTTTCTTTGATTCCGTGATATATCCCCATAATTGGAGAATCCATAGCTAGCCATGCCCCGCACATTCAGCATAAGCATACGCGTGTTTGAATTTTTGCTAACAACTTAACCGCTGAATGACCATAATCCAAAACTCAATGTAACGATATACGTAAGTTTTTGACTATTTTTAAACTAATTTGGCTGAGAGCGGTTTCTGCCAGTGGCAGAACTAGCTACTCATTCAAAATAGTTCAAAAATATTGAACAGAATGTTGATTAAATTGCCAAGCCAGCAAAGACATACAATTCCGACTGCCTCTGCCACGTCCGTCATTGGCATAAGTAATTTGATTGGACCACTCCATTCTGAGTAAACTGATTCAGACAGCGTTTTCAGAATAAATGTTTCAAATCGCACACCAAAGCTATTTGTGTTTCTTTACCATCAGACAAGCAATTGTACATGTTTTCAACAAATCACTCTGCAATTTAAAGCTGTTGCTAATGTCCAAAACAATTTGCTGCTTTAATGTAACATACAAATATATGCTTTTCCTGCAGGGGTTCGTGATCGAATTGTGTATATTGCAAATTTATGTCGGAGGCAAAGACACCATCTTTGTAAGACAGGAATGAAGTTAGTTTCACCTGTTACCTTGCTGCTGTATTGAAATCCGTGCGGGAAAGTTCCACAAGGCTAAACCATACGCCCTCACTGCCACTACTGGGTATGCCACAGGAGATGGAATATGCCTATGATGTGGACTTCATAGACAAAAAAAAGAAACCCATTGACGAACTTCTCCAAATAGCTGCAAGCAAACTAAAGATTGAGAATCTCTTTATGAATGAATCTGATACAGACTTCACCCACATATACCTATCTACAAAGCATGAAACCAAAGAAAATGACGATCAACTTCGTGGCGGCGAGCCATCGAGGAAAGGTAAAATTCTGGGGTCGCTGCTTTGCTGTACTGTTGACATGGCTGGACGATGCGTCATGGGAAACATAGCTTTCCAGAGTTTCTGGAAACTATGAATTCCTAGATCAAAGATGCCATTGATTAAAAGGCTACGTTTATACAATGCAACCTGCGTATCCTTGATGTTGTATAACTGTAGCAGCTGGGCAGCTCCAAAGGCAGCTCTAGACAAACCTGATGCCTCATGCCTGCCATCGCAAACACCTGCGCACCATCACTGGACACAGATCGCCAGACAGCAAAATAGCAATTTCCAATGATGCACTATACAAGATATATACATAGCCACTGTCTGTAAACGTCGCCCAGCAAAGATGGTCCATGTTTGGCCATGTGCTAATGATGCCAGAAGAGACACCAACACAGAGAGCCATGGAAATCGCCCTACTCGGTGCCAGAGAATACAAAGCAAGGAGAGGACGCCATTCCATAAATCTTCTAGGCATGCTACGAGGTGACTTCAAGAAAGCAGGACTCGGTACACCCAAGTCAAGAATGGACCTGGTGAAGCTAAGGATTTCGGCTGAGAACAACAGACAGTGGGCCAAAGCGAAGAAGGACTGATTGCAGCTGAAGGATGTGTCTACTACAACAGCCGCAGAATACAGTAATCATACATGAAACCAACAGGTGGACTGCTATGGAAGGAGAGAATTGCGAAATTCGAAGGCAACTCCAGAAGTTAAACCAAATACATTGATATTTTATGGAACAAGAAGCATCCGCGAACTTTCCAAATGTACCAAACCAATTGATATGCACAATTTGCATCTCCCAGGTTCCAGAAATCATAAATATCATTCCTGCAATTGTTTAAGGGCATGACATGGTTCACAATAACAGCAAATATCAGTCCTGTGAATTTTGGCTCCAGGATTTTTCTGGTAATTCCAGGATATGTGTAAATGCAGCTGGCTCAGCCAAGGATGCAGTACAAGTTGGTGGTGTGGAGTGCATATAGTGATTAAAACGGTACGATCAAATTACAGGTTCATATCATAATAAATAAACATCATTTCACGGTAAGATCCATCATTGAAGTATGGACTGTTTATCCAACACCATGGAAATATTTGTACCATCGGCACAACAGGTGTATTTAAGACATAACTCTCTTGCTAATAACAGTTAAAATATAAGTCTGTTCCTGATGTTCGTCATTATGACAGCAAACTTATAGTTTGGATTAGGACACTTAAATGATTGATGACAAGCATATGACAGAATGTACCTAGGACTATGACGGTAGTGACGGGGCATATGTCACCAACTGGTAAGGGCGCCAACGAAGCCCCTCCCCCCCCATCAACTCCCATTTTTTGCACCCTCTAGATTACGGGGCCGAACTTTATTGGGCCCGTGGGTAACTTCATGTTTCTTAGCAGAATACTAGATGCCATAATAGAAGAGATTACTGAAATCATTAGGTAACTAAGTTTTGTGGATTTTCTCGTCATTGAAACACGTTATGAGCTGGCTACAGAGATTGTAGAGAAACGGGAAGAAGGTAGGCTAAATGTAGAATAGTGGATGATTAGAACAATGGTATGACAATGGCGCCAATGTGACAGGGAAGACCAATGGCGAGCAAAATATTGCTTTGAAATCCCATTATACAACTAGATAATCTGCCAAAGGCAAGCCGCCGGACAACCAACAAATAGAATGCATATATCATGTCTTGTAAGAAGGGGAAATGACCCGAGGTTTTAAAACTTTCAGTGGTGCAGGAAACATTAGCAATAAAACTAGTCTTGCGTTTCTGTGCATGTTGCATATCTGGGACAGCATTCTGATACATATTGACCGAGTCTACTTTAGCTTGCAACGTAAAACCCTATCAGTCGATGATGCTGCCAAAATATTGAAGAGCTTAGTGACATCGATCATAGAAATGTGTAATAAAGTGTTAGGCAATGAAATTGAAACAACAATAACACAGCAACGCAACTTGGCATCCGTCCATGTTTCATGTTCCCACAAATGGCTGAAGATGAATGGCATTTATTGATTTTCGAAAGAGAATTTGAAACATAAAGCAGCACTGCATTTGACTTTATTATAACACAACCTTTCTGGCGATTTGAATGGATGTCAGCTGTGTCAAGAAAATCTTCCTTTTGGACAGGAAAATGTCTAGCTGACATGTCTGCGGAACATCTAAAGAAATGTGCACCAGATCTTTGATTTGAAATTCTCTACAGATTTTGTTCCTGCTGAGTTTTTAGTTGACATTAAAAGTTTTAAATATCAAGCAATTTTATCTACAGCATGACCACTTGGAACTAATATACGCTTACTCTCTTGAAACAGCCTATCCTAAAATTGAGATTGCTCTGTGGATATTCTTAACCTTACCAATAACAATGGATGATTCCAGGTTATCCATCAATCATATGACGTCATAACCATAACGTAATGTTTAGGCTGATGTCATAATCAAATACGTTATGAATAATGTAGCTTCGTTCAGCTCGATCTCAACTCAGGCGAAGCGCGGGTGGGGCTTAGCTAGAGATGGGCGGGGCATGGCTAAAACTGGATTACTCCATTGCTTCACGGGACTGTGTAAAAGATTATCTTAGTTCCACAATGTGCCAAAATCGAGCGCCTATCAAATTTAAACATATCATCTATTGAAATTACTACAGCAAATCCCTCAGACCATGACATAACAATAGACAGGCCTCCTTCTCCTGTGCAAAGGGTGTGGGATCATTTGCACAACAACTATTCAGTAGAGGTGGGTTCAACGGCAGGTAGCCGATACAGCAAAGCATTGGCACTTAAGACATAACCAACCCATCCCACCCAAAACCCATACCTCACCTAGTTATGGCCGCGTCTTTGATATTTTATAGCATTTCTATAAAGAGTAAAATAAGTTGACACGCATTTGAAGCTCCATATCGTGGTGTTTCCCTCAGGAAATAAACCCTAAGAGTTTCTACATTTCAGAATTTTATGATGGAGGACTCATGGAGACTGTATCTGTGGTAGATTTACATGATAGCCTCAGAAGTTCAGCTCGGCCTGGGTGCCATTGGACCATATTAAGGAGCTGCCCAGGGCAGCTTAAGATGAACCAGAGGCGGAATGTACTATTGCGTGGCAAATGTACTATAGCGTACGGACGATATACCATCTGCAGGCGACATAAGACGTGTATATGAAAGGCGTCCTTGCTATTTATTCACTGGCAGGTACTTGCTCATAAATGTATAACTATTAGGCTTTTTGCCGAAAGTCGTGTTGCTTCCTCACATGCATAATTAATGATGCAGATAAAATGCATTGTATGTTTCATTCACAATAACAGTTAACAAGATGTTGTCTAAAACTAACTGAGTATAAAGATAAAATGTTGAAAGACGGAGGTTCACTGAGTATAAACCAGAAACCGCATATCACCCGTCCTTGGGGATATTGGGTTTTATTTAGTCATACATATGTATGCCGCGTGTGCATGCGCATAAGCCCGCGCGCATACGCGTGCACGCACACACGCACATATGTACGCACGCATGCACGCTCCATCGCTCGTATGCACGCACGCAGACATGAATGCAATACCCTCATCCCCATACTGGGCGTGGGTAATAACTTTCTTTCTATATACCTCATTTTATTGGACAGTTTAGTGGCATGTACTCTAGCACATTAGGTACGTTAAGTTGTCATCAATGTCAGCAAAACTAATAGAATACACAGATGTGACAGGATTAGTATAGTCATTGCCCCTTTAACATCTTTGGAATGCCAGTGTTTCAACTAAAGAATATTCAACTTAATGTTCTTTGCGTGATAACCAGTTTATTATTGCTGGCATGTAAAGATCAAAGCATTAAAATTCAGCTGAGATAAATCATTACTATGTTTCTTAACTCCTGGACTCCTGAAATTCCAATGGCTCAATTTCAAGACGCCTATACAGGAAAGATGTTGAAACCTTTAAGACAAATCCGACTGGAACATGATACTGCCAATAATTCCCAGTCGAATTTCTTTTAAGATATTAAACCGAATATTCATTACACCAGACTGAATTTTTTATCTTTGTTGATCAAAGTGTCAAAATGATGATGGACTAGGCACGGGTCATATCAAATATTACGAAATAGAGACATCAACCGTATCCTTTTCATCGCTAAGTTCTTGTATTTTATTATTTATAGTGCACACACGCTCATCATTACCGAGGTACGGAATACCATACCCTGTTAGGACCACGTTTCTAAGACAGATAATTGGATCTGTCGAATCTCACTGAGGCACCCTCTGTCATATACAGATACTGTTCATAATGAACAGCTAATGAGCGCTGGGATTATCCTGGTCACGAAGCTCACTTTCAACAACATCTTTTGTTTCTGTAGTTTTCTCGCTTTGTCTCTAGAGGCATTGTTATAATAACCCCTTTCCACTGATAAAATAAAAGTTTTATATATTATTCCTTCACAGGCAGTTGCCCCGACGGATGGTTAATATCTGTATGTTAGATATATTATTACATATTTTTCTAAGTAGGTCTACATATAATATGAGGGCGATTGCTTACTGGATGAAATATGCAAGTTTTCAGTATTGGTCTAATGAGGAAATGCATAGAAAGTAGTGAGTGTGTTTTAATGTCAGTGCGTCGAACAAAAGCAGTCTCACTCACACAGCTCTTGCATAGCGCATGGTATGTGATGAGCAACACACATTTAAGTTTCTGTTTAGCGCATGTTATAAACAAACACATGGAGGACATTTCAAAGACAATATGCTAGAGTGAGCGACGACATTCATTCAAATCATGTTCCCAATATTTCTCATGATTCATGTTTGTTCACCTGTATGGTGAAACCCTGTTTATAGTAATTCTGAATGAAACACTTGTAATGCATGTTATTGGGCACATACCGGGAGAATACCGGATATTCATCATAATCAACTACGTGACGCGTAGACTGATGTCATAATCATCTACATGATGTGTAGGCTGACGTAATACTCAATTGCATCATGAATGATGTTGCTTTGTTCCTCACGAACGCTTAGTTGATGACGGAATAAGTATTTTGTACGACTTATATATCTTTACTATTTAATAAACTGTTGAATAATTCCTATGGCAGCAACAGCTCCCAGTTAAATTAATTTTAAAATAGTCAACAGCTTACCCGTATAGCTTTTTGGAAATTGGCATACAGGACGTGCCGAGATCGATCGATCCAAACACAGGCGAAGCGTGGGTGGAGCTTAACTAGGCAGGGCATGGCTAAAACTGGATTCCTCCCTCGCTTTGTATGAACGCACTTTTAGCAAACCGAAGATGGTAAAAAATATCTCCGTTCCATAATGGGCCACGATTGCTTATCGAATAAAAACATAATTATTACCTATTGAAATCACTATAGCAAATTACGTAGAGTATGACAATGAAATTCGTGAGTTTGCGTAATTGAAGACGAGCAGAGTATAATTTCATAAATGATTGGATTTATGAAAATATGGTATTTATAATCTTAGTGTAGAAATTGTATCTGTAAATCCATTAGCAACTTATTCATGGATATAGTTCTGATGTTACACTTACAAACATTAAATCCTGAAGATTGAATGACTATATGTAGAGGTCGATAAATCTTCCATTCTGTTTGCAGTAAATAGTTGTGCGGACTTATTAAACTGTCACTCGTTACTTAAAAGCACATTCATTTACTTTTACTCCTTGTTGTTTAAGACTAGCTCATTTGTGTATGTTGTCAGTTCCAATGAATAAAGATACCTTATTATATATGACTTTAACCCTGTAGGTGGGGCTTAGAATACACCTTCCGTATCCTCTGCGTGTCGTAAGAGGCGACTAAAGGAGGTAAGGGTGAGGTAACCCTGACAGAAACCTCGAGTGCTGAAGACGGAGGTTCCAGGCCGCACGGCGCACTCTAATAAACCATGGATCCACGCACTTAACGCTTATGATCATGTCGATAGTCACTTACAGGACTGGCGGTATGATCAGCGAACGAAAAGAAGAAGAATATATGACTTTATAATATCCTGATTGCACCTCCAGAAATACACGAACCACCAGTCTAATACAATCATTACAATAGACAGCACTCCATCTCAAAGATTTCTTGAGCAAAAGGTATAGGATCATTGATATAAGAACTATTAAGCAGATGTGGTTGCAATGGCAGGTAGCCTACGCCCGAAACCATGGGCACTTAAGTCCTAACCTCCCCTCACATAATTATAACTGATTCTTTGATATTTTATAGCATACCTATATATAAGAATAAAATAGGTTGGCACGGATTTGAAGCTCCATATCATGGTATGTCCCTACTCAGGAAATGTACCCTGACAGCATCTACATTTCACATTTTATGGAGAAGGACTCACAGTGAGTCGCGGAGATTTATGGGATGTGTGTCAGAATGTTAGCTCGCCCAGGACCCCAATAAACCTTCCTACGTTCTTGCCCAGGGCATGTTAATATGAGCCAGAGACTGATTATCCTATTGCGTGGCAAGGGCACTGTGGTGTACAGACGATATACCATCTACAGGCGACATAAGACGTCTACAATAGAGGCGTCCGTGCTAGTTGTTCACCTGCATGTATGCCCATAGATGTATAACTATTAAGCCTATACCCGATAATTAATGATGCAGATAAAATGCATTTTATGTTCCATTCACAGTAACAGTTGGATTTTATTTAGTCGTTCAGCTGTCTGCCTAATAACGGCGCATTGTAGCCAATATCACAAGGGCAATCACAGATGGCAGACGCTCGCCCTCCTATTATTTTTAAATTTCTGCATTTTTTTAATTTGTCGGATTGTCTGGATTTTTCAATTCGTGACCAAAGTTGCAGAATCCTAGTGAAAGAGCATATCCTTCCCTGTGTTAATATATGAGACCAATCCGATTAATAGTTTCCGAGATATCCATAGATCGAGAAGTTGATCCGATCCATCTCTTGCTTTTCATTGCTCGGATCACATAGTCTGAGAATACTCTTTCACGGTAAGATCCTTTATAATTTGAACCACAAACGATGGATAGTGTTCGAGATTCAACTCACACATATATCCATGCACACATGCACGTTCACTCACTTGTACGCATGCATGCACACGCATGGGCACGCATCCTAGCATGCACGCGCAGAGAAATACCCTCTTCCCCGTACTAATAATACCTACATATCTATATACCCCATTGGGTTAGACGGTGTGCTACCTTCTGTTCTATTAATATAATTATGTAGTAAGTTAAAACCACAGTACAGAACGAAACGGCATTTAAAAGAGATAACCGTGGAAGTCTTTACGAATTTTCAAAGTATGATTTGAAAAGGTGTGTTTTGAGAGATGTGTTAAAGGTGAACAGTTTGTTAGTGTTTCGCAGATACAGTGGTATGGCGTTCCATAACTTGGGTGCTCCTGTTGAGAAACATCTGTCGCCATATGTTTTTGTGAACGTGGTACAGTCAGTGTGATGGAATTCTCTGTAACCCAGTCTAGTTATTTAACTCTTTAACACCTTGAAATACCTATGTTTCAATTAAAAGATAACGATACAGGTAAATCATTTAAGATTTTGAAACTAAGTTAATTGGAACATGGTGCTGAAAAAGAAAAAAGTTTCGAAAATTTGTCCTGAAAATTGTCACCTTGATCTTCTTTAGATGTTCTTTAGATGATAGATGATAGAAAATGTATTATTGCTGACATGTAAGAGTTAAAGGATTAAAATATAGTTGAGATAAGTCATTGTTATGCGTATCAACTCTTTGATTACTGATATTCCAATATTTAAATTTCTGGACAATTATACAGGAAATATGTTTAAAATTTTGAAACAAATTCGACTGGAAGATGTTGTTGCCATAGGCTACAATAATTCCCAGTCTAATTTCTTTTAATATATTAAACAAAATACGCATTACATCAGACTATCTAATATTATCAAATAGAAACATCAACTTTTCATCACCAAATTCTTTTATTGTATTATCCACGTCGTCTTTATAGAGTGCATACACGATCATCATTGCCATGTTTGAATCATGTTTCTAAGATAGATAATTGGATCTGTCTAATCTCTCTGATACACACTCTGTCTTATACCGACGCAGTTCATAATGAAAAGCTAATAAGCTCTGGGATTATCCTGGTCACGAAGCCCGCTTACAACAACATCTTTTGTTTCTGTAGTTCTCTCGCTGACCCTCTGTTGTATAGTTAGAATCTCCTTCTGTCACTGACAAAACAAAACCTTTATATGATTCCTTCACAAGCCATTCGTGGACACGTGGTAGCTGTATGGTATACATATGATTACATATATTTCTAGGTAGCCCTCCCCCCAACATATAATATGAAAGAGAGCGTTATAGGATGAAATATGCAAGGTTTCATTAATGGTTTGATGTGAAAAATGAAAAGAAAATAGTCTGTTTTTTAATGTCAATTGGTCAGACAAAAGCAAGCATACTCGCACCTCTGTGCATAGCGCATGGCATGTGATGAGTAACACTCATTTAAGTTTATATGTAACACATGTCATATACAAACTCTTGGTCCATATTTCGAAAAGCAATATGCCTGAGACAAAAAGAACATTCATTCAGATCATGTTCCCAATATTTCTCAGGATTCATGTGTGTTCATCTTTATGTTGAACCATGTCTTCAGTAACTTCCAAGGAAACACTGATACCGCGAGTTACTGGGTCCCTACTGGGCCAATAATGGTCAATGTGGCCCGATATTTGTCAGCTACTCGCCCAGTAACCCGCGTTATCAGAGAATGTGTCAAATATAATCTAACATTAAAATATTTAGCAGGTTAGTTGTATAGTTATCATGAAATTCTCGGAATTCAGGATTCAAATTAATCAAAATTCAAAAATCGATCCAAAAACACATGGGCGCAGCTTAGCTAGAGATGGGCGGGTCATGGCTAAAAGTGGATTCATCTGTTGCATCTATCCACCTCGGCATGGACAGTGCAAGTATGGTATCTGTAACAGTCTTACTGATTGACCTGAATATGCCAGAACATCATCATCTCTGAATAACTGAATTCTGTCAGTTAAGCCGACCATTATTGATCGTATGCTGGATGGTAAGAGACTGTTGTGTGTGTGTGTGTGTGTGTGTGTGTGTGTGTGTGTGTGTATGCGCACGCGTGTGTGCGTGTGCGCGTGTGCGTGCGTGCGCGTGCGCGTGCGCGTGCGTGTGCGTGTGCGTGTGCGTGTGCGTGTGCGTGTGCGTGTGCGTGTGCGTGTGCGCGTGTGTGTGTGTGTGTGTGCATTCGTGCATACATGTATGCATGCGTGACTGCATATGTGCGTGTGTATGTGCGTGCATGCGCGTGTTTCTGTGGCATGTGTGTATGTGTGCGTGCGCGCGCGCGTGTGTGTGTGCGTGCGTGTGTGTGAGAGTTTGTGCGTATGTGCGTGCGTGTGTGTGTGTGTGTGTGTGTGTTATCAGTGTGCGTGTCTTTCTGCATACATGCATGCATGAGTACTCGCATGCGTGTGTGCGAGCATGTGCTCGGTCATGGTTGCGTGAGTGTGTGGGTGCATATGTGTGCACGTTGATATATTAAGGGTGTGCTGCGGCGGTCATAAAGCAGCATAACACGGCATTGTCTTATCAGTGACGAATGAATAATTGATGTTATAGTTGTACAACACCTTTAAAGAAAATGTTAAACATATATCCGGTATGTATATTATTACTTATTTATTTCCTTTCTTAATCTTGATATTAAGTCGCATTATAATCTCTTCAACAGAGCAATAACAGCTAGGTTAGTCAGCATCCAGTCTCTCTGCACAAGATCTAAATCAGTGGCACTATGGCGTTAATAAAATAATTTTAGGGAAATAGATCAGAAATGCAGAACCCTAATTTCGCTGTTAGTAACACAGATTCTATCCTTCTCACGGAAATGTCATATTTGGCGGGTGCTAAGTGTATTTGTTGTTAGAGTAGGAGGAAATTGCTGGAATATTTGGTGCATCCCTGTAAAAGCGACTTTGGTTGTCTGAAGTCTGCATTAGTCCACACGAAAGACTATAATGGACTACGTTCGTCGTCGTCACCGAACATATGACACTGTTAGCATGGGATAGATTTACAGTCATGGATGGAACTGCATAGCAATAGCAATTCCATTTTAGACTGGCGTTTTAAGAATATGCTAGCTTTTAAAAATTTAAATATGAAATCTACTTCCTATTTTGAAACTAGCCCGAGTAAAATCTTGTGTTCCTTTTGGCAGCCTCTAATTCAAACCAATTGTTTTCAAAGTCATCAACAAAATGCTGTCTCTCACAGTGAGAAGATAAAACGTGTATTTGAGCTTAGAAAGATAGGATTAACTATGTTTTGACAGTAATTTATAATGCTGAAATCGGCTGATCTCGTATGTACCTGATAATTTATCAAGAATAGTTCTAAGAGATTGATGACAATTAATTGCTGTTTAAGACCAGGTCTTTGGTTTCTTTGATTCCGTGACACATCCCCATAATTGGATGATGCATAGCTAGCCATGCCCCGTCCATGTCTATACATGCCCCGCCCCTTTCTGCATACCCTCCGCCCACGTTGTATGCATATTTCAATCAATTTTAACAATATGAACTCTGAATGACCATAATCCCAAACTCAATGTAACGGTACAGGTAAGTTGTTGAATGTTTTAAGACTAAGTAGGCCGAGAGATGTTGCTGCCAGTGGCAGCACTAGTTCTCAGTCAAAAAACTTCAAAATAGTGAACAGAATGTTGATTAAGTTGTCAAGCGACCAAAGACATACAATTCCGACTGCTACTGATGTACTTCTGCCACGTTCGTCATACAGCATTTGATTGTGCCACTCCATTCTGAGTAAATTGATGCAGACAGCTTTTCCAGAATAAATGCTTTAAATCGCACACCAATGCTATTTATGTTTCTTTGACAGCCGATAGGAAATTGTACATGTTTTCAACAAATCACTCCGCAATTTAAAGCTGTTGCCAATGTCCAAAATAATGTGCTGCTTTAATGTAACAGACAAATAGATGCTTTTCTTGCAGGGTTCGTGATCAAACTGTGCATATTGCGAATGTAAGTCCAAGAGAGTCAGGCCATTTCCTTGTAAGGCAGGAAGGAAGTTAGTTCCGATATATATTAGGCTGCAGGCATTCTTTATAGGAGATCACAAACGTTAATTAGATTTCAATAAAACACCAAAAATAATTTATAATTTATGAATTGAAAAGTATTTGATAAATATTCGCAAACTAAAATTTCAGTTAATATCACGAATTTTGGCACCCCATAAAATTCACTGGATGACGTCATCACGTGAATCGTCTACCGCATGGATTTAAATTATGATTGTGTTCACAATAGACAAAACTGGCGTCTAATATCTAGGCCTAGCTAGGAAGCTGGACATACTGTCAGTTCAAGTTGTAGTTATCTAAACACTGATGTTTTTCTTGTATCTAATTAATATGATGGTGTATGAATGAACATGCTGTGAGCTATAACCGATCAACAGCAGAACATTATACACGCGATGACATCATGTCACAATAATCATTCATGCAATGGCGTCAGTCCGTGACTCTCATGAGAAATTGAATAAAATGGCTCTGTGCCGTAATTTACTACTTAAGAATTCGCTAATATGCAAATAATATACGTTGTTTTATTTAAATTGTACAAAATCTTCATTTCTATGTGTCCCCCATTAGGTATGATATATTTCAATCATCTCGTGGAGGATAAACGAATTTCGGAATGAAGTGCGCTCATATAGACTGAACTCTATAGTCCAGAAAATTTTTCTGAAAAAATGGTCAGGAACGAGTGTGTACAATAAGGATAGAAAGCAGATCATTGAATTTTAAGACATCTTTTTATCAGTGTTGTCTATATAGCATGGGTCACACACATGAGATCTGTTCAGGTCGTCCCAAAACACAGTCGTATCAAGTCATCTGGTTCGGGGCATTATAAATATTTAGGCGCGGAGAAATAGCAGACCACCAGTCACACGTCCAATTAACAGGGGTACGTGTTTGGTTTCATCGACACCAGAGTACAGGACATTGTCTCTAAAAGGATCTATAAATTTAACATTCTGGTGGGAGGGGGAAGCCGAATTCACCCTCACTCAGCTGGAGCTACACAAACGGGCTCATGGTCCAAATATTCACCTTGCCCTTGGGGACCTTATGACAGCCAAGGATTTTAGTATGATGGCTGCAGGTGATATCAGTCTTCAGAAAATGAGAAGTCCTAATCCAAAATCTTAGAATAATGGCTGGATTAGTGAGAATCACAATCATTGCAGACATGAAACAAGAGGTAGACTGCAGATGAAGAAACGACAGAATTGGGTAATTCGTAGGCAACACCAGAGGTTTAAGCATACAAAGATATACTATGGAACAAGGATCATTCACTCACTAAAGAATTTTCATGAGAAGAACAAGCTCCGTTCACAAATTCCAAACTTTCCAAATATACCAAACCAATTGATATGCACAATTTGATTCTACCAGTTTCCAGAAATAGATACCATTCCTGAAAATTATTTTAAGGGCATATAATGGTTAACAACAACAACACACATCAGTTCAATGAAGTTTGGCTCTAGAATATACTGGTAATTCAAGGATACATTTAAATGCAGCTGGCTCAGCCACGGATGCAGTACAAGATGGTGGTGGGGAGTCGACATAGAGACGAAAAGTTCAATCAAATTCCAGGTTCATATCATGAGAAATAAACACCATTGCACGGTGAGATTCATTATCGAAGATTGGACTGTGTTTCTAACACCACAGAAACATGTACCAGAGGCATAGCAGTTGTAGTTAATAGACAAATCTTTTGCTAATTACAGTGAAAAATATAAGTATATTTCTGATGTTCGCCATTATGACAGCAAATATCACGATGTCCTCTAGTATAGCTTCGTACAGTGGAATGATTGACGACAAGCATATGCCAGAATGTACCCAGGGAACAGTTGTAACGCGGTGGTGAAACGAGTAGTTGCATATGGCACCAACTGTCAGGGGCACCCACGCAGGCCCCATTAACTCCCATTATTTGCATCCTGTGGGCCACATCATGACCGAATTTAGGTCAGAGCAACCAGCGTACATGTACAAAGATCCCAGATTTCCAATGGATCTTAAAAGTGGCATCTAGAACTTTAAATGTTTTTTATTTGTTTCTTGCCGGGATACTGGATGTCATAGTAGAAGATATTACTGAAATTATTGGGTAAGTTTTGTGGACTTTCTTGTCATTAAAAGAGGTTATGATTTCGATACCCAGATTGTAGAGAAACTGGCAGAAGTGTGGGGGGCGGTTAAATGTTGAGGATTCGATGATTAGAACAATGGTATGACAATGGCGCCACTATGACAGGGAAGCAAGATATTACTTTGAAATCCCAATAGGAAACAAGATGATCGGCTGAAAGGCAAGCCGTGGGACCACGTAAATAACAAAAGAAGATGTACATCATGTCTTAGAGGAAGGGGAAATGATCTGAGTTCTGAAGCGTTCAGTGGTGCAGGAAACATTATCAAGCAAATTAGTCTTGCAATTGTTTGCCTGTTGTATCTCTGGGACAATATACAAATACATATTGATCGAGTCCACATTTCCATGCAAAGTGAAAGCTTGTCAGTCGATGCTGCTGCAAAAATATTGATGAGTTTAGTGACACCGATTATAGAAATGTGCAATAAAGTGATAGGCAATGCATCGTTATCTACAGCATCTCCTCTACACCTCTTAGAACTAAGATAACCTTATTCTCTTGAATACGCATATCTCAAAATCTGCATTGTTCCCCGGACATTCTTAACCTTGGCAATAACAATGGAGGAGTCCAGTTTATCCATCAATCATATGACGTCATAATCAGAAACGTGATGTGTAGGCTGACATCATAATCAAGTACGTTATGAATAACGTAGATAAGTTCGGCTGGATCCCAGTTCGGCCGAAGCGTGGGTGGGGCATAGCGGGAGATGGGTGGGGACCAGCTAAAACTAGATTTCTCCATCGCTTCATGGAACTATGTAAAAGTTATCTCAGTTCCGCAATGTACCAAAAGTTCGTATTGAATTTAAAACATATTATCAAGTTGAAATTACCATAGCAAACCCCTCAGACCATGACCCCGTGATTCGCGACTTTGAGTCCTTGGAGGCGAGCAACGTATACATGTTATAGATGATGCATTTATGAAATTATAGTACTTATAATACAAGTGTAGAAATCGTAGTAATACATACATTAGTAACCTATTTATAGATACCGTTCTCATGATACAATTACAAAGGCTAGAGCCTGAAGATTGAATGACTATAAATCAGTAATTATGTGTGCAGTAACTAATTATGCTGACGTGTTAATCGTTACTTAATGGAACTTTCGGTTATTTCTTGATGTGTATGATTAGCCCATTTGTCAATTGTCAGTTCAAATGAATAAAAATATTTTATTATATATAAGTTCATAAGGGCATAAGAACCTGATTGTACCTCCATACATACATGAACCACTAGTCCGATACAAGCACTACTATAGACAACAATCCGTCTCACAGATTTCCTGAGCAAAGGACGTGGGATCATTTGCATAGGACCTATTCAACAGAGGTGGTCTCAACGGCGGGTAGCCTACATAGGAAATCATAGGCACTTAAGACCTAACCATTCCACCCACCCAACCCCCTAACTCACCTAATTATGGGTGATTCTTTGATATTTTATAGCATTTCTATAAATAAGAATAACATAAATTGGAACTCATTTGAAGCTCCATATCATGGTATTTCTCTCCGGAAATGCACTCTAAGAGCATCTACGTTTCAACATTTAACGGAGGAGGACTTACTGAGATTGCGTCTCAGCTAGATTTACAGGTGGGTGCCAGAAGTTCATCTCGGTCAGGGTGTCATTAGTTATTACTAAGGAGCTACCCATGGTATGTTAAGATAAACCAGAAACAGGTTTTATTATGGCGTGACAGGGGTACTATTGTTTACGGGCAATATACCATCTGCAGGCGACATATGACGTGTGTATGAAAGATGTCCTTGCTATTTATTCACTGGCAGGTACTTGCTCATAAATGTTAAGCTATTACGCCTATAGCCGAAGGTCGCGCTGCTTCTTCACACTCATAATTAATGCGGCAGATAAATTGCATTTTATGTTTCATTAACAATAACAGTTGATAAGATGATATCTAAAACTAACTGAGGATAAAGATAAAATGGACCCTCACTGAGTATAAAACAGAAACCGCATATGCCTTTGATGATATTGGTTTTTATATAGTCATTCATCTGTCTACCGCACGAACACACACACGCACGCAGGCACGTACGCACACATGTGCACACGCATACACGCACCCATGCACTCACATACATATGTACGCACGCATTTATGCTGCCTTGTTCGTATGCAGGCACGCTCGCGCGCAGACCTGAATTCAGTACCCTCTTCCGCATACTGGTCCTGGGTAATAACTGTATTTCTTATTGAATTGGACAGTTTAGTGCCTTGTAATCTAGCACATTAGGGGAGTAAGTACGTTAAGTTGTCACCAATGTCAGCAAAACTAATAGAATACACAGAAGTGTAAGATTACTGAAGTCTTTAACCCTTCAACACGCTTGGAATACCAGTGTCTCACTTAAAAGACAAATAACCAGGTGAACCATTGAATATTTAGAAACGAATTCACTTGGGACATGGTGCTACCATAGCTAGCAACATGTTTCAGGCAATTTGGTCTGAACATATTCAACTTAATGTTCTTTACATGATAGCCAATGTAATATTGCTTGCATGTAAGGTTTAAAGGATGAGATAAATCATTGCTATGCTTCTTAACTGTTTGACTCATGAATTTCCAATGGCTCTATTTCAAGACAACTATTCAGGAAAGTTGTTGAAAATTTTGAAACAAATTTGACTAGAACACGTTGCTGCCAATAATTCCCAGTCGAATTTCATTAAAAATATTAAACATAATATTCATTACATCAGACTGATTGTGTCGTTTCTGATCTATGTGGATCAAAGGGTCAAAATGGTGATGTAACAGGAATGGGTCCGATGCGATATGACGAAATAGTGACATCAAGTGTATCCTGTTCATCATTAAATTATTGTATTGTATCCGCCTCTTCTTTATAGTGCACACACACTCGTCATTACACATGTAAAGGTGTAGCGTGGATCGACCGGTCAGGTACAAACCGTCCCAGCCCGTCTGGGTACCAAACGGCCGGACCGGGTACGTTCCAAGGACGCCCCCATCCCTGGGTAGGACAGTACGCGTGTATATAGCCATATGAGAGGGGATCTTTAATAGTCCGTGATATCGCCTAGCGCGCATGCGCGGGAGTCAGAGATTGCTTGCAAACGCGCGTTAGCGTTGGAGAGAAAAGCATCATTTTGTGTACTGAGTTTGTACATGTAATTCCTTTAGATTATACTCTCCTCGTCGTTCTTGGTATCCATCATGACCAGAATGAAGCGAGGATTCCAAATCGTTTTACCATTTAAAATCGGTCAAGAAATGGCCGCGTTATCCTTAATTAAACCGTCAAATTCCTTTCAAAATATACTTCTCCATAGCTATAGCGAATGCATGTATTTCGTGCATGGGGACGATAGTGCATCACGTGATCGATTGCCCTGCCTCTGCAGCTTGCTCCCTGATTGGTTGTGGCGCTCCAGCTGTGACGTCACGAGTAGCATAAAAGGGTGAAAAATCAGAATCAAGAGGAGTCAGAACAAAAGAGAGAAGGTGGTGGATTGTGTGGCCAGGGCATTGCGAGACGCAGGCAACTGCTTAATGCTAGCAGCGTTACATACAACAGCAGCAGTGCCTCTCAGATTTGAGTTCTTGTCTCTAGCACATGACTACCGCATCCGCATCACAGTTTTTGTACGCTCCCGGAAAGATATCACCCGGGAGAAATAACGAACTTTAAAGTAAGGTAACCCACACTAACAACAACACAGAGGGACCTTCTAGCGGATGGGCATGTTGGCCCCCATGAAAGCTCGTCAAAGTATGTAGGGGGAGTGATGTTCACGATGGATACCTCGCCAGGTCTGCCATACCACACCGACCAGTGGTAGTTCCAAATCTGCACATGCGTCGTTCCCAGTTTTAGACACTTTGACCGCCGTCAGGGGACATTGCCCGATGCATCGCACGAGCTATGTGGTACATCCCGCCTTGTGATCCGCCAGAATGCATCTGCATTTACTAACTTTCAACGGTAGCCCTTCATAATTACAGGGCAGCTTCGAACGTCTGCTCCAGTACGGAACATTCTAAACACCGCCTAATTTGTTTAGACTATGGATAGACGTGACTAACTAGTAGCCATCCGCACACGCAACAGTTCTTCTTCGCCATTCCTGAGAGTGAGCCGTATCAGACCGTTCACCTGCAGTTTTTCCTGGCAGCTAACTTCCGCATCATGCCATTTCGCGTTCTCAAATGTGTTGCTTCAACTACTGTAATTTGATGACTAGTAGGTACTCCGTTGTCATATTGTTGTATTCATGTATAATCTTTCTGTAACAGGTACTGATGACTAACAGGTACCGCGCGGTCGTCTGAGACCGCATTTTTTATAGTGTATTTTTTTAATGTATATATTTATTCTTATTTTTGTGCTGATGACTAACAGGCACCATCAAGGTCGTGTGACCTCTTATTTTACTTTACTGTGATGGATAGTTATATGACAGTAGCCATTCTAGTTATATATGTTTTGCTTATTTTATATAAAAACATTGGAACCGCAGTCCGCTAGGCCACACAATACAGCGACAGCAACCATACCACCTTGGTCCCCAACAGCATCAATTTTTCACTGAGGTAGCTGTTCATGTTCTCACTACTCGAACATGACATTGTGGCCAACTAAACCTGGACTATTTTAGCCCAATAGGATAGGTTTATAGTAGTAGGGACAATTACTCTTGTAGGTGACATTGCGTGTAAGTCACTTTTCCGGGAGTAGCGGATATGTAACAGTGCACACCGGCTAAATTGTATAAATTGGCCATATACCTTAATGCCTCCTATTCTTAAGAATATAAGATTGATTGTCTCTGTTTACGCTACTCCAGCATCATGGCTTATAATTGTTTGGACCTCCCTCCGTCACGTTGTTTAGAGCGGACTTTGAAACTATTGGGGTTTCAGAGTGGTTAGAAACAAAGTGTCGATGACCGCACACACTTCCCCCGTATCTTTGGATACTAGTTAGTTAGAAAATCACGCCAAACTAGGAAGCACTGCGAAAATATTATAGTTATTAGCCTGCAGTGCATCTCTGGACTATTTCACATAACCCTAAAGACAGGTAAAATGTTAGTCCTCGGGTGCAGATCTCACATGATCCAGGGTGCGGATCTCACATGATCCACCCCCGACATGCTGGTGACGGACAGGACTCAGCTCTCCATCTGCCTCTACAAGTGGCTGTGTGCCGTCTATAGAACCCACGACGCACTTACGGGAAGGCCACTATAGTTGGATAGCTGCATTTTTGTCCCCCCCCCCCCATAAACTTATATGTGCCTTTCAATGTTTATGTAATGTGACTTGTCTCTGTGCTGTGATTTGTGGTCGTGATGCGGTGGTGATAGGATCAGCATATGATTCTGTTGCTGCCAACTCATGACATCTCCGCACGCTGTCTAACTGAGGGTATTGCTCCGTGAGGGTGGCTCTACGCTCACCTGGCATTCTCGACGGCAAGACTTATATGTTAAAGATAGTTAGATTACACAGCCATTGGCGGCCTAACCTTGATCTGGACCCAAAAACTAAATGTTAGGATAGGATCTAGCAGAAGGACCGCATAAATAAAGCGGCAACTACTAATTCAGTATCTTTGAACATACATAAGGTGACGGTGTTGAATTCTGCTGAAATCATCCACCTCATCTTCACTTAATACAGCGTGCATCACAATAACTAGGTTGACTCTTTTACATAGCATAGTTGAACAAGAGAATGGCCCTTTTTGCCATCTATTTTCCTCCGCTTCGGCGTTGTAGGCGTTTTCCTGTGACGGAGGCCCGTGCGAAGCATTTTCCTCTCGCAACAAATAATGTTTGTGTTAGGGGGTAATTTAGTTTACATTAAACTTGCTAAATAGCTGCCTTAGGACCCTCCTTTGCAGGGATGCCTCACGGATTATGATCTTTGAGGTACCTCTGGCGAGGACCATGATGACGAGTCATAAACTTGACCCTATGTACTTGACTTCTCTCTTGTAGCAGCAAACGAGCAACATTGCTTGTCTGTTACGTGTATTTATCGAATTATTTAATTATGTCCATGCTCTAGATGTAGCTAATCGACCGTCACACCGCTGACACAAAAAGCGAAGCTGAGACCATGAGGTTTAACTTCCGCAGCGATTGTCGCATGGCCCTATTGGAACGTGAACGTTCCACCAGCCCTAGAACTCGTCTTTGCACAATCCGGAAATGCGCAACACCGGATGCACAACAACGAGATCCGCGTCTAACAAGCAGCTTCGCCCAAATGTACTGTGCACTTGTGGTGCCACGGAGCGAGAGTATCCGGTGGACCAGCGCGCAGGCGCGGAGGCTACATAACCCCTTTGGAACCATGTTTCTAAGACAGCTAATTGGATCTGTGGAATCTCTCTGAGGCACCCTCTGTCTTATACAGACGTTGTTCATAATGAACAGCTAATGAGCTCTGGAATTATACTGGTCACGAAGCTCGCTTACAACACCAACTTTTGTTTAGGTAGTTTTCTCGCTGAGCCTCTTGTGTATAGTTAGAATATCCCCCTGTCACCGATAAAACTAAACCTTTATATGATTCCATCACAAGACTTTCACGGACACATGGATGGTAGCTGTATGGCATGCATATGATTACATAATTGTCGTGTATGATCTATGTTGATCAACGTGTCAAAATGATGATGGACTAAGCACGGGTCATATCAAATATTACGGAATAGAGACGTGAATGGTATCCTTTTCATCGCTAAGTTCTTGTACTTTATTATTTATAGTGCGCATACGCTCACTATTACCGAGGCAGGGAATACCCATGTTAGAACCATGTTTCTAAGACAGATAATTGGATCTGTGGAATCATTCTGAGGCACCCTCCGTCTTATGCAGACATAATGAGCTCTGGAATAATCCTGGTCACGAAGCTGGCTTACAACAACATCTTTTGTTTCTGTAGTTTTCTCGCTGAGCCTCCGGAGGTTGTGTTTTATAAAGCTCCGCCCACTGATAAAACAAAACCATTATTGTATTCCTTCAGCAGCAGCTCGCAGACACATGGTTGATGGCTGCATGTTAGACAGATTATTAGATATATTCATATGTCGCTCTATTAATATGACCAAGTGTTGTTATGGAATGAAGTATGCAAGTGTTCCACATTGGTTTAATGAGAAAATGCATAGGAAATAGTCTGCTTGTTTTAATGTCAGTGGGTCGAACAAAAACAAGCTTACTCACACAGGTCTGCATAGCGCAATACACATTTAAGTTTCTATTAACAGATGCCTGTAACATTTCGAAAACAATTTGTCTGAGACAGCGACAACATTCATTCAATTCATATTCGCAACATTTCTCAGGATTCATGTTAGTTTATCTGTATATTGAAACCCTGTTTATAGTGATTCTGAATGAAACCTCTTAATTCAGGTTGCGGTGCACATAGTGAGCCAATACATGGTCAATGTGGTCCGCTATTTGCCCAATACCAGCCCAGTAACCCGCGTTATCGAAGAATGTGTCAAATATAGCCTGACATCAGTTTTCATATAATAGGTCCGCTTTCTATATTTAGAAAACATGTGTAAGACTGGAGTTGGACTAGTTCCACATGTAGACACTTTGTGTTTGAGAAATCCCAGCCAGGACAAAGAGCATTCTCTAATAATATTGGGTTCTATAGTTACATTTACACACTGGGTAGATTGCAATGAAATCAACAAGTATTCCATATTTGTACAACTTATCCTTCGTTATTTGGACACGAGAACTTTGTCCAATGAGCATACTGCATGAGCCGATCATGTAGCATCACTGGGCAGTTGTAGCAATGGATGAATCCTACATGTTAGTCAAATATATGACGTCATATATTTATTAGGTCACATGTATGCTGACGTCAGACTCATAATTGACACAAATACTGAGTCATGCCACCTAGAATAATCCACTAGTTGTACGAACTGTATGTCTTTACAATTTAATAAACATTCTGCTTCGTATTTTGATACTAATTTGACAGAGCGCTGTTGTTGCCATAGGTAGCAACATCCCTCAGTCTAATTAGTTTCAAAATACTCAGTAGGTTAACTATTTAGCTATCATGAAATTGGGATTTTAGGAATTTTAGGAATTTGGGTTTTAAAGTATATAAATCGATCCCAACATGCACAAAGCATGAGCGGATCTTAGGTAGAGATGGGTGGCCCATAGCTAAAAGTGAATTCACCCATTGTATCGATCGGCCGTAGGATGGACAGAACATGTGTGGTATTTGTAACAGGACTACTGATTGAACTTTATATACAACAACATCAGTATCTATGAATAGCTGAATTCTTTCCCTTACGCCGACCATTATTGATCGTATGATGGATGATAACAGACTTATTCCTCACTCATGGCGACATCAATACTAAAGTTGGCAGACTGACGCTGTGTGAAAGATAAATAGTAGACAACGATGGTCAGAGGTAACCGAGCAATGTTTGCCCCCAAGGTCAAATAACATGTGCTCTTAACACCAGATTGAACAGTACAATTGATCGGATTCTAATGCGCCTTGCTCTTTTACATCTATGTCCCAATTTAGCTCTTTGCATATCCTTATTGTGGACTGTAATAATAGGAGCATATCGTTGTATTGGAAATTCAAAAGAACTTTAGCAATAGCTCCAAATATAGTGTTAATATCTATAGCGATGTTTGAACTTGGTCACTTTTGGGGAGACTATTAAATTAACCATGAATTAGGGAAATATGTGCTATGATGCGCGATGAAATCGTTAAGACGACTACATCACATGAGTGGGGACAGGGGAAGCGAGACTTATATATCACGGTTGCGGCCCACCCTCTCCACCCCTCTATGTTCACTTACCAGTCAGAAAACACAAGGTGGTTAAAATTATTAATATATTATATCGATAATTCCATCGAAATATTATTTCTTGTCTGTTTCTAAGCAACCATTTACCTGAGGAAATTCAAGAGATATCGCTGAGAATATCCACATGTTCTGGGAGCATGTTCCGGAACCCTGAAATGCTTAGGTTGTCAAGTTATTTCACTGCGGGTCCACACGTGTGAAAGCCTCCCCGACAGTAGGATTTTGTCCTGCGATGTTAGTGTGGCGGAAGTATTTGTGAGCTATGGTGTTGGGCGGCAGTATGCACTGTCGAAATTGTGGGTTAGATTCCTCGTTATCAACTTGGAAATTCGATCATACAGCCCTGCCTCAGCTAGCGATATTGCTGATTTCACATCTGAATGTTGATGATAGTTATCAGCAGCATGATGAACAACGTTTGAAAGCCAATGTGTCATTAAAATATACCTTTTAATCCCAGTACTTTTTATAGGCATGATATACGCCAGGCTAGTGCTGCCTTACCGTCAGTCATATTAAGTTAAAAATAATCAAAGCATTTTGACACATACGTAGAGAATTTATACTTGGTAGAAGCAGCAGCAGTAGCAGCAGCAATAGGAGAATAAACAGCAGAAGCAGCAGCAGCAGTAGCAGTAGTAGTAGTAGTAGTAGTAGTAGTAGTAGTAGTAGTAGTAGTAGTAGTAGTAGTAGTCGTAGTCGTAGTCGTCGTCGTCGTCGTCGTAGTAGTAGTAGTAGTAGTAGTAGTAGTAGTAGTAGTAGTAGTAGTAGTAGTAGTAGTAGTAGTAGTAGTAGTAGAGCCAACCGATAAGGCATCCCCACAACTAGCCCACTGTCCCCAAAGAGGATTAATCAGTCTCTGTGTTGTGTATAATAAGTACCTATATACTGTTGATCACGTGAACCTATACTGTTGATCACGTGAACCTGTACTTTTCAGCAATGGCAGCATGATAGATTTGCCTACTCGGGAGCATATACATGTAAATATGATGACACAGTTATTGACTGCTGTAAAAGTTAGGCATATCTAATAATTTGCTAATAACTTGATAGGGCATCTTCCAAGAAAATTCTTAAACATATGTTTAATTTAGCTTATTAGTCACTCGCTGATATTATATACTTATAATCCCTGATAACGCAGGTTACTGGGCCGGTACTGAGCCATAGCTGCCTGCATTGGCTCAATATGAGCCCAGTCCTAGCTCATTACCCTGCGTTATCAGAGGTGTATTTATGATCACTAGTTGAAATGATTAAATCTCTTAATAGAGAATCTCTCGATACCCCTTGTATCCCGAAGTTATAAACATAAATTGCTAGAGTATAGTAACACATGCTGCATTCTCCTGATATTCTAGTTAACCATATTGGGTCTTTCGGCTCAATGTGCTGGTGTTTGCAAGAAGAAGACTTATAGAATAAGCACGGTGGAGTCTGTGCTGCTAATGTTTATGCTCAAGGGTGTATAGCTGAACGTGTTTCTAAGTGGAGTACAAAAGTATAAATTGGCATTTAACAGATTCAACAATGAATTCTCAGAATCGAAAATTCAAGACAACTATGGAAAGTTGGTGAATATTTCAAGTGTAATTTGACTGGAACCTATTGTCTCAATATGTTGCATCAACTCCCAAAGTAATTAGTTTCAAAATATGCAACTAAATATATATTATGCAGCAAATCAAACATACAATCATGCCTGACATTAATGTACATTCACATTCAAAACAGATTACCTGGTTCTCTTGATTAGAAATACTATACATGACTTCAACAAATGATTTAACTCCACTCTTCAGCGGACTTTATGCAATTATGTAGCAATGAAAATGGTGATCTACCTATGGAGTTGTTAATACATTAATTAATTGGTACAGGATTATGGGGTACAGACAGATCGCTCTGCCAAAGATAGCTGACCGTTCGACAGACATTGTCAGAATTAGTATATGGTCTGCGTGCGTGCGTGGGTGGGTGGGTGGGTGGATGCGTGGGTGGGTGCGTGGGTGGGTGGGTGGGTGGGTGCGTGCGTGCGTGCGTGCGTGCGTGCGTGCGTGCGTGCGTGCGTGCGTGCGTGCGTGCGTGCGTGCGTGCGTGCGTGCGTGCGTGCGTGCGTGCGTGCGTGGTATAGTGCATAATCTTAGTTCAAGTTGTCAGTATTGCAGGTTAGCTTGCACTAAGTTAAAACAAATTCAGATAGAGCTTATCAAAGAAGGACTATCTGTATGTGTGTACGGTACTACAAACATAAACATATGCCTTATTGTGACAGCAAATACACATCTTTTTCGCATGTTAACACACGCGTGTCTCTAGTTTGTAAAGTTGAACACTATCTGATTGCGACACACTGTTGTACATATAGTAGTGTAGTCAAGAATGTAGGCCTACGGACAAGTCCAGTAGAACAGTAGACAGATTGTCTTATTGCCTGACAAACCACAATATTTTGTTCACTTTGCCGACGAGACAACATCTGCAAGAGACATATAACCTGTATATAAAAGGCGTCCTTGCTATTTCGGTAATGACAGATACATGCTCATACGAGTATAGCAATAAAGCCTATAGCCGAAGGCCGTGTTGCTTCCTCACAAACATAATCAATGATTCAGATAAAATGTATTTTATGTTCCATTCACAATAACAGTTGAAATGTTGATATTACAAAACTAACCGAGCATAATGGTAAAATGTAACAAGGCGGATGTTCACCGATTACAGACCGGAAGTTGAGCATCACCTGCCCTTGAGGATTGTGAGTTATGTTGCGCATTGATATGTCTGCCGGATGAGGCTGATCATCGGTGCGTTGTAGCAAAAGTAATGGTTTCCTTTCGATATACCTCATTGGCTTAGAACGGTTGGTGCCTTGTGTCAACTCATTATGCGACTAAATAAGCGGCCCAATCATCAACGTTTATATCGATAAACGAGTCGTGAGTGAAATTGATATATGGGAATTTACGGATACATACATAAATATCAGATTTTATCTAATCATTTAAGAGTACACATGTATTTTCCTATTCAGTCTGCATTTAAACCACGCTATTACCAATTATGTTGACCACTCAGTCACTCACTCAGTCACGCACCCACGCACACACGCACTCCGGCCCGCACGCACGCACGCATGGGATACACATGGCAGTTAGGTTAGGAGATTAATATTATTACACTTGATGGTAATTATAGCAGTAAGAAATAGCAGATGGGCTAAAGATGCATTACCTCCGAGATAAAACTAAATTTGGAAATTTTCGGTTTTTTGCTGTAATATAATGATCCCGGTCTATTATTAGTACAAATTTGTGTACACAATTTCATACGCCGTCACACATATTTGTTATTATTTGTTTGGTTTCTTTCAGGAAACCCGTGTGCGCGTATGGATTTTGAATTTAGGGAAGCATTATATTTACGAAACAATCCAATTGGAAAGAATTCAGAAAATCGTAAATACGTCTAGATAGTCCGCTGACGGCAGACAAATTACTAGCGCCACGGCCATCGGCGATAGAAAACATCAAAGAGTCACACGCCTGGAGGACTGGCAGCGCAAGAGATCCTATCGCGACGGCAAGCGTTTTATGGACATGGTTCCGTCTATTAAATTTATAGCTCTATTAGTTATAGCCCCTTTAAGCATGAATTCTTCGAACATACTATAAGCATGCTAATGGAGTCACTGTCTGTACAAACCAAGCTGGTTTTGAGGCATCTATAAAACCAGCAATATTCCAGACAATGCCAAGACAGAACACTGATAACGCAGATTACTGGGCCGATACCGGCCCACGATAGAGGAATGTTCCATTTAGCTACATTTACCAGTATATATCCGAATTATGGCTCTACAACTAACACGGTGTATTTCGTATGAATTCATTGAATGGTTCCAATTAAGTAATTGATTCAGATTTCAGATTTTAGATTTTGGTATTATTAAATGTTTTCTTCATCGCAAAGTTCATTTAAACATATGGCGAGAACTTAATTTCAGACTATCTTTAACAACAATTCACTTAAACCTTAAGCCAAATACGCGCTGGATCATTTCCGTAACAGAATCTATTCATAGGTTTAAATCCCGCGAAGACGGAGAACAAGAAACAGGAAGACAAAAAGGATGCTAGTTAATTTGGCCTTTGTACTTGGCAGGGATGTGGCACAGTAAAGATTATGGGATGCGTCACTGGGGAATAAAGCTTTTCTTGACACAGCTTGTGTCAGTTATAGACACACGTGAAACTTAAAACAGAATACAAATTGTCTTCAAGAGATCGTCTCCCTACGTACACGTACGTGAATTGTGTATGCCTTGAGTCTCAGGTACTACGTTTCCCTCATACAAATCACTGTTATGATAGCAGGAAAAAGCCATGAGCATTCCTCCCCTTATTACAAACTGGAAAGTGTTGTTTACTTGACTTATAAAACGCACTGCTAGACGCGTGTCCATTCACATAGGAAATATCCAATGTGGTCAGTTTTGTCCGGCATTTCAATCCTCAGTAGAATAATATCAATCAATCTGAAAGTAGTCGACATGCTTGAGAATACGTGAAATTTAACTAGTTTGATTTATTTTCATATTTTCTGTTTATAAGCATGCATATTGTCGAAAATCATGAAATGTTATGAATATATTTCCGGGTGTAGACAATGGAATGAACAGTATGATGTTTTATAGATTTAACCAATTAGCCTATGCCATCTATTAACATTACTAGTTTGTTAAAGCTCCAATAACTCACATACACCACACATCTCGTGTAAATCTGTGCATTTGTTCACGATTACTTTAACACATGTCTCTACAAGGGAAATATTCTTAAAATTAAATTAGTTCTTCATATCAGCATTCCGGTCATTTCCGTCTAAATCCATATAAGCCCCGTGTTAAGTGTATTTGCTGCAGCTTATGAGGACAAATTGCTACCTTACGCTCCGGAGAATAGTACAATAGTAAAACAACATTTGGTGTTTATGATTCAAGGTCTGAGTGTTACCGAGACACTCACTACTGCGGTATTGATGTGTGCCGCATGGATTGATTTCTGTAAGCCTCTGTCCAGGGTAGTGGTGGGTGGGGGGGGGGGCGGTGTCAGTCATTTAACATCGCTGAAAGAGGTGACGGCGATGACGACGATGACGGGGGCACTGGTGGCAGTGATGATGACGGTTGTGGTAATGATGATAGTGGTGGTAATGATGATGGTGCTGATAATGATGACGGTGGTGGTAATGATGACGGTGGTGGGAATGGTGATGGTGCTGATAGTGATGACGGTGGTGGTAATGATGACGGTGGTGGGAATGATGATGGTGGTGGTAATGATGATAGTGGTGGGAATGGTGATGGTGCTGATAATGATGACGGTGGTGGTAATGATGACGGTGGTGGGAATGGTGATGGTGCCGATAATGATGACGGTGCTGATAATGATGACAGTGGTGGTAATGATGACAGTGGTGGTAATGATGACGGTGGTGGTAATGATGACAGTGGTGGTAATGATGACGGTGGTGGTAATGATGACGGTGGTGGGAATGGTGATGGTGCCGATAATGATGACGGTGCTGATAATGATGACAGTGGTGGTAATGATGACAGTGGTGGTAATGATGACGGTGGTGGTAATGATGACAGTGGTGGTAATGATGACGGTGGTGAAAATGATGACGGTGGTGCTAATGATGACGGTGGTGAAAATGATGACGGTGGTGCTAATGATGATGGTGCTGATATTGATGACGGTGGTGCTAATGATGATGATGCTGATAACGATGATGGTGGTGGGAATGGTGATGGTGCTGATAATGATGACGGTGGTGGGAATGGTGATGGTGATGATAATGATGACGGTGGTGCTAATGATGATGATGCTAATAATGATGATGGTGATGATAATGATGACGGTGGTGGGAATGGTGATGGTGCTGGTAATGATGACGGTGGTGGGAATGATGATGGTGGTGGTAATGATGACGGTGGTGGGGATGATGATGGTGCTAATAATGATGACGGTGCTGATAATGATGACGGTGGTGGTAATGATGATGGTGCTGATAATGATGACGGTGCTGATAATGATGACGGTGCTGATAATGATGACGGTGGTGATAATGATGACGGTGCTGATAATGATGACGGTGGTGGGAATGGTGATGGTGATGTGAATGATGACGGTGCTGATAATGATGACGGTGGTGATAATGATGACGGTGGTGATAATGATGACGGTGCTGATAATGATGACGGTGCTGATAATGATGACGGTGCTGATAATGATGACGGTGCTGATAATGATGACGGTGGTGGGAATGGTGATGGTGATGTGAATGATGACGGTGGTGGGGATGATGACGGTGCTGATAATGATGATGATGCTGGTAATGATGACGGTGGTGGTAATGATGGCGGTGCTGATAATGATGACGGTGGTGGGAATGGTGATGGTGATGTGAATGATGACGGTGGTGGGGATGATGACGGTATTGATAATGATTATGGTGCTGATAATGATGACGGTGGTGGTAATGATGGCGGTGCTAATAATTATGACGGTGGTGGGAATGGTGATGGTGATGTGAATGATGACGGTGGTGGGGATGATGACGGTATTGATAATGATTATGGTGCTGATAATGATGACGGTGGTGGTAATGATGGCGGTGCTGATAATGATGACGGTGGTGGGAATGATGATGGTGCTGATAATTATGACGGTGCTGATAATGATGACGATGGAGGTAATGATGACGGTGCTGATAATGATGACAGTGCTGATAATGATGATGGTGTTGATAATGATGATGGTGCTGATAATGATGACGGTGGTGGGAATGATGACGGTGGTGGGAATGGTGATGGTGCTGATAATGATGACGGTGGTGGGAATGGTGATGGTGATGATAATGATGACGGTGGTGCTAATGATGATGATGCTGATAACGATGATGGTGGTGGGAATGGTGATGGTGCTGATAATGATGATGGTGCTTATAATGATGATGGTGATGATAATGATGACGGTGGTGGGAATGGTGATGGTGCTGGTAATGATGACGGTGGTGGGAATGATGATGGTGGTGGTAATGATGACGGTGGTGGGGAAGATGATGGTGCTAATAATGATGACGGTGCTGATAATGATGACGGTGGTGGTAATGATGATGGTGCTGATAATGATGACGGTGCTGATAATGATGACGGTGCTGATAATGATGACGGTGGTGATAATGATGACGGTGCTGATAATGATGACGGTGGTGGGAATGGTGATGGTGATGTGAATGATGACGGTGCTGATAATGATGACGGTGCTGATAATGATGACGGTGGTGATAATGATGACGGTGCTGATAATGATGACGGTGCTGATAATGATGACGGTGGTGATAATGATGACGGTGCTGATAATGATGACGGTGGTGGGAATGGTGATGGTGATGTGAATGATGACGGTGCTGATAATGATGACGGTGGTGATAATGATGACGGTGGTGATAATGATGACGGTGATGATAATGATGGCGGTGCTGATAATGATGACGGTGGTGATAATGATGACGGTGCTGATAATGATGACGGTGGTGGGAATGGTGATGGTGATGTGAATGATGACGGTGGTGGGGATGATGACGGTGCTGATAATGATGATGATGCTGGTAATGATGACGGTGGTGGGAATGGTGATGGTGATGTGAATGATGACCGTGGTGGGGATGATGACGGTATTGATAATGATTATGGTGCTGATAATGATGACGGTGGTGGTAATGATGGCGGTGCTAATAATGATGACGGTGGTGGGAATGGTGATGGTGATGTGAATGATGACGGTGGTGGGGATGATGACGGTATTGATAATGATTATGGTGCTGATAATGATGACGGTGGTGGTAATGATGGCGGTGCTGATAATGATGACGGTGGTGGGAATGATGATGGTGCTGATAATTATGACGGTGCTGATAATGATGACGATGGAGGTAATGATGACGGTGCTGATAATGATGACAGTGCTGATAATGATGATGGTGTTGATAATGATGATGGTGCTGATAATGATGACGGTGGTGGGAATGATGACGGTGGTGGGAATGGTGATGGTGCTGATAATGATGACAGTGGTGGTAATGATGACAGTGGTGGTAATGATGACGGTGGTGGTAATGATGACAGTGGTGGTAATGATGACGGTGGTGAAAATGATGACGGTGGTGCTAATGATGATGGTGCTGATAATGATGACGGTGGTGGGAATGGTGATGGTGCTGATAATGATGACGGTGGTGCTAATGATGATGATGCTGATAACGATGATGGTGGTGGGAATGGTGATGGTGCTGATAATGATGACGGTGGTGGGAATGGTGATGGTGATGATAATGATGACGGTGGTGCTAATGATGATGATGCTGATAACGATGATGGTGGTGGGAATGGTGATGGTGCTGATAATGATGATGGTGCTAATAATGATGATGGTGATGATAATGATGACGGTGGTGGGAATGGTGATGGTGCTGGTAATGATGACGGTGGTGGGAATGATGATGGTGGTGGTAATGATGACGGTGGTGGGGATGATGATGGTGCTAATAATGATGACGGTGCTGATAATGATGACGGTGGTGGTAATGATGATGGTGCTGATAATGATGACGGTGCTGATAATGATGACGGTGCTGATAATGATGACGGTGCTGATAATGATGACGGTGCTGATAATGATGACGGTGGTGATAATGATGACGGTGCTGATAATGATGACGGTGGTGATAATGATGACGGTGGTGATAATGATGACGGTGCTGATAATGATGACGGTGGTGGGAATGGTGATGGTGATGTGAATGATGACGGTGGTGATAATGATGACGGTGCTGATAATGATGACGGTGGTTGGAATGGTGATGGTGATGTGAATGATGACGGTGGTGGGGATGATGACGGTGCTGATAATGATGATGATGCTGGTAATGATGACGGTGGTGGTAATGATGGCGGTGCTGATAATGATGACGGTGGTGGGAATGGTGATGGTGATGTGAATGATGACGGTGGTGGGGATGATGACGGTATTGATAATGATTATGGTGCTGATAATGATGACGGTGGTGGTAATGATGGCGGTGCTAATAATGATGACGGTGGTGGGAATGGTGATGGTGATGTGAATGATGACGGTGGTGGGGATGATGACGGTATTGATAATGATTATGGTGCTGATAATGATGACGGTGGTGGTAATGATGGCGGTGCTGATAATGATGACGGTGGTGGGAATGATGATGGTGCTGATAATTATGACGGTGCTGATAATGATGACGATGGAGGTAATGATGACGGTGCTGATAATGATGACAGTGCTGATAATGATGATGGTGTTGATAATGATGATGGTGCTGATAATGATGACGGTGGTGGGAATGGTGATGGTGCTGATAATGATGACGGTGGTGGTAATGATGACGGTGGTGAAAATGATGACGGTGGTGCTAATGATGATGGTGCTGATAATGATGATGGTGGTGGGAATGGTGATTGTGATGTGAATGATGACGGTGGTGCTAATGATGATGGTGCTGATAATGATGACGGTGGTGCTAATGATGATGGTGCTGATAATGATGACGGTGGTGGGAATGGTGATGGTGATGTGAATGATGACGGTGGTGATATTGATGACGGTGGTGGTAATGATGACGGTGGTGGGAATGATGATGGTGCTGATAATTATGACGGTGCTGATAATGATGAGGGTGGAGGTAATGATGACGGTGGTTGGAATGATGATGGTGCTGATAATGATAATGATGATGGTGTTGATAATGATGACGGTGGTGGGAATGATGATGGTGGTGGGAATGATGATAGTAGTGGTAATGATGACGGTGGTGGGGATGATGATGGTGCTAATAATGATGACGGTGATGATAATGATGACGGTGGTGGTAGTGATGATGGTGGTGATAATGATGACGGTGGTGGGAATGATGACGGTGGTGGGAATGATGATGGTAGTGATAATGATGACGGTGGTGGGAATGATGACGGTGGTGGGAATGATGATGGTAGTGGTAATGATGACGGTGGTGGGGATGATGATGGTGCTAATAATGATGACGGTGCTGATAATGATGATGATGCTGATAATGATGATGATGATGATGATGCAGATAATGATGACGGCGGTGGGAATTATGACGGCGGTGACGCCCCGAGGTACCCTACAGTCATCCTCCGTCTAGTTTATCGGACATGTAAACATGTGTGAACTAGCCTTGTTCATAGCGTTTTTAGCTATTTTTTTAACTATTCGAAGCAGGTCATTAAATCGTCCGCGTTATGCATCAGTGAAATCAACACCATTTACATATTGCATCTGTAGTGATATGTCTCGTTTTGAGATTAGGGATTTTTTCTTGAATGTTCTTGAACAGATGATAGATTTGCGACGATGTAATAAGTGAAGAAGAGAATAGGTATGGAACGCATATAATCAATCTCTTTTCGGATAATCATTGGTTTATGAGCGAATTAAGGTCTGCATCACGATATCATGAGTCTTGAAGTAATAGATTTGCCTTAACTTTGGACAGTATGTACTATATATCAGATCTAATTAAAGACAGATTTGGCTTTAGTATGTATATTTGCTTTATTATCAACAATGTGTTCTCTCCAGGTATTCCCCAAAGGATGACATGGTCCATTATGATTCCATGGCGGATAGTGGACACGAGTGCATTGGGGCATGGTTGATATCGTTTGTTAAATGACCTGCCAGGTATGGATATTTGCAACAATTATGGTACGTTAATTATCGCGGTTTACACGCAATCAATCAATCAATCCAATCTGTCACTCAAGTATATGACGTCATAATCAATTACTGATGTCACAATCACAATTGATTGAAATACTCCGTCATGAGCCTGGAATTGCTCTTCAGTTGTACGATTTGTAAGTCTTTACCATTTAAGAAACCTTATGTTGAATATTTTGAAGCTACATTTGCAAACAATAATTGTGTTTGCAAACACAAGGTTGATATATATCAACTAGAAATTCTCTATAGATAATAAAAGTTGTCCATAGCTCTGCTCCAAAAATACCTGAGGTCTGCTTTCTATCCATAGTGTAGTGCACTCTCTTTGCCAAACATTATTCTAGACTATAGAGATAATCCTAAATTAATGCATTGCAGTTGGATGTTACACGAAAAGATTAAAATATATCAGAAATTAAGGAGTATCTGCAGCATTAAATAAAAATTAAAAATAACTTCATTCCTGTTCTCCGTTTTACAAGGAAGAAGGCTTCTATGTCTGGGAGATAAGTTTGCGGAATGCACTGTTCCGCCACTATACCATGCAAGAAAAGACATCCATTTATCTTGTACATTAAAGCTGCAAACTATTTTGGACATTGGCAAGAGCTTTAAATTGCTCAATGATCTGTCTGCTATCAAAGGAACAGAAATAGCACATGCCTATCAATAAAATAATTTCCTCTGTAAAGCCATCTCTATCAATTTACTCAGAATGGAGTGGTCCAATTTGTCATTCAAGCGTGTTATGGCATAGTTAAAATAAGTCGCTTGTTAGCTGACGTCACAATCAAACAACGTACGTATGCCAGTCATGAAAGTGCCAGAAGCCCGTCAATAATAGTCTGACGTGTATTTTCTGGGTACACTGACAATGTATTCGACATTCTGCTCAATATCTTTAAATCAGAGGCCGCAACAGCTTCCAGTGAAATTAGTTTCAATATATCCAACAACTTACCAGTATCGTTAGAACTTTGGATTATGTCTATTCATGATTCTAAGTGTCAATATTGAGTCCAACATGCGTACAATGTGGGCAGAACTTACGCAGAAAGGGGCGGGGCATGAATAGCAATGAATTCCTCTATTTATGTCACGGAATCAAGGAAACCAAAAGATGGCATTCTGGTCCTAGACAGCATTTAATCTTCATCAATCTCTTAAAGCTATCCTTGGTAAATTACCAGGTACATACCATATTATTTTCTATTACATGGGAGATCAGTTGATTTTAGTATCATAAATTACTGTCAAATTTAATCCTATCTTTCTAAGCTGAGATACTCCTTTTATCTACTTCATGTGAGAGATAGCATTATGTCGATTACTTTGAAAACAATTGGTCTAAATTAGCTACTGCACACGGAAACACCCCATTTCACTTCTATTAGTTTCAAAATAGTCACCGACTATCCCTTCAGGTCAGTATTATTCTTGCACAGATCTAGTCCATACAAGAGACCAGCATGGACTCTCTATATACTCTGACACAACGAGCTTAGTCCTTCATAGTCTCTTGCATGTGGTATCTAAGGCAGACTCGCGATAATCAAAAGTTGTTCATCCAATCATTTGCCAGCAATCTGCCCATAACACGAACAACAAATTCAGTTAGCACCAGCCAAATGTGACATCTCCGTGAGAAGGACAGAATCGTTAATATTCACAGCGAAATGAGATTTCAACATTTCTCATCTATTTCTCTGGACATTTATTTGTATACCAAGTACCCATTTTATTAACGCCAGTGTGGCACATGATGTACACATAGATGTACCACACCAGAGGCCAGTTGCAATGAGGATGAGCTACGACTAGTGAGACTACTGCGTGTAGACACCAAGCTGAGAATACGGGTCAAGTCATTGAACTCCGTAGAGTTTGAGACATCAATCGGCTCCCCACAGGGAGATGGTCCATCTCATGTGCTTTTCACCTGTTACCTTGCTGCTGCATTGAAATCCGGGCGGGAAAGTTCCCCTAGACGAAACAACCAGTGTCAATATTGGGTATGCCGCTAAAGATGGAATATGACGACGATGTGGCATTCATAGACGAGGTAAAGAAACCCATTGATGAAATTCTCCCAATAGCTGCAAGCAAACTAAAAATTGAGAATCTCTTTATGAATGAATCCAAAACAGAGTCCAACCACATGTGCCTATCTACGAAGCAGGAAATTGAAGAAGATGACGATACACTTCGTGGCGGCGAACAATGAAGGAAAGGTAAAATTCTGGGTTCACTGCTTTGCAGTACTGCTCACATTGCTGCACGATGCATCATGGAGCACATAACTTTCCAATCCTTCAGGAAGCTATGGATTCGTAGATCAAAGATGCTCTTGATAAAAAGGCTGGGTCTATTCAATACAACATGCGTACTCCTTGATGATGTATAACTGTAAACACCTACGCACCTACAGTCTAATTTCCAATGATGTACTATACAAGTTGTGTAATACGTCGCCGCTGTCTGTAAAGGTCACCCAGAAAATGGTGGTTCATGTTTTGGCCATGTACTAACGATGCTAAAAGACACACCAGCACAGAGAGGCATGGAATTTGCCTTACTGGGAGACAGCAAATAAAAATCCAGGAGAGGACGTTATTGCATAAAACTGCTAAGCATGCTACGAGGTGACCTCAAGAAAGCAGCATTCGGTACACTCAAGTCAAGAATGGACCTGAGGAAGATAAGAATTTCGGCTGAGGACAAAATACAGTGGGCAAAATCGAAGAAAGATCGATTGCATCTGTAAGATGTTTCTACTACTATAGCCGCAGAATACAGTAATGATACATTGTAATACAGCCAGCTGATTTAGCTCTTGTACAGGGAGACTGGATGTTGACAAAGCGAGCAGTTATTGCATTGTGATATGAGATTATGATTTGATAGACCTTCATATTAGTCTCAGAGGCAACCCCATTAGTCTAAGATTTGCGTACATTAAACATTTAATGCTAACAACTGCTACACGGCAATTCTCAACTTATCAGGACTTGATAATATATAGCTGAAATATTTTGTAAATATTTCACTTATCACATGATGAAGCACATTTATCGGCGAAGGCATGTCAAAATAAATCAGCTTAATATCAAGACAGGAAATAAATGTATAATAATTTGGGTATGCGCTTGATATAGTTACTTTAGACTTTCTTTAATCGTGATGTACAGAAACAATTTTCAGTCTTCACATATAACTCATATTATACTACTTTATGCATGCACCAACACACTTGCACGCACTTATGCTCTCAAGCGCGCACACACACACGCGTGCGCGGTTGCGCATGCGCGCACACTGGAATGCAGATGTATTAGATACTCATGTTCGAACAACCCAAAGTCCACGCACACACGGACCACACACTCATACACCAGCCTAGGCCACACACTCACATGTACGGAGTTATGTTCATGGGACATGTAAAAAGACCACAAAACATAACATTATGCATGGCATTTTACCATTGCATATGATATGGTAGTGGAGCTGTAGTGTGGCGCGAAGTGGTCTGACAGAGTGGACGAAATCAGAACCCATCAACTACAGAAATATATTAGTCGACATCTAAGAGCAAATATATTTAACAATTTTCTATGGGAAAGTCATCAGACCACCATAAATCTACCCAAAACGTGGTCCTAGCAAAAATAGATATGCATGAAGTCCCATCTAAGAGCATCAATAGATTAAGATTTTTCCATGGAATGAAACCCTCAAACTACCTGCCACCAGTCCAATTGAGACGGGTGCCAGCTCAGGCTACATCAACTCCAGAATGTAGGGCATGGGCTACAAGAGAATCTATAAATTTCAGAATTTTGCGGGACGGTTCGTCTTCAGAAAATGAAAGTCCGAAATCAAAGTCTTAACGTAATGGCCAGACTAATGAGAACTACGTCGACTACAGACATCAAAACAACAAGTGGACTGCATCTTCAAGAAGAGGGAAAGAACGGTAAAATTTGAAGCAAACACCAGATAATCAAGAGTACTAAAGACGGAACAAGGAGTACGTGGTCATTGAAGAATATGCATGAAAAGAACAAGATACGATCACAAAGCAAAAGCTAGTAGAATTTGTGTTAAAATATGCGTCAAAACCACCGTACTAAATCTATGCAAAATCTGTATGGTCCGCAGAGAAGATTTCAGCTTCCAGAAATAACAGAGATCATTCCTGCAATTGATTTAATGGGAGAACATAATAACAATATGCCCAATAACAACAGACAGCAGCTGTGAAATTTTTGGCTCCAGAATATCCTGATGATTCCAATATACATGTAAATGCAGCTGGCTCAACCAAGGATACAGATGCATGCCAATGCAGCTGACTCAGCCAAGGATGCTGTAAAAGAGGGGTGGATGGGTGGGGAGTGCATATCTAGACGATTACAGCGGCATCAACATGCAGCTCCGTGTCTTAGCTGTCTCGCTGTTGCAGGTCACCATATAATAATTCAAATGAGCAAAAACTCTTGCTGTATATTTTGAAAACAATTTGGCCTAGCCACCAACAACTTTTAGTCCAATTGTGTTCAGAATATTTAGCAGGTCCAGAGATATACGCCTTGGAATATGTCGTCATCAAAGACTCAGCAGTCAGACTTAATAAATAACTACCAGTGCACATTAAGATGCATCATCACAGACTGGAGTATTTACCCAACATCTGGAAATAGATGTCCCGTATGCATAACTGCTGTAGCTAATAAATAGCTATATTACTAATAACAGGCAAAAGGCAGGTCTATTTCTGATTTTCACAATTTTGGCGGTCAACATCGGGATGCCCTATAGGAGGTCTATAGCGTCGTACACTGGAACTGATTGACTCCAAGCATATGCCAGAATGAGCCAGGGCATGGTAAGATGAACCAGAGACACATTGGCCTATAGCGTGACAAATGATACTGTTGTGTGCTGGCGAGATGTCATCTATAACTGTGGCAGGAGACATAAAACGGGTATATAAAAGGCGCCCTTGCTATTTATTCACTGGCATGTACTTGTTCATAGATGTATAGCTGTTAGGCCTATAGACGAAGGTCGCGTTGCTTCCTAACAAACATAATTAATGATGCAGATAAAATGCATTTTATGTTTCATTCACAATAACAGTTGATAAGATGTTATCTAAAATTAACTGAGGATAAAGATACAATGTTGAAAGACGGAAGTTCACTGAGTATGGACCAGTAACCGCATATCACTGTACTAGAGGATATTGGATCTTATTTAGCCATTCGTGCGTCTGCCGGAAATACCTGATCACGGCACGTTGTAGTCAAAACAACACCAGCAATCGGAGATTGCTGACCCTCACTCTCCCATTATTGGAATACTAAAAAGAATTCCGAATTTTCTGGTCTTCTCTGATTTTTCAGATTATCTGTATTTTTCGGATTACGAGCAAAGTTTGCAAAATCCCAACGAACGATCATACCCTTGCTTGTTTAAAATGTGAGCCCACTCCAATCAATAGTTTCCCAGATATCCAGATTTGATCCGATGTGCCTCCTGGATTTTTTATTATTTGGAACACAGAGAGTCTGAAATTGGGCCTACATTATAATTTGAGCCACATGCGAAGAGTGATTTTCGAGATACAACGCAGGCACGTACGCATGTACGTACACACACACACACGCACGCACGCACGCACGCACGCACGCACGCACGCACGCGCGCGCACACACACACACACACACGTAAACATGCACACATGAACGCACGCTCGCACGCTCGCACGCACACATTGTCATCTTTCTAGTACGGGTAGAAGGTAATAACTGTATCGTGCCCAAGAAATATCTGACTAATGACTATATTATAATATTGTTTATATTTAATGTAAAAATAATGTTATCCAAAAAGGTCTACACTGGTTTGAAGTCAATGGCACTAAGCAGCTCATCAAGGAACAATAGCATATGTACAAGGACTTATTACCAGTTATTATTGAAATGTTTAACTGTTGAATAATCTGCTGGTTCTACAGTCCACCAGCTACTAAGTCAATACTTGACCGATTGTGTTTGAAGAAACATACAACCAGCACAGGAGTGTATTAACCCTTTGAGCCTTACGGCATGCATATATGTATTGTAATTTATGATGTCATACTTATTCTGCTGAACATTTGGGAAATGATTTGATTGAAGGTTATTGCTGCCAGAGGCAGCAAACATTTTCTGTTAAATTATTTGAAAAATATTCAATAGTTGCTTTGTATGAACTTTATAAAAAGTAAATACAATTAGTACAGCATTGAAATGAAAGTGTTAATCCTTATACTATGGATATAGATTTTTTAAATATAAAGATTTAACCAATATACCGCTGAACCCAGATATTAACAATTCATAATTCTAAAATGGAATCCATATTGCTGGCAGACCAGTCTGCCTGCAATAATAATTTAATTCAATAAATTCAGCATTACAATGGTTAAGTAGCTACATGTGGCTTAAGCCTGATATTAGTAAGGATTTTTATTTAATTGAATATGTTGCTGAAAATTCATGTTTTTACAAATTATTGAACATACATGTTTGAATGGTGAAAGTTTGTTTGCCTGGAAACTAGTATGCTATATATGTGTGAAATTAAAAAAGAAGAGGAGTTGAGAGCTAGGAGAGCATGTCAGTGAGTAAGGTTGTAAATGCAGAGAGTTATGTAGATGTTTAAATACATATTAAGTTGTATTGTAAAATGATTACTGAATTTGAAGTTGAAAAACAAAGTACAAGTTAAGACTGAGTTGCTGTCGCTCTAGTGAAGAATATTATAGCCAATCTTCAGAATAAAGAAGAATATCATCTGTCTATCCAGTGGAAAGACTAATAGACAATCAATCAGCCCATTAGTAACTCTATACGATAGACCAGAGTATAGTCAGAGGCTCGCCACAGAGCCACGAATAGAGAATCAATCAGTCCATCTGTCACTCCATCCGCCAGAACGTATAGTCGGAGGCTCGCCCCCAGAGCCACGAGTAGACATTCATCAGTCTGTCCATCTGTCACTCTATCCGATAGAACGTATAGTCAGAGGCTCGCCCCCAGAGTCTCAACCTACAAACCCCGGTTACCGTAATTGCATTTCTATATACCGCGTTGTGTGAGACAGATTGATGTCCTGTGCTAGCGCATTAGAGGACTGAGTAAATTACAATGCCATCAATGTCAGCAAAACCTAATAGAATACACAGATGTGTGAGATTAGACTAGTCATTTAACCCTTGAGCACCCTTGAAATACCAGTGTCTCAATTAAAAGACAAATAACCAGGTAAAGCATTGAATACGTTTAAACTACTTTGAGTGGAATCTGGTGCAGTCATAAACAATTTATCATTGCTGGCATGTAAGCATTAAGGTTTTACAATACAGCTGAGATAAGTCATTGATATTTTCATTAATCCGTTGACACTTGAATTCCAATATCTCTATTTCAAGACAACCATCCAGGAAAGATGTTGAGTATTTTGAAACAAATTCAACTGGAACCTGTTGCTACCAACAATTCCCAGTCGAATTTCTCTTAAAGTATTAAACAGAATATGCATTCAATCAGACAGAAGTTGTCCGTTTCTAGATCAGAAACACACACACACACACACACACACACACACACACACACGCACGCACGCACGCACGCACGCACGCACGCACGCACGCACGCACGCACGCACGCACGCACGCACGCACGCACGCACATTACCGATGAAGGGAATACAAGTGTTGGAACCACGTTTTTAAGACAGATACTTGGATCTTTGGAATCTCTCTGAGGCACCCTTTGTCTTATACAGGCACCGTTAATAATGAACAGTTAATGAGCTCTGGGATTATGCTGGTCAGGAAGCTCACCTACAACAACATATTTTGCTTCTGTAGTTTTCTCGCTGATCCTCTGGTGTATAGTTAGAATATCCTCATGTCACTGATAAAACAAAACATGTATACGATTCCTTCACACGCCTTTTGTAGACACGTGGTTGGTAGCTGTGTGGTATGCATATGATTACATATATGTCTAGATAGGTAATCCTACATATAATATGAAAGAGAGCGTATATAGGATGAAATATGCAAGGTTTAAATATTGATTTGATGCTGAAACGAAAAGAAAATAGTGTATTTGATATAATGTCCGTGGGTCAAACAGAAGGCAGCATACTCACAAATCTCTGCATAGCGCATGGTATATGATGTGCAAACACATATTTTAGTTTCTTATTTAACACTTGTCATAATCAACTCTTAGTGGGCATTTTGAAAACAATATGCCTGAAGGAGAGAGAGGACGTGCATTCAGATCAACATTTATCAGAATTCATGTTAGTTCATCTAAGTGTTGAGACCGTGTTTATAGTAGGCTAATTCAATTTTCACATAACGGGTCAGTATGCTATATTAAGCAAACTCTTGTCGGACTAAGAGTTGGACAGTTTGCTCGTGCAGTCACTTTGTGTTTGAGAAATCCCGGCCAGTACAGATACTATTCTCTAATCATATGGCGTCCAATAGTTATAATGAATATGGTATCCGCAAAGTTACATGTTGTACAGAAATAACCAAGTATCCCAGAACGTATACAACTTATTGTTGGTTAATGGGAGACAAGAACTTGATCCAATGAACATGATGCATGGGTCGATCATGTAGTACCAATGGGCAGTTGCAGCATTGGATGAAGCCTACCTGTCAGGAAAGTGTATGGATAGCTATCATGAAATTAAGATTTTGTTAATTCAGGAGTAATTCAGAAGTATATAAATCGATTTCAACACGCGCAAAGCATGGGCGGAGCTTAGGTAGAGATGGGCGGGTCATAGCGAAAAGTGGATTCATCGATTGCATCGATCGGTCGTAGCATGGACAGGACATGTATGGTATAAGCAACGGTCATACAGATTGATCTTTATACACAAGAACATCATCATAATAACTGAATTCCTTTCATTAAGCTGACCATTATTGATCGTGTGCTGGATGGTAATATATTTGTTCTTCACTCATGGCAACATCAATACTAATGTTGGCAGACGACACTGTGTGAAAGATGAATTGTGGACCGTGATGGTCAGAAGCAACGTAGAAATTTTGGCCCCCGAGGTCAGTTAATATGTGCCCTTAACGCTAGATTGAGCAGTATAATGGATGAGATTTTAAGGTGTCTTGTACTTTTACATCTTTGCACCAATTAAGCTATATTTATATCCTTACTGTGGACTGTAATAATAGGAGAGAGCCATGGTTTTGGAAATTCACAACAACTTTAGCGATGTTTGAATTTGGTCACTTTTGGGGAGATTGTTATATTAACCTTGAATTAGGGAAATAGGTGCTATGATGCGCAATGATATATTTAAGATGACCGCATCGCATGACCGTAGGGGAAAGGGGAGGCGAGAGTTATACTACGGTTCCCACCCTACCCCTGTATGTTCACTCACCAGTCAGAAACTACAATGTCGGTAAACTAATTAATATATAATATCAATAGTTTTATCGAAATATTATTTCTTGGCTATTTATAAACAACCATTTGCCGCAGGAAATTCAAGAGCTACCTTTGAGAATACCCACATGTTCTGGGAGCATGCTTTGGATCTCCGATGTGTTTAAATTGGCAATGTATTTCATTGCGTGCTTACGCGCGTGAAAGCCTCGCCGGCAAAGTAGGATTTTGTCCTGCTAGTGTTAGTGTGGTAGCAGCATTTGCTGGATATGATGCTAGGCGGCAGTAAGTACTTTCGCGAGTTTTGTGTTCGATTCCCTGTTATTATCCCAGAAATTTGTTCATACAGCCCTGCCTCAGCTACCCATTTAGCTGATTTCACACCTGAGTGTTGACGATAGTTATCAGGTAGCATAATGAACGAATTTTGAGAGCTAATGTGTCATTAAAATATATACTTTTAATCCCAGTATCTCACTTTTTACAGTCATGATATATGTAAGCTGTTGAATACTTTCAAACCAATTTGACTTGAAGCCGGTGCTGGCTTATGCAGCACAAGCATTTCAGTCAAATTGGTTTCAACAGCATTTTGACACATACGTAATGAATTTATATTTTGTACATACATTTTATAGATATATTTCGTATTAGTATTTCCTTTCAAACCTTATGTTTAATTTGTAAATTCTTGTCTTGGTTGGAGCGCATTTCGTGTCTCCATTTTTTAAAGGCACTCCTCTTAGCTGGCGGTTTCAGCCATTTAATAGGTCCTCTTACTGTGGTCAATATTTTTCTCCCCGCGCCAGTATGCTATTTCTATAGTCCGTTGGCTAGCGCATTATATTTGGCAAGATCGCTTGAGTGAGTGGATTTAATTCCTTTGTCATTTGTAAGCGCAAGCCTAGTACTTTGATTATATAAATCTGTATAGTCAGTTGGCTGTCCCAGGTCAACTCGAACAGACTAACAAACACATGTCTGTAATATGCTAGTATGCATTAGGGAACCACTTTAATCGGTTAGGTGTTAGTGAACTACTTAGGGAGTGGTTCAAACTAACAAATATACGACTGTACTCTCTATTCGTATATTTGTTGGTAGACGTCAGGGTTTCAAAAGGGGACACTCTTTATTTAGTGCTTAGCTCTTTCCCCGACGTCTTATATATTTGTATTATATATTGTAGTAGTATGGGGTTCCTCTTTTTATAAAACACCATGGCAACCTCCTATAAGCATACCCTGAGTCTTGAAATCACGACAAAGGCTTGGGGAGTTTCGGCAATTGAGGTGTATTATGGGTTGAAGGATGTAGTTGGGGCAGGGCCACAGGTCCTTCAAGGTCTCGTTAACGTTTCCAAATCTGTATGGAATGTCACCCTAGTTAATGAAAGTGTGAAGGAAAAGTTGCTCGACGAGGTCCTTGTCGTGAAGGGTGAGGTGTGTAATGTGGAGGAAATAGATTCTGATCGTCTATTAGTCAAGATGAAGGTTCCATTAGAGATCCCAGATGAACGGGTTATCAATGAATTGATCAAGTAAGGCAAAGTGGACAAAGTAGAACACGAGACCTATCCATTTGATCGAACCTTAGAAAATGGCATCAGAAGAATTTGGTTCGAAAAGGTAGAACAACCTCTCCCAAGTAAGGTCACGAGAGATGGTCGATTTATCTTGCCATTATGGTACAGGGGGCAAATCAAAGAGTGTAGAATCTGCTTAAGCACAGAACATCTTGCAACAGATTGCCCTAACAAAAACAAATGTCTAGTTTGTGGATCATCTGATCATTTTAAGTGGCGATGCCCGCAGAACAAATATGTCAAAAAGGGTGCTGATAAAAGTGCAGAGCAAGATGTCTCTAAAGAGAATGTCATAGAACCGGTAGCTGCTGAGATTGTAGCTGAAATCCATGTTAAGGGGAAGCACGTTGATAAAGAAAATGTCATCGAACCAGTAGTTGCTGAGAATGTAGCTGAAGTCCATGTTAATGAGAAGCATGGTGAAAAATTAAGAATCCAATCGCTGTAGTTGCAGGCGATGAAATAAAGGTTCTAGATGAGGAGCTAAGTCTTACTCCAGTAACAAGTCAATCCAAGTCTGATGTCAGAGAAGCTAATTCCACACAAGTTGAAGATGATGATCAATACTCTCTTGAAGAGAGTTTTAATTTGGGACAAGTAAAATTCAGGTCGCAAGATATTGAAGCTAACTTTGATTTTCCACTGAGTACACTCAATCTAGACGATTTAAATAATATAGAAAAAGTAATTGGTGTCTCGGATCGATTGAGTGGAGCAAAACGACAGAAAGATGGAGAGAGTTCTGAATCAGAAATAAAGGAAAGTGATATAGAAGACGATAACATGTCAGTCGCTGAATCCGATATATCCATTCAAGCACAGAGTTCTAAATCACCCGAAGAAATGGTCCTATACAGGTCAGAGGCAGGAGAGGTGTTAGTTCCATATGTGACGGCAAAAAGGGGGTAAATATAGGCATCAGCGTCATGATTCAGATATATTAAAATATAAGCATTTGGAAAAAGTTGAGCTGAGTAATGCAGCTTTTGCGAGTAAATAGGTAAATGGTCTAAGAGAGGGTCGAAAAATCTAGTTAGCTTAATAATGGCGGTTATACACATCATTTTATTAATTTTTATGCTAATTTGCACACTCAATTGTAGAGGCTTAAATAGTGACATAAAGCAACGTCTCTTACTAGAGACACTGAAAAATGAGCAGATTGACATTGCTTTGATACAGGAAACAAAAATTCAGAAGTCGGAATCATACGATAATTTAGAAAAGATTTCTGGATCCAGAATATTCTATTCGTTATCTCAAGATAATAGTGCAGGTGTAGCAATTGTTATACTCCCGCGTTGTTCAGCCTATGTAAATATAATCTCTTCAGTATCAGGTGCAAATGGCCGCTGGGTGAGAGTCACGCTAGATATACAACAAATACGTTTCACGTTGCTGTGTATATATGCACCTGCATCCCATCAACTACGTCGTAATTTTTGTAATGAGATGTCTACAATAGCACTAGATAACATCACTGAAAACTTAGTAATGGGTGGTGACTTTAATTGTGTCATAGACAGAGAAAATGACAGGAATGCAACTTCAACTTATACTGATACATCACATAGACGCTTAAAAGAAATATGCGATAATGAAAATTTAGTTGACATGTATAGAATATCAAAACCTCATAGTAAAGATCTTACGTGGTTTTCGGCAGATGGTAAAGTTGCTTCAAGGATCGACAGAATTTATGTGAACAGTTTGTTGACTGGGTACTGGAGAGATGTTAATATTAAGCCAGTCGCATTCTCAGATCATAACATGGTCTGTGTAACCTTTGCCAATGCTGATTGGGTAACAAACGGGGTTGGGTTTTGGAAATTAAACACAACACTGTTGGGAGAAGAATTTTATAAGAATAATATAGAGTTGTTGGCAACATTGGATTAATATTGATTGGACTCATATAAGAGCGCATTGCAATGGTGGGAGGATGTAAAACTGGATTTAAAGTATGTTTCCCGAAAGTATGCTATTAGAAAAGCATGGGAAATACGCAAACGCAAGAAAACACTTCATCGATCACTGATGAAAATTAATGTTAAAGTAAATAATGGTGAACATAATTATTATGAATTACTGGTCAAAATTAAAAGTAAAATAGAGATATAGAACAATATGAGTTTGAGGGTGCAAAAATTAGAGCAAGAGCACAGATGCACGCAGAAGGGGAAAAGCCAACCCGATATTTTTGCATATTAGAAAAAGCACGGGCAATAGATAAGGTGATGTGCTCATTAAACATGTCGGATAGTTCAACCATCTTTAATTACTATGAGTCATTGTACAAGTCAGAGGGAATTGATGAAGATGAAAAATTGGATTTGTTAGCAAATATAGACAAAAAGGTGTCAGACACAGGCAGTGAATTTTGTGATCAACCCTTAACACTAGAAGATTTAACTAAATCCCTTAAAGGTGTGAAACTAGAAAAATCACCGGGGTGTGATGGCCTTTCAGGTGAATTTTACCAAACGTTTTGGCACCTTGTAGGTCCAATAATGGAAGAATTAGCCACGGAAATTTTTTAGAAAGGCCATTTACCACCAACTATGGCTAGGGCATACGTAATGCCAATATATAAACGAAATGACAGACGTCTAATTCAGAATTACAGACCAATTTCTCTACTATATGTAGACTACAAAATAATATCCAGAGCACTAACATTGAAACTAGGTAGTGTTTTAGGAGAAATCATTGGAACAGAGCAGACATGTGCTGTACCTAGGAGGAAAGTTTTAACCAATACCATGTTAATAAGAGACCTTATACAATTGGTTGAGAAGGATAGCATCCCTTCAGCTGTGATTGCCTTGGACAACGAAAAGTCATTTGACCGTGTGGAATGGGATTTTCTTTTTAATTCTTTGCAATCGTTTGGGTTAGGCTCAAACTCTATTAAATGGGTTAAGATTTTATATACGGATATCAAGAGTAGCTATTTAGTGAACAATCAATTATCCAGAGAAATTGTCTTAGAACGTGGTGTTAGACTGGGGTGTTCCCTATCGCCATTATTATCTGTTATTGTGATGGAATCTCTTGGCATAGCATTGAGGCAAAATAATAACTTTCAAGGCATATGTATTCGTGGCATAGAAAGACCACTTAAGCTGTCACAATATGCTGATGACACAACTGTGTTAGCTAGTTCAGACAATGATTTTGCAATTTTGAAACCACGTCCTAGAAAAGTTCCAAAATGCATCTGGTTTGAAAATCAATAAAGGAAAAGATAAAGGATTATTGTTGGGGCCATTGAAAGAGCGGAATGACCAGCCACTTGAAATCAATTAGTCTAATGATAGCATTAAGATTTTAGGCATCTATTTTAGCAGGAAACCGAATCCAACACAAAATTGGAATGAACGAGTATCTAAGCTTAAGAGAATATTAGCAAATTGGAAGCGTCATCATCATTCAATTTTTGGTAGAGTATTTGTTGTCAACAACATGGTATTATCTGGGCTATGGTACACAGCATCTGCTGTACACATGCCAAAACATGTAGAAAAGGAGGTTAATGAGTTGATATTGTCATTCATATGGGAAGAAAAGAAGCATTTAGTTTCCCATCGTGTTCTCAATAATGCTAAGTTAGAAGGAGGACGTGATTTAATTGATATTAAAGTGAAATGTGTTTCTTTAAGGTTAAAATTTGTGAATGATCTTATTACATCAGATGAGACGTGGGCATGTTTTTTCACGAGCTCTCATGGAGAGAATTGTAGAACCAATTCTGGCGGAGCATGTTTTTACCTCAAAGAAGCCACCTCCGAATAGCCAAATGATACCAGATGTGTTTAAAGATCAAGTTAAGGAGTTAGAAATATTTGACAGATACATGCCACCACATACGTGCTGGAAGGAAGTACTAGAACAGCAATTGTGGGGCAATAGTAATATATGTTATAACAATGCAGTACTTTATCTACCGTCCTTTGCAAAATATGCCATTCAACATTTATCTGATATGATACACCCTCAAACACGTAGATGGATTTCAATGCAAGGAGTAGCTAGAAAAACACATATGAGGCATATAGATTTCGAGCAGTTGCTAAATAAAATAAAACATGCTGTACCAATTGAATGGTTTCGTCTGCCAAATGTAAATAATAATAGTTTGACTCCACAACCTGCATTAGTTCTTGATGATGAGATGTTAAAATACAAGATGAGATCCAAGGAATGGTACCACATTATGAGACGAAAAAAAGTAACACCCATAGCAATTAGGAGATGGGATGACTCAAGCTATAAACCATCCAGTTGGAAAAATGTATGGAAAATCTTACATTCTCCATACATACCAAATATGGCTCATGATTTATTGTGGCGATTAGTACATCGACGGCTATGGGTAGGACACATGACATACAAGTGCAATATTACGAATTCTGATAGGTGTTACTTATGTCAAACAGACGAGGAAACAATCGAGCATTTATTTGCGGAATGTCCAATATCGTCACAATTTTGGGACTATATCAGCCAAATCTTGGCACAATTTGGAGCGAAGCCCATTGTTCTAGAAACGCATGTAGTCTTATTTAGAGAATTTGGATCAAGCGGTGTAAATATCATAAAGTCTGAAAGGACTATTTTAATAACAATGCTAACCATAGGTGTTTGGGCCATTTGGAAATATCGGTATGCACAAACGAAAAATCCATCTATGGGCAATCACAATAGAGCAATAAAGGCAATCTTTCGTTCATTGCTACTGAATCATATTCCTTGCGAATATTTTAGATTAAAGCAGCATGGTAAAGAAAAAGTATTCAAGGACATATGGGGTAAAACAAACATAGTTTCAATAGAGTTGGGAACTGTAAAAATAAATGAGCCTGCACTAGCTTAAATCATTTAATTACTACAGCTGATTTATCTGTGTCTTTTAATTAATATGTGTCCTGTAATTCATTTTAGTCTGCACTTTGATATTGTTATGTTTAATAATTCATGTAAACAAATAAACAGACTGGGGTAATTTAATAATCAATCGATAAAGTAAGTTGCCATTGAATTTTAAAATCGTCACGGGTAATTTTAGAAACTTGCACAGGGTTTTATAGGCTTATTTGTTCCCGGGTAATTTACAAAACCTTACAACAAAGTAAATCAAAAATGTAAACAAGAGCGCCATCTATTTCCATCTATTTTTCTGTAATTTTCCTGCTGATTATATATGTTATGCTACCCAAATGCTACTACGCCCGCTGATCTTTAAAGAATCAGCCCACTGGCGTCATTTATTGACGAGGCACTTTTCATTTGTTGGATGGTTGCACTCGCCACACGGGTCTACTACTACACCTGGGTTGAATAGTAATGCCTGTGTTAAGTTTTGTTTTGCTATCGGATCTTTATCAGCCTCTTGTTTTGTATCTATACTATTTATGCCATATGTATTTATAGATTATATTAATGCTAATTATTTATCTTTTGTTTTGGTGTAATATTAATTAGGCTTACTAGTTCACCAGGGGTTTTTTCTGGGTGTTTGCAAGCCTTTTTAAAGGAGTTCCTCCATGAAGTTTGTCCGACTGCGTCAGCGTCGGTTTTTCAACAAAAAAAAATGTTCTAGTAGTGGTAGTAGCAGCAGCAGCAGCAGCAGCAGCAGCTACAGGTACAGCAGCAGCAGCAGTAGCAGTCATAGAACCAACCGATAACATAAACCCACAACTAGCGCACTGTCCCAAAGATGGTTAATCCATTTCTGTGTTGTGTATAGGTAGTTATGTACCTATATAGTGTTGACCACATGATCTTGAGCAATGGCAGCATGATAGAATTGTCTCCTGAGGAGCATATACATGAAATCGTGCCAGATCTAGGTAGATATGACCACACCCTTATTGACAACCGTAAAAGTTAGGCATACCTAATAAGCTGTTAAAAACTTGCACCCACGGTCAGTTAATATGTGCCATTAACGCCAGATTGAACAGTATAATTGACGAGTAGGCATACCTATTAAGCTAATAAAAACTTAAGAGGACATCTTTCAATAAAATTCTTAAGCATATGTTTATTTCAACTTATTAGATTGAGGGTACTCAGTGATATTATATCCTTGCACTCGCTGATAACGCAGGTTACTGGGCCGGTACATAGCCAATAAATGCCTGCATTGACTCAGCATGGGGCTAATCCAAGCCCATTATCCTGCATTGTCAAAGATGTATCTATGTTCACAAGTTGAAATAATAGAGTTCCGATTGATGTCTGTTGTACCTCGAAGCTATAAACATAAATTTAGAGTAAGACATGCTGACTTCTGATATTCTAATTCACCTTTCCAGCGTATCCAGAGTTTTCTGGGCAAGATTTCCTGTTAACGGTATTTTCAAGCATGTCGACAACTTTCCGATTGATTGATATTCATCTACTGATGATTGAAATGCCGGACAAAACTGACCACATTGGATATTTCCTATGTGAATGGGCACGCGTATAAGCAGTGCGTTTTATAAGTCAACTAAACAACCCTTTCCAGTTGGTAATAAGGGGAGGAATACTCATGGACTTTTCTTGTTATCATAACAGTGGCTTGTAGAAACGTAGTGAATGAGCATTGATCTACATCTAGACTCAAGGCACACACAATTCACGTACATCTATGTAAGGAGACGATCTCTTGAAGACAATTTGTATTCTTTTTAAGTTTCACGTGTCTCTATACCTGACACAAGCTGTGCTAAGGAAAGGTTTATTCTCCACTGACACATCCCATAATTTCAAGGGTGGGTGGGTGGGTGGGTGGGTGGGTGGGTGAGTGAGTGAGTGAGTGAGTGAGTGAGTGAGTGAGTGAGTGAGTGAGTGAGTGAGTGAGTGAATGAGTGAGTGAGTGAGTGAGTGAGTGAGTGAGTGAGTGAGTGAGTGAGTGAGTGAGTGAGTGAGTGAGTGAGTGAGTGAGTGAGTGGGTGGGTGGGTGGGTGGGTGGGTGAGTGGGTGGGTGGGTGGGTCGGTGGGTGGGTGGGTGGGTGGGTGGGGGAAGGAGGGAGGGAGGGAGTCAGTCAGTCAGTCAGTCAGTCAGTCAATCGGTCAGTACGTGCGTGCATGAGTGTACGATTCGGTTCAAATTCTTACGCTATACGGTCAGTGGTGGGGTGGATCCAGAGGGTGGGGGTGTGGTGGCACTCTGGGGCACGTGTACCCTCCACCCCCACCGCACACACCCAACCCACTCCGGTAAGGCTGTCAATTTTTTTTACATACCTACTGGTGGCGGAGATAGGACATTCTGGGTGCCCACCCACCGCCCTCCCCTCCCCAGGCAAATGACCTCCTGGACCCGCCACTGATGTCTCCAATCTTCTATCAATTGTGCTTGTTTTAATAGCAACAATTCTGTGTGGGCCCGTTTTGAAATCACTAAAACTTGACGTTTCCTATATTTATTAAACGGTTTCTACTGCATCTATTGATTCGCTTTTCTCACAAATATATCACTCAAACCTTCTAAGCACCATTCCAGGTTATCTACAACTATACATCTATAACCACAACTGCTGAATATGAATGTGAACGTGATATAACTGAATGCCGGTGATAACTGAGACAACTTGCTTTCGAAATGGTCAACATCATTGGTAATAGTGTTATTTAAATACAGACTGTATAATATTAATTGGGCGTCCAATGCCAGGAGTTATTTACACCGGGGTGTGTGCTGTCTCCTCTTTGATCCACTGGCAGTTTTATTTTCATCAATTAGCCAATGAAGACACACTCCTGGAGTAATCGAAAGATGTCTTTGACCCCCTTTTGCGTCAACAGAACCTCAATGCATTCGAAATGTCAATTACCAATTTGCAGGCCAAGAGAAAAATAGCTTTGTTAATTTATCACTGGAATGTAGAAAAATAGCTGTATGTTGTCCGGCAGTTATATATTTCTGAGGATCACTATGGAGACCATTTTAGGAGACTTGAGCATTAATGAGGTAATCATAAGTGAAATCCAAATTCTTGCTTAGTCACTGTCCATTTACTGGTCAAGTGAAAACTTTCTTTTGGAAAATTTACTAATGGAATTACTGGCTCAGCTATCGAGTCAGTCATTCAAGAGGTAAAGTTTTAAAAAATAGTCTTCACGTCGCGTACAGCCCTAAACATTCTTCAAGACAACTACAGAAGTAGGCCCTTAAAGGGTTATAATAGCACAACAGCGGTTATTATGTGCTTGTAGATTATATATTTGGTGAGTGAAAATGGTGAATTTACCACCCTCTCTATAACCTCCACAGCTACTACCACCCACGCTAGCACACCAATAATTTCATGTGTAGAATCCTATCAAGAACTTACCTTTCAACAGGCTGATGCAGTTTGGATTATCTGTATAATTTCAGAGTATTAGTTGTCCATTTAACTTCATTCATTATAATATAGGTGTACCAATGCGTCCCTTTGCGCATATGCCTTATTGGTGCTTTGATAAATACATGTGTATTTTTAAACAATTAGATGAAATTTAACATTTATGTATGTGTCCATAATCCCTGTATATCAATTTCACACACATTCGTTTATTCTAATGGCGATGTAAACGTTGATAACATGGTCACTTATTTATTCGCATAATGAGCTAGGACAAGGCACCAACCGTTCTAGGCCAATAAGGTCTATCGAAAGGAAGCCATTACTTTTGCTACAACGCACCCATGATCAGCCACTTCCGGCAGACAGATCAATGAGTAACGTAGCTCAATATCATCAAGGGCAGGTGATGCTCAACTTCCGTTCTGTACTCCGTGAACCTCCGACTTGTTACATTTTACCGTTACACACGAACGAACGCACGCACGCTCGATCACTCGCTCGCTCGCACACATGCATGGGTTGCACGACATAATGCCAACTTTTCTGCGATAGACGGGCATTTGTTTTATGGTCATAGCTGAATGCGCGAGCATCTACTTTAGAGGGATTACGAGAAATGCCTTTCATATACATGTTTTGTGTGTTTTGACGATGCGATCTCGCTGGCACACTGAACAACATAGTCCGTTTTGTCACGCAATACACCACCATGTCTTCCCTTCTTCTGGACTTCTTCTGAACTTCTTCTGGCGAATCTCCCTGCCCATGTCTAACTAAGCTGCCCCATGCTTTGCGCGTGTTGGGATCGATTTTTATACTTTGAATCCTGAATTCTTAGAATCCATATTTCATGGTAACTATAGAGCTAACCTATGAAATAATTTGACACTAATTTGACTGAGTGCTGCTGCTGCCTATGGAAGAAACAACGCCGAGTAAAACTAGGTTCAAAATAGTCAACATAATGTTTATTAAGTGGTAAAGACTTACCATTCGTACAGCTGACGGACAATTCCAGGTTCATGGCGGAATAAATCTGTCAATTATGATTATGGCATCAGTAATTGATCATGACGTCATATGCTTGAGTGACCAATTGGATTGATTCATTGCGTATGAACTCCAATAATTAACATACCATAATTGTTGCAAATATGTATAGTTGGCAGTTCATATAATAAAAGAAATCAACCATGCACCAACGCACTCGCATCCATTACCCCACATGGAATAGTGACGGACCATGTCAACCGTTGGGAACCTGAAGGAGTTCTGAGACTATTTTTGACAATTCTTAGAAATTCCTGCCACAGGATACCAGTCAGGAAAGTGCACCATTTCACATCAGCAGCTTAATCAACCTGAGCTCAGATGATGCTTCAACCAATGGACATGATTAAAATGCAGCAGTCTCCGTTTGCATTATGTTTCATATTACATTAATGTGTTAACTCTTACCACTCTGATATTAACATTCTATCTTTTTATTGTGCTCGTAACAAGGAAACAAAATATTTATTTTAACGATTTTGGTGGACGATGTTGCTGACAGCACCATCTTCCGCCAAATTTGTTTAAAAGTGAACACCAGTTTATCTTTCAATTTAATTTGAAAACTTAAAATTTTGACATCAGAGTGTTAAGAGCTTTAAAATACAGTCGTTATTCAAAATTCAGTTTGCAGATTTTGCGGATTGAAGCACTTCCCAGAATCTTATAATATTCAGTCTCTTGTTTGGTATGCCATGCAGATAATAATTGCACTTCCTGATCTAGAAATAGGGCCAACTCCTTCCTGTTCCATTGCATGTTGCCTTATTTACAACTTCATTGCCTACCTGAATAATGTGTGAGAATATGTATGGGAAATTATTATTACAAACGACAATATGTCAGTGACACACTTTGATAATTAGCAGATTCGATGGAAATATCACTAGTGTTCCGCTATAGTTTAACTCACATGTTGGTAAGCGTCTTCGTGGAAACGGTAAAGCCTTTAAAAGTGTCTACTCCTATATAGTCATTATGCAAGGGAAATGGAATCATTACTACAAGTAATTTATTATCCATTTCAGTCATGGAAATCCTTAGAGGCCAGAAAATGTGAGAAATGAAAATGAACACTATTTAATATGGCCTCTGTATTTGACAGCGAGTGTGACAAGACTAACAATCGTGCAGTGGCTCGCTGTGGGAATTAGGATTTTTGTTCGAGCATGAACTAGAAAAATGCGCCACTATAGACAATAATGCAGGCATGTTTATGAAGAGTTTACTTCCTGCACATGAAAAGGTGAAGTGTTGTGGATCGTAGGTGCTGAACAGCGCCCAATATAGAGACGTTATTAGTTGATAGGCCTATACCATCATGCTGTATGTCTATGGCTAGAATACGAAAGCTTATAGATCTGGAAATTTAATATACTTAAATGTGTTCATAAAGGACGACGCAGGGTATGGCTTACGTTTGCAAACAGTAATTGTATTTACAAATACAAGGTTGATATATATCAACTCGAAATTCTCTGTAGACAATAACAGTTATCTTTAATTCTGCTCCAAAAATATCTGTGGTCTGCTTTCTATCCATAGTGTATTGCACTCTCTTTCCCAACCATTATTCTAGAATATAGAGATACGCCTAAATTAGTGCAGCATTAAATAAAAATTAAAAATAACTTCATTCCTGTTCTCCTTTTTACATGGGAGGAGGCTTCTCTGTCTGGGGCATACGTTCGTGGTGTAGTTCGGATCGACCGGTCGGGTGCCGGCTGTACCAGCTAAGCTGGGTACGCGCCGTCCATCCTGGATTCGTTCCCTGAACACGCCCCCCCCCCCCCCCTTGGTAGAGCTATAAGCGTATATGGGCCTGTGAGAGAGATCGCGTTGTAAAGAACGACTAAGTTCGTTAAAGCGCATAGCGCGCATGCGCGCGCTTAATACTATTCTAACAGAGCGCGTATTTCATTAAGCTGGTACCCGACTCCATTTGCTCATAATCACAATATAGGAGCCGGTAACGGCTACAGAGTCCACGGCGCTGATTGGCTAACGCTGAGCCAGATAATCGTCAGCGAGGGTATGAGGAGTCGGGTACCAGCCTAGTATTTCATGAACAAGATAGGATGGCGCTTTCAGTGTACCGAGTAGGTACATTGTAATCCTTTCTCATTACTTGTTCCCGCCGAATCTGGCATTAATCAAGACCAGCATTCGACGGCCTTTCCGAATCTGTAAACCATTTCAAAATCGGTTAAGAAATGGCTGAGTTATCCACGGAAAACCCCTTTTGATTATCTTCAAAATATTGCCGTGACGTCGTAACCACGTGTACGCAGAACTTCTAGAATGTTCTAGAACATTCGACTGCGTTATTATTAGCTACGCGCTGATTGGCTATTGCTCGACTGATGATTGGTTGAGGCCTGCGCCTATGACGTCACGAGTAGTATAAAAGGATATGAAATCCAGAACTCGAGAGCATCCTCGGCCAGGGGCCGAATAGGTTGGATCTGTGTCAGCTACTATCAGCAAGACAGGCATTAAATAGATCACTTCAGTCTCCGTCGGTTTCTCTCCCGTATCCAGCAGCAATCCAACCCACCGCACTAAATCAATTTTGTATCTCCAAATTGTACGGGAGCATTTTTGAAACTTTTGAATATTGTTCACGAATATCTCAAGCACTAACTCGGAACACAAAACTTGCGTGAGGTCTTTCCCGGCCTGAATATGTGATTCTACAGATGTAGAGGCAGCGATATTCTTTGGTGGATGACTCGCTGGATCTGCCAACCACGCCAAAAAGTGGTTATTCAACCGTCCCCGCACTGATGTTGTGCAGGTTTATTTAAACTTTTTGACCTACTGTCATACTGATGACACAAACTCATGGGATGAGACTGTAAACTTTACCCGGTACGTCTTAAGAGCTAACTGACGTACCCCGCACCGTTAAGCTTAGTTATGTATCTTCATCCGTATTCAACAGCACCCATTTATGAACGAGTGATTATTAACTTCCATCCGTACCATCGGTGTACGGGAACTTTCGTCTTAGCAGTAATGTTATTGTATCTCTTGCTGACTACTCGTTAGACATTCTATATTCTGATTACAGTCCTGAGTTCGATCCGTTCCCGTCCTGGACTGCATGTGGAAATCCTGTTTGCGGGAACCAGCATGCGGGAACTTTCCAGCTTCCAGAGAACGCATCAACTCACGTCACACCAAAGGTGACATATCAATTTCTGTAACACGATAGCCCATGCTTAAGAATGGCTACCGATTATTCAAGTAACTATACTTAACATTTTAATTATTCTGTTAATTACAGATTTAATAATTATACTTCGTCTGTATAAACGGTCCCAATCACGAAAAGGAACCGTAACGGTCTTAGGACCGCTAGTTATAATTTCTGTATCTGTTTATAGTTATTCTTATTTTCTGTGAGGTGTTTTTACTAACCGCACCGTATTAGGTTTCTCAACATGTACTTTATATATTATTCTAATCATTTCACATTGTATTACTTGTTCTGGTTAGTTTTATATATGGTAGTAGTCATCAGTTTATATTTTTTGTTTATTTATATATATATATATATATATATATATATATATATATATATATATATATATATATATATATATATATATATATATATATATATATATATATATATATATATATATATATATATATATATATATATAATATAAGACTGCAGTGCCCGTAGGAAACACTATACAGAAACATTCATATATGCAGCACGTTCTCCCGCCACCAACAATTTTTCACTGAGGTCGCTGTCCGTGCTATAACTCTGTTTAGCCCGGCATGCAAGCCGACTAAAAGCCTTTCTATTCAGCTCGATAGGATAGGTTTAATATGTTTTTTCCCGGTAGTTGCGATAATTTAGCCCTGCACTCTGGCAAGGTTGTGTAAGATTGGCCAACATACCTAATGGGCCTCATATTTCTAAGTTATTGTCTCTCTTCATGTTCCACTAAGCCTTATGCCTTCTTAATTGTTTGGATGTCCCTATCCGCACCATGGAATGATCCGACCCTGGGAAACTATTGGGGTTTCTGAGCGGAGATGGCCAGGGTGTGGTGTCACACACATTTTCCGCATATCTTTGGATACTTAGTAGTTAGTTACCCTTGCCAAGGTAGGAAGCACTGCGAAAACATATCTTAACTATTATTTTCTTTTATCTGATGGACAATCCTACCGCACCACAGTGCACAACTGGGCAACTTGCGTCTAAACCTAACATCAGGTTAAAAAGATAGCTCCGTAGGACCTGGTGCCGGGCGTGATGCGTATCCCACCGAATTCCGTAAGAATGTATGGGCATGATATTAAGATCTGCCACGCCCTCACGGGAAGGACATTCACGGTGGGTATTCGTCTCTCTTACCCCCACCATAACGATAGATCAGTTGCTTAAAAATGCTTTTGCGAAAAGTAACCAATATCCTGTGACGTTTTATGTGGTTACAGAGCAAGATGTCCGGATTCTTACCCAGTTCGGAGACCTTGCGAAGTAACATTTATGCACGCTGTCTTCAGTATTGATGTCTTAGGGCATCCGTTCGCAATGACAGCCATATCTAAAAGCGAGGTAGACACCAGCCATTTGCGGCCTAAAATAGTTCATTTCTCTAAAAGCTAAATATTAGGTTAGGCACAGAAGAAGGCCCGCATAAATAAAAGCAACAACTACTAATTCAGCATATTGAAAACTACATAAGATGGTGACGTGGGAATCCTTCTGGAATCGCTCATCCCGTCTTCATGTAAAACAGCACGCAACCTTATAGTCATAATTTCACTAGGTATGGTCTTTTCTTTACATCATTTTGGTTGAATATTAGAGTAAGTCCTTTCCGGCCAATACTCTTCTCCCGCTTCAAGCGATGGCGACATTTTTCTGTGATGGAGGGCAGCGCGAGGCACTTGCCTCTCGCAAGGATTCAGTGGGGACGGCCCATGCGAGGATAATACTCCTCACCCAAACTGACACTAGGAGTAGTGCCCGCGTGAGGAACGTGGCTTTTCGACACCATAAAAGATAATTTTCTTTCCTTTCAGCTTAGAGGTATAATAGCTGATATTAAGTTAATTAGTTATCTCGTATACGGGAGCCTCCCTTGCGGGGATACTCCTGCGGACCTACGAGTCTGTGTGGTACCTCCGGGAGCCCCACGTTTAAAAGTTCATCAGGCTGTCCCTATGTCTTGTATTTTCGTATGCTCATTATATTTATCTAGCATACTTGACGGTCTGTTTTCGGTAAAATCATTGTATAGACTTATCTTAATTAGGTCACCAATCACATCTTGTAAGTCCATTGATCACGAAATTGCTATGGACAGGCATACTGGTGACACAAACTCATGGGATGAGACTGTAGTGTTTAAGGTTCGCGACGATGGTTGCACGGCCCCACCGGAACGATTGAGTTCCACCAGCCTTAGGAGCCGGTCTTTGTTACCTGTAGGGCAGCATCGCATGGGATCCGTAACCCCGAGACCTGAGGCTAACCAGCGTCCTCATTCGTCGTGCACATGTGGCGCGGTGAGTCGACACCAGACACCGGAACGGCCCGACACCACCACGCGAGCTACAGTGGTATGCACTGTCTCAGCACTATACCATTAAAGAAAAAACATCCATTTGTCTGGTACATTAAAGCAGCAAACTATTTTGGACAATGGAAAGAGCTTTAAGTTGCCGAGTGGTCGGTCGGCTATCAAAGGAACACAAATAGCATGTGCCTGCCATTAAAAGCATTTCTTCTGTAAAAGCCATCTGTATCAATTTACTCAGAATGGAGTGGTCTAATCTGTCACTCAAGCGTGTGATGTCATAGTTAATATAAGTCACGTGTTAGCTGACGTGACATTCAAAGGACGTATGGCAGTCATGAAAGTAGCAGAATCCCATCAGTAATAGTCTGAATTGTATTTCTTTGGTACATTTACAATTTATTCGACATTCTGCTCAATATTTTGAAACCAGAGGCAGCAACAGCTCCCAGTGAAATTAGTTTCAATATATCCAGCAACTTACCCGTATCGTTACAATGACATTTGGATTATGTTTATTCATGATTCTAAGGGTTAAAACTGATTCAAACACTCGTATAATGTGGGCAAGGCTTGTGCAGAAAGGGGCGGGGCATGGCTAGCAATGAATCCTTATATTTATGTCACGGAATCAAGGAAACCAAAGGATGCCATTCTGGTCCTAGACAGCAATTAATCTTCACCAATTCCTTAAAACCATTCTTGGTAAATTATCAGGTGCATACCATATTATTTTATATTACCTGGGAGATCAGTTGATTTCAGCATCATAAATTGCTCCCAAAACATGGTTAATCCTACGTTTGCCGAAATATGGTTAATCCTATTTTTCTAAGCTAGAATACGCGTTTTATCTTCTCCACGTGAGAGATAGCAATATGACGATTACTTTGAAAACAATTTGTCTGATTTACAGGCTGCACACGGAAACACCACATTTCACTCCTATTAGTTTCAAAATAGTTTGTAGATTTCGTATTTATATTAATTGAATCCACGGAGTATTATTAAAACGCCATACATAATGGAATCTCCATTGCTAAACAGTTCCATCCATGACTGTAACTTTACTGCCATATGTGCAGTGATGATGTTGATGGTGGCGACGGCGACAGCCACAACTACGTGAGGTAACCACCTATCCATTCAGCTCAGCTGCATTCTCTATGTGTTTCCCAGCGTTGGAATACAATTACGTATAGATCTAGTCCACACGAGAGACCAGCATGGACTCTCTATATGCTCTGACACAACGTGCAGGATCAAGCATAGTCTCTTGCATGCGCTATCAAAAGCAGATTCCAGATAATAAAAAGTCTTTCATCCGATAATTTGCCAAATATGCCAGCAATCTGCCCCTAACTCAAACAACAAATTCACTTAGCATCAGCCAAATGTGACATCTCGGTGAGAATCTCTGATACTAACAGAGAAATTAGGTTTCAACATTTTTCATCTGGTTCTCTAGAAATATATTTGCATGACAATTTTATTAACGTCATTGTAAAATATAATGTATACCTAGATGTACGACACCAGGCCAGTTGCAATGATGATGGGCTACGGCTAGTGAGACTACTGCTTGCAGCCACCAAGCTGAGAGTACGAGTTAAGTCAGTGAAGTCGTAGAGTTTGAGACATCAATCGACTCCCCACAGGGAGATGGCCTATCGTGTGTGCTTTTCAGCTGTTACCTTTCTGCTGCATTGAGATCCGTGAGGGAAAGTTCCACAAGACCAACGCACCTGTGTCAATATTGGGTATGCCGCTAGAGATGAAATATGCCGACGATGTGGACTTCATAGACGAGGAAAAGAAATCCCTTGACGAACTTCTCCCAATAGCTGCAAGCAAACTAAAAATTTAGAATCTCTTTATGAATGAATCCAAAACAGAGTTCACCCACATATACCTATCTACAAAGCATGAAACTAAAGAAAATGACGATCCACTTCGTGGCGGAGAACCATGGAGGAAAAGTAAAATCCTGAGCTTTGCAGTACTGCTGACATTGCTGCACGTTGCGTCATGGGGAGCATAGTTTTCCAGTCCTTCTGGAAGCTATGGATTCGTAGATCAAAGATGCCATTGAAAAAATACTGCGTCAATACAATGCAACCTGCGTATCATTGATGCTATGTAACTGTAACAGCTGGGCAGCACCATGGGGAACTATAGACAAACTAGATGCCTGCCATCGCAAACACCTACGCACAACCACTGGGCAGCGATGGCCAGACGTCGCCGCTGTCTGTAAAGGTCGCCCAGCAAAGATGGTCCATGTTTAGCCATGTGCTAAGGATGCCAGAAGACACACGACCGCAGAGAGCCTTGGAATTCGCCTTACTCGGAACCAGCAAATAGAAGCCAGGAGAGGATGCCATTGCATAAATCTGCTTTAGCTTTGCCACGAGGTGAACTCAAGAAAGCAGCACTCGGTACACTCAAGTCAAGAATGGACCAGAGGAGGCTAAAGAGTTTCGGCTGAGGACAAGACGCGGTGGGCAAAATCGAAGAAAGTTATTGCACTGTGAGATGAGATTATGATGTGATAGGCCTTCAAATTATTTTTAGAGCAACCCCATTAGTTTAAGATGTGTGTGCACTAAACATTGTTAGCAACTGCTAGTTAATTCTCAACTTGTCAGGACTTGATAATATCTAGCTGAAATATTTTGCATACAATCATTGTAAATATTTCACTTGTCACATGATGAAGCACATTTATCTGCGAAGGCATGTAGAAAAAAATAAACTTAATATCAATGGTGATGTATACCTACAATCTTCAGTCTTCACATATGGCTCATTATATACGATTACAGCGGCATCAATATCGAGCTCCGTGTATTAGCTGTCTCGCTGGTCACCATACAATAATTCAACTGAGCAAAAACTATTGAGTTGCTGTACAATCTGAAAACAATTTGGCTTAGCCACTAACAACTTTTAGTCCAATTGTTTTCAAAATAATTAGCAGGTCAAGAGATATACCCCTTGGAATATGTGGTCATCAAAAGCTCAGCAGTCAGTCGGACCTAATAAATAGCTACCAATGCACATTAAGACGCATCATCACAGACCTGAGATTTATTCAAAATCTGGAAATAGATTCATGTATGTATAACGGGTGCAGTTAATACATATCTATATTACTAATAACAGTCAAAATACCGGTCTATTTCTGATTTTCACCATTATGACAGCCAACATCGGGGTGCCCTATAGTAGGTCTATAGCGTCGTACATTGGAACTGATTGACTCCAACCATATGTCGGAATGAACCAGGCCATGGTAAGATGAACCAGAGATGCATTGGCCTATTGCGTGACAAATAATACTGTGGTGTGCTGACGAGATACCATATGTAAAGATAAGATAAGATAAGATAAGAAGATAAGATAAGAATCTTTATTTATCGAGGGTAAATCTTCAGAGCAATGCCCTGATCTCCCAGAGGCCCTCGCCAAATAACTATATGAACTAATTAGAATTATATTTACAAAATTTACAAATCATGCACAAAATATATACAAAACTATACATAATTGTTGCAATGAAAACCTATTTTCAACCATTTCAATATCAAATATCAAATGGCGGAAAGATGACAATAATAAGTATGTATTTGTAATTCTATGCTAATGTAATAAACATGCTGTTGAGTATTTTGAAACTAATTTGACTGGGTGTCGTTTCTGCCTTAGGCAGATACAGCACTCAGACAAACTAGCTTCAAAATATCCAATAGTTTATTTAGTTTTCTATAAAATGATATCCAAAATCTGCGGAGATCGACCGATTCCAACACGAATGATGAGTAGGTGGAGCTTCGATAGAGATGGGCGGGGCATAGATAAACCCGGAGAAGTCCGTTAGTTTCGGGAGATTAATGAACACTGGGGCCCAGAAAGTTATTAGCCCTGGGCCCCGAGCAGGTTAAATTCGGCTCTTATGGTTAGATACTATTATATTTTGCAATCGATAAATTATTATTATTATTATTATTATTAATTATTATTATTATTATTATTATTATTATTATTATTATTATTATTATTAATGCAGGTACGTTGAAACAAAGCATAAAATCATTGAAAGTGTGTATGTATGTGCATGTTGTGCTTAAAAGATGATAGCGTTTCTGAATTTATAACACACGTAGGAAGGGAATTCCAATTTTGACTAGCTGTGTATGTGAAACTGTATTTTCCATAGTTGGTTCGTATTTTCGGAGGCTTCAAATGGCTATTAGTTTTAGATCGTAGATGTAATGTGTGTGCTGTCTCTATGGGTGTAAGCATGTCGCTGATGTACTTAGGTGTATGGTTGTTTAGTGCTTTGTATGTCATAATGTTTGATTTAATAGTTATACGTTGTGATAGTGGCGTCAATTTTAATTCATCATATAATTGCCGCGATGGTGTTCTATGTGGGACGTCTAAGATGATTCTCGCTGCACGTTTTTGAAGTTTTTCTAGTTTGCTCAACAATGTTGGCATACCTGCGTAATATACGAGAGAACAGTAATCAATGTGCGAAAGTATGTATGATTTGTAAAATAAGGTTCGTTGCTCAACATTCATGTACCGTTTATTTTTCTTTAACATAAAAATTAGGGAAGATATTTTGCTACAAATTTTGTTGATGTGTTGTTGCCAGTTGAGATTGTTGTTAATATTTAAGCCTAAGAGTTTTGCATTTTCTACACTTTCTATTTCTCCATCAACGATAGATATTTTAATTTCCGGATTTATCTGTTTTAGTTTGAATTTAGTGCCTATCATTAGTAATTTGGTCTTGTCGGTATTTATAACCATTTTATTGTTTTGACACCAATCATGGACGGATGCCATATCAGCTGTTAATTTTTCAGTTATATTTGCTACATTATCGAAATGGCAATGCATGGTTGTATCGTCACAATACATATCGACATTACAGGTAAGATTCATATGGAGGTCATTCACGTAGATAATAAATAGCAAAGGTCCTAACACCGAGCCTTGCGGTACGCCTACCGTGACTGGTAACATGCCAGATGTTTTGTCCGAGATTGAAACATACTGCTGTCTGTTTTCTAAATACGATCTAAACCATTTTTGCGCAAATGCATGAAACTTATAAATGCCTAGTTTTCATAGCAGTATGTCGTGGTTTACAAGGTCAAACGCTTTTCTGAAGTCTATCATAATAGCTCCAACGAATTCTCCATTATCGACTGCAAATCGCCACGTGTCTATTAATTTTAGCAACGCGGTTTCGCAGAAGTGTTTGGGTCTAAAGCCGGACTGAGATTCGCATAATAGATCATATGTAGTCAAAAATTTATATAGATAATTGTGTACATGTCTTTCCAGAATTTTCGATAAAATTGGCAGAATAGAAATGGGCCTATAATTACTAATTTCGCTTTTATTATCGGACTTGTGTAAGGGTTTAACTTTTGCGCATTTCCACATGGTAGGAAATACTCCTGTATCAATACTCTTATTAATAATGGCGGTGATTGATGGTGCGATAACTGGAGCGGCCAGCTTTAGGAAATGCGCGTTCAAAGTATCATACCCTGCGGATTTATTAGTTTTTAAACGGGAAATTTCACGGTAAACATAATCTACTGTTATTCCAGGTATTTTAAACTGGACATCGTTTGGAACTCTACTGTTAACATGCATTACAAGATCCTGTGAAATCGCGTGGTTTTTATTTTGTATGGCATTCGCAAGGTCGGATGCAACAGTAGCAAAGTATTTATTGAACATCTCACAATGTTGTCCGGTATCTCTAACCTCGTTTCCCTGGTTATCTAATAATATTAATGGCATTTTGTTTGTTTTGGGGCTGATGCTTTTTAAGATCTTCCATATATTTGAAGGATTATGCTTATTTTCTGTCAGCTGTATACCGAAATAGTGCCGCTTCGCGTTTTATATCAATGATATTACCTTATTCTTCAATTCCCGGTATTTGACAATATTTTTAAACTTTTTGTGATAATCTCGGTCTTTCATCGTTTTCAAGATGTCTTGGTTCATCCATCCAGGTTGGGAGTACTTTTTAACTCGTCGCTCGACAATCGGGGCGTGGTTATTTAAAATATTAAGGAATGTAGCAGTGGCAGGAGACATAAAACGTGTATATGAAAGACGCCCTTGTTATTTATTCACTGGCATATACTTGTTTCTAGATGTATAGCTATTAGGCCTATAGCCGAAGGTCTTGTTGCTTCCTCACAGGCACAATGATTTTATGTTTCATTCACAATAAGAGTTGACAAGATGTTGTCTAAAATTAACTGAGGATAAAGATATAATGATCAAAGACGGAGGTTCACAACATATGGATCAGAAATCGGATATCACCTGTACGTGAGGATATTGGGTCTTATTTAGCCATTCAGCCGACTGCCGGCATTGCCTGATCACGGCACGCTGTAGCCAAACCAACAATAGCAATCGGAGATTCCTGACCCTTGCTCTCCCATTATTGGGACACTAAAAATTTTTTCGAATTTTCTGGTCTTCAGAGCCTCGCGTCCCACATTATTGTCACATTAATAGAGGATTTCGAATTTTCTGGTCTTCTCTGATTTTTCAGATTATCTGTATTTTTCGGATCACGAGCAAAGTTTGCGGAATCCCAACGAACGATCATACCCTTGCTTGTTTTAAATGTGAGCCCACTCCAATTAATAGTTTCCGGGATATCTGTAGGTCCAGAATTTGATCCGATCTGCCTCCCGTTTTTTATTATTTGGATCACAGAGAGTCTGAAAATAGGCCTACATTATAATTTGAGCCACAGGCGATGAGTGCTTTTCGCGCGCGCGCGCGCACACACACACACGCACGCACGCACGCACGCACGCACGCACGCACGCACGCACGCACGCACGCACGCACGCACGCACGCACGCACGCACGCACGCACGTACGCACGCACGCACGCACGCACGCACGCACGCACGCACGCACGCACGCACAGCACGCACGCACGCACGCACGCACGCACGCACGCACGCACGCACGCACGCACGCACGCACGCACGCACGCACGCACGCACGCACGCACGCACGCACGCACGCACGCACGCACGCACGCACGCACGCACGCACGCACGCACGCACGCACGCACGCACACACACACACACACACACACACACACACACACACACACACATCAATGCTAATGTTGGGCGATTGACACGGTATGAAAGATGAATTTTGGACCGCGATGGTCAGAAGCAACCAAGCAATGTTGGCCCCCGAGGTCATTTAATATGTGTTCTTAACGCCAGATTGAGCAGTAAAATGTCTTGTGCTTTTACATTTAAACACCAATTTAACTCTATGGACTGTAATAATAGGAGAGCCGTGGTATTGGAAATTCACAACAACATTAGCGATGTTTGAAATCGGTTACTTTTGGGGAGACTGTTATATTAACATTGAATTATGGAAATAGGTGTTATGATGTTCTTAAGATGGCCACAGCACATGACCGTAGGGGATAGCGGAGCCGAGAGTTATACCACGGTTGCCACCTTACCCCTGTATGTTCACTCATCAGTCAGAAACTATACGGTCGGTAAAATTATTAATATATTATATCAACAGTTTTATCGAAATATTATTGCTTGGCTATTTATAAACATAATATAAGCAGCATAATGAACACCGTTTGAAAACTAATGTGTCATTAAACTATATACTTTTAATTCCAGTATCGCACTTATTACAGTCATGATATACGTAAGCTCTTGAATATTTTCAAACCAAGTTGACTGGAAACTGGTGCTGCCTTATACAGCACAAGCCTTTCAATCAGATTAGTTTCAAAATAATCAACAGCATTTTGACACATGCGTAATGAATTTATATTTGGTAGCTGAAGCAGCAGCAGCAGCAGCAGCAGCAGCAGCAGCAGCAGCAGCAGCAGCAGCAGCAGTAGTATTAGTAGTAGTAGTAGTAGTAGTAGTAGTAGTAGTAGTAGTAGTAGTAGTGGTAGTAGTAGTAGTAGTAGTAGTAGTAGTAGTAGTAGTAGTAGTAGTAGTAGTAGTAGTAGTAGTAGTAGTAGTAGTAGCGGCGGCGGCGGCGGCGGCGGCGGTGGCGGCGGAGGCGGCGGCGGTAGTAGTAGTAGTAGTAGTAGTAGTAGTAGTAGTAGTAGTAGTAGTAGTAGTAGTAGTAGTAGTAGTAGTAGTAGTAGTAGTAGTAGTAGTAGTAGACCCAACCGATAACGGAATCCCACAACTAGCCCACTGTCCCAAAGAGCTGTTAATATGATCACACGCTTATTGACAGCCGTAAAAGATAGGCATAGCTTTATAAAGTTGTTAAAAATTTAATAGGACATCTTTCAATAAAATTCTTAAACATATGTTTAATTCAACTTACTAGATACAGGATACTCAGTGATATTGTACCCTTACACTCGCTGATAACGCAGATTACCGAGCCGGTACTGAGCCAATACCTGCCTGCATTGACTCAGCATGGGCCCAATCCCAGTCCATTAACCTGCGTTATCAGAGATGTGTCTATGATCACCAGTTGAAATAATAGAGTTTCGATTGATGTCTGCTGTACCTAAAAGCTGTAAACATAAATTTAGAGTAAGACATGCTGACTTCTGATATTCTAATTCACCTTTCCAGAGTATCCACCTATCATATGACGTCATATGACGTAATAATCAGCTAAGTGGCGTGTAGGATGCCGTCATAATCATTACGTCATAAATGATTCTATCTGGCACGTCTTTAACGCTTAATAATCCGACACGTTGTACGAATTGTATGTCTCTACTATTTAATAACATGATGTTGAATATTTTAAAACTAATTTGACTGGACGCGGTTGCTGCCATAGGCAGCAAGCTGTTGCTTTAATAGCGTCCAGTCAAATTAGTTTTAAAATAGTCAATAGCTTACGTTTACAGTTTTCTGGAGTGTGGGCAGATGTAATCTATGTTCAAGTTGCCAATATTGCACGTCAGATCCCCACTCATCTCAATTAAAGCACAGTCCGATTAAAGTTTATCAAAGTAGGATTATAATATGTCTGTATGGTTCTGCAAACATAAACGTATGCCTTATTGCCCCAGCAAATACACGTCTAATTTGCATGATAACACAAGTGTGTCACTAACTTGTAAATCCGACCACCATCTGGCTAAAAATCACAATGCAGTATTGTACATATTGTCTGGTAAGCTTCCACAGATTGTCAACAATCGTAGGCAAAATTGCAGGCCTGCGGACAAGTCCCGTAGAAGAGTAGACACATTGTCTTATTGCGTGACAAACCACAATATTTTGTTCACTTTGCCGACGAGACAACATCTGCAAAAGACATAACGTGTATAGAAAAGGCTCCTTGCTATTTCTTTAATGACAGATACATGCTCATACGAGTATGGCAATAAAGCCGATAGCCGAAGGCCGAGTTGCTTCCTCACAAACATAATTAATGATTCAGATAAAATGTATTTTATGTTCCATTCACAATAACATTGAATGATTGATATTAGACAGCTAACTGAGCGTAATAGTAAAATGTAACAAGTCGAAGGTTCACGGAGTACAGACCGGAAGTTGAGCATCGCCTGCCCTTGAGGATATTGAGCTACGTTACTCAGTGATATGTCTGCCAGAAGTGGGTGATCATGGGTGCGTTGTAGCAAAGGTAATGGCTTCCTTTCGATAGACCTCATTGGCCTAGAGTGGTTGGTGCCTTGTGCTAGCTCACTATGCGAATAAATAAGCGACCCGCCCATCAACATTTCCAGCGTTATTAGAAAAAACGTGTGTGTGAAATTGATATACGAGAATTTTGAGATACATACACAAATGTCAGAATTCATCTAATCGTTTAAGAATACACATATATTTATCAACGCACCAATAAGGCATAAGCTTAAAGGGGCGCATTTGTAAACCTATATTATAATGAATGAAGTTAAATGGACAACCAATACTCTGTGAAATTATACAGATAATCCAAACTACATCAGCCTGTTGAAAGGTAAGCTCTTGATAAGATTCTACACATGAAATTATTGGTGTGCTAGGGTGGGTGGTAGTAGCGGTTGAGATCATAGAGAGGGTCATAAGTTCACCATCTTCACTCACCATATATAATCTACAATCGCATAATAACCGTCCTTGTGCCGGAATAACACTTTAGTGGCCAGCTTCTGTAGTCGTCTTGAAGAATGTTCATGTGTAGACCATGTGAAGACCATGTTTAAAACTTTACCACTTGAATGACTGGATCGATAGGCGAGCCAGTCATTCCATTAGTAAACTTTCCAAAAGAAAGTTTTCACTTGACCAGTAAATGGACAGTGACCAAGCAAGAATTTCGATTTCAAATATGATAAACTCATTAATGGTCAAGTCTCTAAAATGGTTCCTATAGTGATCCTCAGAAATATATATATATATATATATATATATATATATATATATATATATATGCAGGACAACAGAAAGCTACTTTTCTACATTACAATGATAAATTAACAAAACTATTTTTCTACGCACGCACGCACGCACGCGCGCACGCGCGCACGCACGCACACAGGCACGGGATACACATGGCGCTTAGATTAACAGATTAATATGATGACGCTTCATGGCAAGACTCATGGTAATTATAACAGGTTAAGCATGAATTCCTCGAACATTCTATAAACACGCTAATGTATTCACTGTACAAACCAAGCTGGTTTTGAGGCATCTATATAACCAACAATATTCCAGACAAATGCCAAGACAGAACCCTGATAACGCAGGTTACTGGGCCGGTTCTGGGCCAAGATAGAGGAATGTTCCATTTAGCTACATTTATCAGTATATATACGAATTCTGCCTCTACAACTAACTCGATGTATTTCGTGGAATGGAATTGATTCAGAATTCAGATTGTAGATATATGTTTCGTCACTTAACTTCAGAGACCTTCTTTAATGGCAATTCACTTAAACTTAAACCAAATACGCTCTGGACTATTTCCCTAACAGAATCTCTGTAGAGGTGTAGATCCCGCGAGGACGGAGAACAAGAAGCGGGAAGACAAAAAGGATGCTAGTTAATTTGGCCTTTGTATTTGACAGGGATGTAGGCACAGTAGAGATTATGGGATGCATCACTGGGGAATAAAGCTTTTCTTGACACAGCTTGTGTCAGGTATAGACACACGTGAAACTTAAAACAGAACACAAATTGGCTTCATGAGATCGTCTCCCTCCATACACGTACGTGAATTGTGTATGCCTCGAGTCTAGAGGTAGATCAATGCTCATACACTCAGACGTACGTTTCCCTCATATAAACCCCTGTTATAATAGCAGGAAAAAATCCATGAGCATTCCTCACCTTATTGCCAACTTGAAAGGGTTGTTTGCTTGACTTATAAAACTCACTGCTTATACGCATGTCCATTCACATAGGAAATACCCAACGTGGCTAAAGTTCCAATAAACCTCCACAAAACACCATGCATCTCATGTGGCAGTGTGCGTTGGTTCACGATTACATTAACACGTGTATGTACTAGCGACTCAAGGTTTGTGAGTAACGAGACACTAACAGGCTACGTTGTTGAGGTTTGTGGCATGGATAGTTTCTTCCGTCAAATTCTGTAAGCCTCTGTCCAGCGTTGGGCACCGGTGTCAATCGCTTGACCTCGCTGAAAGAGGCGGGAACGACGACGACGACAACGACGACGACGACGACGACGACGACGACAAATACAAATTTGTGGTGGTGGTGGTGGTGGTGGCAATGATGATGGTATTGGTAATGGTGATGGTGATAGTAATGAAGAAGAAGAAGACGACGACGACGACGACGACGACGACGACAGTCTGACACAGTTGAATATCATTATTGAGACACATGCCGCATGGCATATGTGTATCTTTAGTTTCAAGGGAATTTTACAAACGTGAATCCAAAGCTTCCAGAAAGGTTCAAATTTTCTTGAACAAATTTGAGTGCTAAAAGTTTAAAACCCTTTCCTCGCTTAATCGTCTCATTGTTGTATCCAGTTGTTGTTTACATGGTTCTGTGAGAGCCATGTTTCTAAGACATTTAATTGGATTTATCAAATCCCTGAGTCACTCTCATAATGAACAACAAAAGAATTTCCTGACTATACAGATCATGCAACGCTGATAACGCAGGTTACTGGGGATGGAGCAGTACGGGCCCGTAATCTACGTTATCAGGGAAACCAGATCTGTGAAAACAGTATGATGCTGAGTATATATGGTTGAATCTGGAGGGGATGTTAAACGAAACTTCACTGGCCTCACTTACCACATTATATGCATGCATATATCTGAACACAAGATACACTAGTCTTAGTATCTCCTATTAATCCGCTATGGTTTCTATTTTGGATTAATGAATAAATCAAAGGAAAACATTTCCGTTTGTATTTGAATGTCAATGGGTCAAGGAGAAGGCAATCAGATTCACAGCTGTAGATAACTCACGATATGCGATGATCAACTAATACCATTTAATAAGTCTATAATACACGCTAACACAATACTGTAGACTTTTTCAAAAGCAATTTGACTGAGCTAGCAACGACATCCATGCAAATCATATTCACAATATTCAGCGGGATTTGATTTAGTTCCTCTCAACCTTGAAACCATGTTTTCAGGAATGTAGAACAAAATGTGTCAATAATAATTTGGAATGATATTCGAAAGATCGATTGACATACCCTGCAGTATGAAAAGGTAACCAATAGACGCATGAAAATTCGTTTAATAAATCAATTACGCGTGACCCGACTTGTGTATCAGTTCTTACTTCGCTGTAGAAATCATCTTTAGCCCGGATTGAACATCAAAGGGGTAATATTATGTTTTTATTTAGCCAGTGTCCATTTGCAGGCCAAGAGAAGAGTATTTTTTTAATTTTACCGCTGGAATGGCTCGGTCGTTGACTGATCCAGTCATCCCAGTGGTTAAATGCTCTTTTCTTGGCGGCTTGGCCCACAAATATGCATTCGTCAAGACCACTGCAGAGTTTATTTTGGTAGGCTTGATCATTGAAGCGTTAAGTTAGTACAAGAAGTGATTAATTATGCCTATGAAGAAGTAATATAATAAAACTGGATTCCTCGGTTGATGACGCAGCATCGCAAAGCCCACCCGCGTTCACCGCTTTAAACTTGTGACACGCACGCACGCACGCACGCACGCACGCACGCACGCACGCACGCACGCACGCACGCACGCACGCACGCACGCACGCACGCACGCACGCACGCACGCACGCACGCACGCACGCACGCACGCACACTGGGTTGCATTACAATTAATTTCTTGACCTTACACACAACTACCCCACACACACATTCCCCACCCCAAAGTGTCCGGGGCAAAATTTAAATGTGTTCATTCACTCCACATTATGGGTAACTCACATACCAAATTTGGCATCGTACTAGCATGAGCCCACTCACATCGCTTCGCCGTTCGAGGCCGTACTTGCAGACATGTGATTTCTTGCTATGTGACGTAACATTACGCTAGTGGGTTGGAGGCAGCCAATCAGATGTCTGCCTATTTCAATCTAGCTATAAATCTAAAGATATAGGCGTGGCTTCGTGCCATATCGACGAAGAGCGCACATCTAGCTAATTCCCACTTTTCTTCTAAAGACATATGGATAATAATCCTCGGACAATGGCTTTATGGTCATAACTGTATGCGCAAGCATCTATTTTAAAAGGGATTATGATAAACGTCTTTCATATACATGTTTTGTGTGTTTTGTCGATGTAATCTCGCAGACACACTGAACAAGATAGTGGTTTTGTCATGCAATAAGCCACCGTTTCTTCCCTTCTACTGGACTTATCCATATGCATTCTTTACGTACGATTCTTGACAGTCTGTTGTCCCGTACATACTTATGCAGGAAAAACACAATCAAACTTTAGATGACGTGTACCATCAACCACATTCTAGCTGAAATTATATTTCGTTGTTATGTCAACAAAAACATTGTTATGTCATCTAAAGTTTGATTGTGCTGTTCTGTGTGTTAGTAGATTTGCTGCATTAATTCATAGGAAGGGGTCCATCTCTGCTTAATTAAATAAAACCCATGAACATTTATATAATACAGTACAGTATGTTTTGCACAGTTCAGCATTGAGACAGTGGAGGTGAGAGTGTTTGTTTTGTCTCTCAGCCCAGCCAAAGACATATGACCCAGAGCCACAGATATAAAATGTATGTAATAGCTTAAACTGTGCAAAATACATTTAATGCACGTGTACGCTGTAAGTTGCCGACGTTTATGTGGAAGTGCACGTGTCCCTATAATATGTAAATGGCATTGCAGTCAGGCCAAACGAGGGTTGTGTATGTATTAATGATTAATATAACAAAGTTGCGCATGGATTATCACACAGCACTCCAAGCTAAGTTTATTCTATCATAGATTGCTATATTATATTATGTGTAATACTTAATTTAATATCTTGAAAACGGTGCTCCTACTAACGGTGGGGATATCCGGAAAACTGACCGAGGCTAAGTTCAAAATCCGCTGACACCACAAATATTTTACTTGCTATTGTTCAAATGTTCACGTTCAAGTTCAAGTTCAGGTTCACTTTATTACAGTCAGGCCACCAAGGGCATATGAGGGTAAAGTCGTAGCATGGATCGACCGGTCATGTACGAACCGTCCCAGCCTGTGTGGGTACGGAACGGCCGCACCGGGTACGTTCCAAGCACGCCCCCTGGGTAGGACAGTACGCGTGTATAAAGCCATATAGGAGAGGTTCGTAAAACGACTAAGTCTGGGAGATCGTCTACAGCACATGCTCGGGCGTCTGAGATTGCTTACCAACGGGCGTTTGCGTTGGAGAGAAAAAGCATCATATTTTGTACTGAGTTGGTACATGTAATTCCTTTAAGTTCTACTCGGTTCGTCTTCCTGAATCATGGCCGGAATGAAGCGAGGATTTCAAATCTTCTTTACTATTTTAAAATCGGTCCAGAAATTGCCGAGTTATCTTTAATTGAACCGGCAAATTCCTATCAAAATATACTTCCCCATAGGCTTAGCGCATTAATATACTTAGTTCATTGGTACGATAGCCCATCACATGATCGCTTCCCTGCCTCTGTAGCTCGCTCGGTGATTGGCTGTGGCACTCCAGTTGTGAGGTCAGAAGTGGTATAAAAGAAGCTGGAAAAGTAGAATCAGGGGCAGTCGATAGAGAGAAGGTGGTTGTGGTGGTGGTGGTGGTGGTGGTGGTGGTGGTGGTGGTGGTGGTGGTGGTGGTGAGGTACGTGGTATGAGAACAGCGAGTCGAAGGTAAACTGCTTACCATATAGCAGGCTCCCTATTGCCTACTGTGGTGGCTGTCAGATTTCAGCACTCGTCTCTGGGGCACTAGCCACCACATCCGCATCGCAAGTTTTGCATACTGCCAGAAAGATATCACCCGGTTCGATAACGAAATTTAAGTAAGGCGACCCAAGCTACTAACCGCAGAGGGGCCTTCATGCGGATGGGCCTGTTGGCCCCGATGTAAGCTCGTCAAAGTATGTAGGGCGAGTGATGTGCTCGATGGATAGCTCACCCGATCCACGCTGACCAGTGGTAAATCAAATCTACACATGTTTTGTGTTCAACTTTAGACATTTCGACCGCAGTTACGGGACATTGCCCGATGCGTCGCATGTCCTATGCAATGCGTCTCATCTTGCGATCTGCCAGAATACATCTGCATTATTAACTTTCAACTGTAGCCCTTCATAACTACGGGGCAGCTTTCAACTTCCGCACCAGTACGGAACTTTCTAAATCCCACTTAAATTATTAACTTTGTGCATAGACGTGACTAACTCCTAGCCATCGGCAACCGCAAACGTTCTTCTTCACCATTCCTGAGAAAGAGCTGCATTAGACAGTTCGCCTGCAGCTTTTCCTAGCAGCTGACTTCCGCATCGTGCCATCTCACGTTTCAAATGTGTGATGCTTCAACTACTGTGACTCCAGAACTTTTTCCGCACCGATGGCTAATACGTACTCCGTTGTTATTATTATATTATTACTATATTCATGTATCGTTTTTCTGTAACAGGTACTGATGACTAATAGATCGTTTGAGACCAGATTTTTATAGTTTATTCTTTTAATGTATATATTATTTTTGTTTTTGTGCCAATAAGCAATGTCAAGGTCGTGTGATCTTCTATTTTACTGTTCTGTGATAAGTTATGGCAGTAGCCATCCTAGTTATATATGTTTTGCTTATTTTATATTAAAACATTAAAACCGCAGTTCACTATGTTACACAATACAGCAACAACTATCGCACCACTGTGTTCCCACACAGCATCACTTTTTTACTGAGGTCGCTATTCATGTTCTCATTGTGCAAACGTGACATGCAGCCGACAAAACCTGTATTACTTTAGCTCAATAAGATAGGTTTATAGTAGTAGGGACGATTACTCTGTAGAATACATTTTGTGTAAGTCTCTTTTCTGGGAGTAGCGGATATGTAACACCGCACACCGGCTAGATTGTATAATTTGGCCATATACATTAAGGCCTCCTGTTTTTTACGAATATGAGAGTGATTGTCTCTCTTTACGCTCCTCCAGCCTCCGGGTTTATTAATTGTTTGGACCTCCCTCCATCGCGTTGTTTAGAGCTGACTTTGAATCTATTGGCATTTCAGAGCGGTTAGAAACAAAGTGTCGATGACTGCACACATCTCCCTGATATCTTCGGACACTTGTTAGTTAGAAAACCCCGTCAGAGTAAGAAGCACTGCGAAAATATTATAATTACTGGCCTGCGGTGCATCTCTGGTTGAATTTGCATAACCCTAACCACATAGGATCTGCCCCAGACACACTGGTGATGGACAGGACTCAGCTCTCCATCTAACTCTATAAGTGACTGGGTGCGGTCTTAGAACTCACCACGCCCTCATGGGAAGGTCTCTATAGTTGGATAGCTGTATCTTTGTCCCCACCATAAACTTATATATGCTTTTCAATGACTTGTCCCTGTGCTGTTATATGTGGTCGTGATGCGATGGTGACGAGATTGTTATATGATTCTGGAGCTATCACCTCATGGTATTTCCGCACACTGTCTAACTGAGGGGGTATGCTCCGTAAGGGTGATCATATGGTCACCGAACATTCTCGCCGGTCAGTCTTATATGTTAAAGATAGTTCGATTATACTGCCATTTGCGGCCTAACCTTGATAAGGAACCAAATATTAAATGTTAGGATAGGATCTAACAGAAGGACCACATAAATAAGTGGCAACAACTAATTCAGTATCTTTGAACTTACATAAGATGACGGTGTTGAATTCTGCGGAAATCATCCACCTCACCTTCACGTAAAACAGTGTGCATCACATTAAACTTAAAATTTCACTAGGTTGATGCTTTTACATAACATAGTTTGAACAAGAGAGTGGCCTTTTTGTCATCTCTCTTCCTCCACTTCGGCATTGAAGGCATTTTCCTGTGATGGAGGCCTGCGTAAGGCACGTTCCTCTCACAACATTTAATGTTTGTGTTATGGGTTAACTTAGTTTATATTAAACTTGATAAGTAGCCACGTTAGGGCTCTCCCTTGCGGGGATGCCTCACGAATTATAATCTATGAGGAACCTCTGGCGAGGACCATGATGATGAATCAATGTACTTGACTTCTCCTTGTAGTAGCAAATGAGTACCATTGTTTGACTGCTATGTTTAATTATTGTATGTATTTAATTATGTCCCAACCCTAAATGGAGCGAGGGGACCGTCACGCCGGTGACATCAACCACAAGGATGAGACCATGAGGTTCAACTTCCATGGTGATTGTCGCACGGCCCCACTGGAACATGAATATTCCACCAGTTCTGGAAGTCGGTCTATGTATAATCCAGCAACGCGCAACAGCGGATCCATAACCCCGAGATCTGCATCTAACCAGCAACCTTGCGCCACCATACCATGTACTTGTGATGCCATGGAATGAGAGTATCCGGCAGACCAGTACGCACGGCCGGAGGCTACAAGTGGCGCCAGATGTGGGGATCAAACAAGAACTCAACCCACGCCCACACTCAACATCTGCATGTTCCCGTTTCCCTACTACTACAATCAATACTCCTAAGACGCGAAGGTAGAGTACTACGATGGAAGGGCGGCTCGAGCAGTCACCGGCGGTGAGCTAAATTCCGCAGAATTGGAAGACACACCACCATTAAGCCAACAACAGTACTCGCCGATCAGCGGGGAGGTATTCTGCGATGCCTCCCAGGCGGGAGCATCTTTTATTAATCTGTCATACATATAGCCATTCAACACCTTTTCTGGATCACGTACATCAGCAGAGAAGTCCCCCATGCGGGCAACCATCACAACCTACACGCCCAATGCATTCACCACATCAACCTGACAGTGACCAATGGGCCGCTCTTCATGCACCAGGGCCCCCATCTCCACCCACTAGAACCTCGTCACCACGCTAACCATCAGTACCATGGTACGAACAGTGGAATGCGGATCCAACAGCCTACATATCCCAGAAGCAGCACCCACACACACCACAACCATCGCCCTCGCCACTCTCCTGGACTGCCACCGTATAGAGGAAGACCCCCACAGTGACCTGCAAATCTGGAACGACGGATGCATGATTCACTGCCACCCATTCATCGTCCTATACCACTTAGGAAGCCAGCGGAGTCATCATTACCCACATACCGCACAGAGCAATACAGACAGGAGTCTTCACCACCGATGTATAGACACCAGGACATGAGAGCCCACACTCACAGATACAGACCGACATCAGCATTCACACCACTATCTCCCGCGCCCCCACCTGGATTTTCTCCCATACCATGGCACCGGCCAAGTGATCCTCCCCATCTGAATTCAGTGGGGAGGGTGACTGGGCCAACTACAAGTCCCAGCTCGAGACCACAGCCACACAAACAGATGGACGGATCAGAAAATGGGAGAGTATCTGGCCGCCAAACCATCAGGGGAGGCCATGCATGTACTGGGGGATTTGTGGAAGAAACGCTTCCAGTATTAGTCAGCTGCATCCGACGACTCGTCACAAGAGCGTACCCCAGAACAAATCATTAAGGAGTAACGCATTTTCACCTCGACACATTCATTGATGCTTTAAGCAGAGAACCAGCCCTTAGGGAAAAACTATTCCTTATGGAGGACAGAAATTTACAAACTCTCACTGCAACGCAGTGCAGATAGAGAACTTCCTCGAGATAGAGAGAGAGAAGAACAACACCAACTACACCCTATCAATGAGCTGAATGATGCCAAGCTTCTGGTTGCCACAAACAGCGCACAGACAGAAACAACAACAGACACGAACACCGCACCACAGCAAGAACAATCCCTCAGTCAGAATCACGTGCCTAGAGGAAGATAGCAGTGCCAGTCCTATCGCAGAGGCCACAACAACGTCCCAGGATGCGGGAACCAGCAAAACAACAGCAATCGGCAAGCTATACATGACAGATTAGAAGCGATAACTAAGCAGATCTCCGCACTCACCAATCTAGTCATCACACTCAGCACCGCAGTAGCAACACAACAGACTACACAACCTCCACCAAGCAGCAAGGCATCACACACCCAGCCACACAATACGTGTTTTGGATATGGTCAGATAGGCCATTGGAAGGAGCGATTTCTACACCGTCCCCCTTCCACTACACCAGCAATTGATCGTCGAACACCGCAGCCTGAGCAACCATTAAACCAGGACTGGCACTGATTAGAGAGTCACTTCAGTGCCAACTCCTGCAAACCGACTCAACTTTGGTCCATCAACAACAATGTCAGGTGGATACACCAACAGCAACCACAAATGCTACCTCAACAGAACAAAACACTACACGAAAACCGGCTTCACCCATGTCAGTGCCTACGATGTGCACCGCATCCGCAGCACTGACATTAACCCCGTATTCGAAAAGTTGTGAACCCACAATAATTGCATCTACCATACCCTCTTTCCTATGTAAAACGGCAGTGGTTGATTGTAGCACCTCCACTGAAACAACGTGTATTGTTTATTTAAGCACCACGATCCATCGCCAAGGCACTTAACACACAGTGCCCTCTGGAAGTATATCACCCCACCCCCTGTTCCAGATCACTGAAAATGATCGACCATTCAAGTGGATGAGTGAGTGTGAAGTTTCCTTTAGGGCGTTGAAGGACCAGTTAACAACCGCACCTATTCTTGCTCAACCTAACCCTAACCCCGATTTCATCTTAGACACTGGTGCATCTGCTTATGCAATAGGCGCTGTTCTATCTCAGGTCACAGAAGATGGAACTGATCAGGTACTGGGTTATGGTTCGTGTACTCTGAATAAAACAGAGAAACATTACGCAACCACTAAGTGAGAGTTACTCTCTGCGGTGTACTTTGTAAGGTACTATAAACACTTTCTGTATGGATTCCCATTTATCCTACATACAGATCACGCCTCGCTATGCTGGCTCAGAAACCTAAAAGATCTGGAGGGTCAGGTAACGCGGTGGCAGGAGTCCCTGCACGCCTTCAACTTCAATGTTGTTCATAGACCCGACAAGCTGCATGGAAAAGCCAATGCCTTGAGCAGAATCGGGTTAGAGGATGAACAAGAAGTGGCCACTGCCGTGACACATACAACACAGCCAGCTCCCATATTCCCAGAACTGTGATGTGCAGACTGGAATGTGGAGAAGGTCGCTCATGAACAAGCAACAGATGTGCAGACACGAGGAATATATGCATGAATCCAGGAGGTACGTCCTCCAAGGGAATCTGTTAGCACTTTATCCGCAATGGCCAAATATTATTATCATAGGTTTGGTAAGTGCCATATGTACAATGGCATTCTCTACATGAATAACCGGATAATAATTCCTGAGCATTACAAAGTCATTATACTTCAACAGTTACATGAAAACGCTGGCAATTTAGCCATGAACAATAGAGCGGATCAAACAGAGATTCCACTGGATCAACCCACGCGATAGTGTCAATGCTTGGGTCACCAAATGTGTCCCATGTCTAAGATGCGTTGTTGGCCAGCACCACACTGCACCATTACAAATTAAAATTGTGAGTGCACCATGGGAGCAAGTGGCTATTGTTGGGCTTGGACCCTTGAATATGATGAATGCAGGAGACAAATACATTCTCGTATTACAAAACTATTTTTCGAAGTGGGTAGAAGCATTTGCTTTACCAGACCAAGAGGCATCCGCAATAGTAGAGCTTCTGTCAAGCAATGTGTTGTGCCACTTTGGAATGCCCTATGAGTTACAGTCAGACCAAGGTAGCAATTTTGAGAGCTAACTGATCTCCGAGCTCTGCAAAATGTTTCACATAGTGAAAACAAGAACAACACCATATCATCCGTGTGGAGACAGGATGGTAGAGACGTTCAACAGAACTCTTGCTGTGATGTTGACTAAGGAAACACACCTTGATTGTCATGATTGGGATCTACGGCTCCCATACGTGCTCATGGCGTGCGGCACTTCAATATATTGTACACTTAGGAGTGTCTGTTTATGTGTTGCTATTCAAACAACATGTTTAGTTATACCCCTGCTTGGTTAAAGTTAGGCCATGAATTAGCCTTACCCTTGGATTTGGCCATGCCCAGAATTCCAGGAGAAAAAAATTCACCCTCCCTCTACGTAGAAAGGCAAGGGATAGAACAGGCCCATGAGCTAGTGAGCAAAACCCTCCCCACTGTACACCGGAGTCAGAAAACCTGGCATGACCAGCGTGTACATGAAGACCCATGTGAGGTGGGAAAAAAGGTTTGGGTTCATGATGCGCAATGTTCTGCAAATGTGCCAAGTAAACTGAGTTACCCGTGGAAAGGCCCCTATGTGGTAGTAGGTAAGAAGTCGGACGTGACCTACCAAATCTGCACATCGGATGGCTTGAACTCAGTCATCCACTTCGATTGTCTTAAACCCTGTCTTAGCGACGACGCAGTGCCAGAGCTCGGAATGGGTGATATGCTTAACACTGGTACCCAGACCGATGTATCTACGGAAACAAGTATTCACGACGTTAGCATGGAGCACGGCGGTGGCAGTTCAGCTCCTCTCCTACCAAGCAGGAGGTGGGTGAACATGCGGCTAATGCTGAGGATGAAAACGAGCCACGTACTCGCCCTCTCCCTCCTCAGAGCGGGTCTACCAGGTCTGGGAAGTCGTATCTGAAGACTTTCTCAGTTGTGCTGTCAAAGGGGAAGGATAGAAAAGTTGTTCTGCTGACCCCTTCCCATCCCCACACACTTCATGCTATTAGCCCAATTACAGTTACCACAAGCGGAGGCTGAGGCTGTCCCAAGCCACATGGAACATGTAATAAATAGCATGGAAGTGAAGACGCTTGATGTGGCCGTGGCCTGTTATGGGGAATAGGAAAACCTGAGCCCCCTCCTTCCAATCCACAAAAACGCCAGACCACCAACCCCCCCCCCCAACCCCGTCCAAGTCGCACCGGCGACACCCCCCCCCCCCCACTCCAACTGACATCCCTAGTTTCTGCACCGAATTCGACATCACACGTACCATCCATCTCACACTCCACTCGTCGTCTGTTGACTGTCCATCTTCAGATATGAGAGAGACCGTTGTTGCAGGAGGAGACCATCCTGCACCTCGGTCACCCTGGTGGCTGACGGTGTGTGGGGAAGCACCCTGATCAGTAGACTCTCAGCTCGACTTTTCACGGTACTTAAAAACTATGACAAAGTACCCACACCACAAATCACACCCCATCCCATGGAAGTGACATCAGCAATAACAGTAAATGGAACATCATCTACACGTAATAACGGGTTTCTTTATTGAGAGAGCCGGATGACCACAGTCTGTCGTCGGTAGCTAGTATGAGATAGGCATAGAATGTGAAATTCGAAATGGTCTAATTCAAGTTATGACAGCCTCCGTCTTGGTCATCCTCGCTCTAAATACCGCTGTCCCACCTTTCTGAGGCTCGGCCATTACAGAGAGAATATATTCAATGTCCGATAAAGTCATCACCGCAATCACCACAGTACCCCTCCCCCAACTCCAATACAACTTTGACACCGCACTACAGCACAAGACTCGTCCACAGAGAACCAGCCACGCATAGCTACAACCATCATCAACACGACAGAAGCACAGACACTCAGGATGACAGTTTCACAATCTCCATACTACGGTACTGTAATTGGCGGGGTCAGTAGAATTGACACCCGCAAGACATGGGTAATGTTTAAACCAAACAATGAATTACAGTCAGCTAAACTGTTATAATTTTGATTGAGAACTAAAATATCTTACCACGCTTACAAATCATTAGCGCATGGGTTGGCAAGGTAGCATCAAAACTTAGACAGTTTAATACACATAGAGAATATCAAAAATTCTCTTACCTACTGATTCCGCTCAACAATCAACAAGAGCAGCAATATTACACAACACACAGAGAGAGCGCATGATAAAGACCACGTGCATGTAGGGACGCTGTTCTAAGAAACATATATTTAGAAAGCTATAATTCTACTTTCCGCATCCATTTTCCATTAGTCAGCAACACTGAATAGCAACACATAAACAGACACTCCTAAGTTTCCGATCAACCACATGCTTTCAAAACAAGAAACCACATGATCGACACCACTGTTTTCCGGTAAATTAAATCAAAGACTATAAACACGAGAACCGCCTCCCACGTGCTACCACTCACGTGATTGAGGAGGGGAGAGGTGGAGAGTTGGGGGTCATAGACTGCTGACGTAATCGTGCACTCCCCACCCATCGGGCGTTCCAGCCTGAAATTTGAACAGGCGAGTTTATAAGTATCTAACTTGGAAACCGCTTCACTCTAATTAAAAGGTGAGCATCCACAGGAATAAGTAGTTCCTGACTTTAATGTTGATTGGAGACCCGATTTTCCATGGAATGGAGATGAAAACGGCCTTCCTTCCTTTAAATATATATATTTATATTTACCTTCTTCCTACGAAGGGAATATATAATCAGACTCCAGGAAAACAAAATGGACAAAATCCATCTTTGGACATGGCCGACTCACCAGAAGTTTATGGGCGTAGTCATCCGCCCTCCTGTGGCGTCACCAAAACCTATAAAAGGAGGAAAGTGCACACTGAAACTTCATCTTCCCTCCAAACAAACTCTAGGGAAGATCAACATTAGGGTACTTTCGTGTAGCAAACTAAATTCTGCTGTATTATTATTATATTTATTCTTATTGCATTATTGGCCATTAGGAAAGTTTTACTATGAAGAAAAGTTAGGAAGAAAGTTAGGTTAGGTATTTGTGGTCCCGCAAATAGCATTATGCGGAGTTGAAATGTCACTTGCGGAAGATCTAGTGTGTGCCCTGTGACATTCGATCTGCATTGACAAACTAGGAGGGGGTAGTGTAGCGTGGATCAACCGGTCAGGTACGCAGTCGGCCTGGGTACGGAATGGCCGGACCGGGGTACGTTCCAAGCACGCCCCTGTGGGTAGGACAGTACATGTGTATAAAGCTATATAGGAAATGTTCTTAAAATGTCTAAGTCCGTGAGATCGCCGCGTGCATGCATTGGCGTTGGAGATTGCTTGCCAATGCACGTTTTTGTTGGAGAGAAAAGCATCATATTTTGTAGCGAGTTTGTACATGTAATTCCTTTAATTTCTAGTGTCGTCGTCGTTCTTGGTCTCGATAATGAGCGGAATGAAGCGAGGATTCTAATTTTTTTCCTATTTTAAAATCGGTCCAGAAATGGCCGAGTTATCTTTAATTGAACCGGCAAATTCCTTTCAAAATATACTTCCCCATAGGCATAGTGCATGCATATACTTAGTGCATGGGTACGACAGTGTGTCACGTGATCGCTTCCCTACCACTGCAGCTCGTTCGCTGATTGGCTGTGGCACTCCAGTTGTGACGTCACGAGTAGTATAAAAGGAGCTGGAAAATTAGAATCAGGGGCAGTTGAGAGAGGAAGAAGGCGGTGGTGAGGTACCTGGACCGAGAATAGTGAGTCAAAGGTATCTTCTTACCAAATAGCAGGCTCCCTATAGCCTACTGCGGTACCTCTGGGTTTTGAGCACCCATCTCTGATGGACTAGCCACCACATCCGCATTGCTAGTTTTTGTGCGCTCACAGAATGATATCACCCGGGGGCAATAACAAAATTTAAGTAAGGTGAACAAAGCTACCTTTTGTGTGGATGGGCCTGTTGGCCCTGATGTAAGCTCGTCGAAGTATGTAGGGCGAATGATGCGCTCGATAGATAACTCGCCAGATCTGCCATACCACGCCGACCAGTGGTAAATCAAATCCACACATGTTTTGTGTTCAACTTTAGACATTTCGACTGCAGTTAGGGGACATTGCCCGATGCATCGCACAAACTATGCGATGCATCTCATCTTGTGATCCGCCAGAATGCATCTGCATTATTAACTTTCAACCATAGCCCTTCATAACTACAGGGCAGCCCTCAACTTCCCCACCAGTACGGAACCTTCTAAATCCCGCTTAAATTATTAACGTTGTGCATAGACGTGACTAACTACAAGCCATCCGCAAATGCTCTTCCTCACCATTCTTGAGAATGAGCCGCATCAGACAGTTCGCCTGCAGCTTTTCCTAGCAGCTGACTTCCGCATCCTGCCATCTTGCATTCAAAAAGTGTGATGCTTCAGCTACTGTGAACTCCTGTACCGATGACTAATATGTACTCCATTATTATTATATTATTACTATATTCATGTATTGTTTTTTCTATAACAGGTACTGGTGACTAATAGATACCCTCCGGTCGTTTAAGACCGCATTTTTATAGTTTATGCTTTTAATGTATATATTATTCTTATTTTTGTGCCAATAAGCACTGTCAAGGTCATGTGATCTACTATTTTACTGTTCTGTGATAAGCTATAGCAGTAGCCATCCTAGTTATATATGTTTTGCTTATTTCATATAAAAAACATTAGAACCACACTTCGCTAGGCTACACAACACAGCAACAACAACCACACCACTGTGTTCCCCCACAGCATCACATTTTCACTGAGGTCACAATTCATGTTCTCATCATTAGACTGACTAAACCTGGACTATTTCAGGTCAATAGGATTGGTTTATAGTAGTAGGGGCGATTACTCTGTAGGAGATATTTTGTGTAAGTCTATTTTCCGGGAATAGCGGATATATAACACCGCACACCAGCTAGATTGTATAAATTGGCCATATAACTTGATGTCTCCTGTTCTTACAAATATGAGAGTGATTGTCTCTGTCTATGCTCCTCCAGCCTCCGGGCTTATTAATTGTGTGGACCTCCCTCCATCACGTTGTTTAGAGGTGACTTTGAAACTATTGGAGTTTCAGAGCGGTTAGAAACAAAGAGTCGATTACCGCACACACCTCCCCTGTATCTTCAGATACTAGTTAGTTAGAAAGCAGCGCCAAAGTAGGAAGTACTGCGAAAATATTATAATTACTTGCCTGCAGTGCATCTCTGGGCGAATTTACATAACCCTATCGGCACGTAAAACTTTAGTTCCTCGGGTGCGGATCTCATAGGATCCACTCCCGACACACGGGTGATGGACAGGACTCAGCTCTCCATCTAACTCCAGAAGTGACTGGGTGCGGTCTATAGAACCCACCACGCCCTCACGGGAAGCCCACTATAGTTGGATAGCTGCATCTTTGTCCCCAACATAAACTTATCTGTGCGTTTCAATGCTTATGCAATGTGACATGTCCCTGTGCTGTTATATGTGGTCGTGATGCGATGGGGAAGGGATCGTTATATGATTCTGGAGATATCAACTCATGGTATTTCCGCACGCTGTATAACTGAGGGGGATACACCATAAGGGTGACCATATGGTCACCGAGCATTCTCGCCGGTCAGTCTTATATGTTACAGATAGCTAGATTATACTGCCATTTTTGGCCTATCCTTGACCTGGACTCAAAAACTAAATGTTAGGATAGGATCTAGCAGAAGGACCACATAGATAAAGTGGCAACAACTAATTCAGTATCTTTGATCTTACATAAGATGACGGTGTTGAATTCTGCGGAAATCATCCACATCATCTTCACATAATACAGCGTACATCACATTAAACTTATAATTTCACTAGGTTGGCTCTTTTACATAGCATAGTTTTAACAAGAGAGTGGATCGTATTGCCATCTCTCTTCCTCTGCTTCGGTGTTGTAGGAATTTTCCTGTGATGGAGGCCAGCGCGAGGCACTTTCCTCTCGCAACAAATAATATTTGTGTTAGGGGTTAATTTACTGTATATTAAACTTGCTAAGTAGCACCATTAGGCCAGTGAGGATGAAACCGTGAGGTTCAACTTCCACGGCGCTGGTCATACGGCTCTACTGGAACGTGAACACTCCACCAGCTCTAGAAGTTGTCTTTGTATAATCTGGCAACGTGCAACACAGGATCAGCAACCCTGAGATTCGCAGCTAATCAGCAGCCTCACCCCAACATACTGCGTACTTGCAGTGCCGCTGAACGGGAGCATCCGGCGGACCAGCATGCACGCCCAGAAGCCACAAAATCTACCTAATGTTTGTGGAGGTAGAATATTATCAGTACAGTAAATTGCATATACATAAAATTTATAATTCTATGGTGGTAGCAGTAGCAGTAGTTGTAGCAGTAGCAGCAGTAGTAGTAGTAGTAGTAGTAGTAGTAGTAGTAGTAGTAGTAGTAGTAGTAGTAGTAGTAGTAGTAGTAGTAGTAGTAGTAGTAGTAGTAGTAGTAGTAGTAGTAGTAGTAGTAGTAGTAGTAGTAGTCGAAGTGAACGCACACGTTTATTTAGCTCTGCAATTGCTGCCCGAATTTGCTAGTTTCTAGCGCGATTTTGTAGATAAATTTTATACATATATTTCGTATTAGTATTTCCTTTCAAACTTTATGTTTAATTTGTAAATTCTTCTCTTGGTTGGAGCGCATTTTGTGTCTCCATTTCCTAAAGGCACTCCTCTTAGCTGGCGGTTTCAGCCATTTAATTGGTCTCCTCTTACTGTGGTCAATGCAATACATTTCTCCCCGCGCCAGTATGCTATCTCTATAGTTCGTTGGCTAGCGCATTATATTTGGCAAGATCGCTTGAGTGAATTAATTCCTTTGTCATTTGTAAGCGCAAGCCTAGTACTTTGATTATATAAATCTTTATAGTCAGTTGGCTGTCCCGGGGCAACTCGAACAGACTAACAAATATATGTCTGTAATATGTTAGTATGCATTAGGGAACCACTATAATCGGTTAGGCTTTAGTGAACCACTTAGAAAGTGGTTCAAACTAACAACTATACGACTGTACTCTCTATTCGTATATTTGTTGGTAGACGTCAGGATTTCAAAAGGGGACAGTATTTATTTAGTGTTTAGCTCTTTCCCCGACGTCTTGGGGTTATATATTTGTATTATATATTGTAGTAGTATGGGGTTCCTCTTTTTATAAAATACCATGGCAACCTATAAGATAACAACTAAGGGGTGGGGTGTCACGGCTATCGACGTGTATCATGGGTTAAAGGACGGCGTTAGCGCGGGACCTGCTGCTTTGCAGGGGCTTTTCAATGTTTCTAAAACTGTATGGAATGTAACAGTGTCAAATGAGGGGGTCAAAGAAAAGCTTCTAGAAGATGTTCTTAATGTAAAAGGCGAAGTTTGTAACGCAGAGGAAATCGAGTCAGATAGGTTGCTAGTGAAGATGAAAGTTCCACTAGAACTTCCAGATGACAGAATCATGAATGAACTCAAGAAGTATGGCAAAGTGCAGAAGATTGAACGGGAAACGTATCCCTTTGACAGAACACTAGAATACGGTGTAAGACGCATCTGGTTTGATAAAGTGGATAGCCCGTTACCAAGCAGATTGATGCTTGATGGCAGCTTTGTCCTGCCCCTATGGTAAATTAAAGAGTGCCGGATCTGCCTAAGTACTGACCATTTGGCAACAGATTGTCCCAATCGAAACAAATGTTTGCTCTGTGGTTCAGTTGACCATTTTAAATGGCGCTGTCCAAAAGATAAAAACAAGCCCTCAGTATCAGGAGATAATCGCCCAATAAAGGATGCAACTGAGTCAAATGCTTCTGGAGCAATCACTACGGAAGCTGTTGTTGTGGTTCATGCCACTGAAAATGACACAAACAAATCATCAAATCCTGTTAAAGTAATAACAGTTGATGAAATTCAAGTATTAGAGGAGGGTATAACCGTCAAGTCAAGAAAATAATCAAAATGCATTGGAGCCAAACGTGGCTGTAAAAGACACGCAGGAAAATGATGATCTTACAGAAGAGCCAGTTTACAATTCCTTAGAAGATGAATTAAAATTAGGACAGGATAGGTTTAGGACTCAGAAGATGGGAAGTTCAGTCGATAATCCGCTAAGCCCAATTGATTTAAGTCAGCTTGAAGATATGGTAAATGACGCTCCTGCCAACTGTGACTTAAGTAGCATTAAGCATCATAAAGAAGACAATAGCTCAGAATCTGAGATAGAAGTAAATAATATGGATGATAATACAATGTCAGTTGGAGAATCAGATGTGTCCATTCAAATACAGAATTCACAGATGAAAGATGAAATGGTAATGTACCATCAGAAGGGGGTGAAGTGTTAGTGCCATATGTAACAGCGAGAGGCGTGAAATATCGTCTACTGCGCCATGATTCTGATATTTCCAAATATGAATATTTGTCTGTGGTAGAACTAGGAAACATTGAATTCGCAGGAAAATTAGGTAAATGGTCTAAGAAACGAGCTAAAAAAACCAAATCAAGTTAATCTAATGATGGCGGTTGTAAACATCATTCTACAAATTATGATTATCTGCACCATCAATTGCAGAGGATTAAATACCGAATTCAAGCAGAGCCACTTGCTTGAAGAATTAGCAAATGAGGGAGTTGATATTGCCTTTCTACAAGAGACCAAAATTCAAAAAATTGAAGTGTATGAATCTCTCAAAGATATTTCAAAAGGACAAATCTTTTATCTTGTGATAAAGAAAAAAAATCTGTCCTTTTGAAATATCTTTGAGAGACTCATACACTTCAATTTTTTGATTTTTTTGTAGTACATCAATTGATACACCAATCCATCGTCCATTTGTATCTGATGACGACGATATAACATCAACATAGTTGAGACAGCGGGGCAGGATAAGAATGGCCACTCCCGCTGTCTCAACTATGTTGATGTTATATCGTCGTCATCAGATATAAATGGACGATGGATTGGTGTATCATTTGATGTACTAAACACAAGTTTAAATCTGATGTGCCTTTATGCGCCGACCTCTCATCAATTGCGTCGTGAATTTCTAAATGATGTTTCCACAATAATTCAAGACAGAACGCCTGAAAACCTAATTATGGGCGGTGACTTTAATTGCATATTAGATGAAGTTAAAGACAGAAACGCTAGCTCTAATTTTAATGGCACATCTCATAATATTTTGAAACACATCTGTGAATATAAAAGCTTGTTAGACACTTATTGGATTGAAAATCCAGAGGGCAGGGACTTTACTTGGTTTTCAACAGATGGAAAGAAAGCATCCAGATTGGACAGGATCTATGTAGAACGATCATTGAAAGGTTACATGTGTAAAACTAACATAAAACGAGTAACTTTCTCTGATCACAATATGTTTTCCATCACATTAGACAATGATGACTGGATCAAACGAGGAGATCGATTTTGGAAACCCAATGTAGCGTTGTCACGAGATAGTTGCTATTGCAAATGTGTGGAAAGTTGTTGGAGGGATTGGGATGAAAACAGAAGTTTGTATGAATGTATAACAGACTGGTGGGAGGATGTTACATCCGACCTGAAACATATTTCAAGGCAGTATTCCATCAGGAAAGCACGAGAAATGCGAAAGCTTAAAAAAGGCGCTTCAGCGGTCGGTGCTTAAAATTAATAAGAAAATTAATGATGGAGAATATAATTATTACGAACTATTAGTTAAATTAAAAGGTAGACTAAATGAAATAGAGCAATATCAGTTTGATGGGGCCAAAATAAGGGCAAGAGCACAAATGCACACCGAGGGTGAAAAGCCTAGGGGTATAGAGAAATTAACTAAAAACTAATCATGGTGTATCAGCGTCCTCAAATGCGGAGATGATGGAAACAGTATCCAAATTTTACAGATCATTGTATAAATCTGAGGGAAGTGATGAAACTGCAACTAGAGATATTTTAGCTAATATAACGCAAAGACTTCCAGATGAATGTCGCGAAAGTTGTGACCAATCACCAACAATAGATGATTTGACAAAATCCCTCAAAGGTATGAAGTTAGAAAAGACTCCTGGCTGCGACGGACATCCAGTCGAATTTTATCAAACGTTCTGGCACATATTTGGTCCAGTATTAGAAGAAATAGCAGCTAGCATCGATGGCCCAAGCATATGTTCGGCTTATATACAAGAGGGGTGACAGAAATAAAATACAGAATTATAGACCAATCTCTCTACTCTGTGTAGACTATAAGATGATTAGTCGGGCACTAACATTAAAGCTTGGCGCAGTAATTGATGATGAGCAAACGTGCTCTGTACCAGGAAGAACGATATTAAACAATACATTGCTTATACGAGACCTTATTCAATTAGTTGAACATGATTGCATCCCAGCAGCAATAATAGCACTTGATAACGAGAAGACGTTTGACAGACTTGAATGGGATTTCTTGTTTAAGTATTTAGACCATATTGGCTTTGGTTCCGATTTATTAAATGGGTCAATATTTTATATACTGATATAACAAGTTGCTATTTAGTAAATAATCATCTATCTGAGCCTGTAGTGTTGGAACGAGGTGTCAGACAGGGTTGCTCATTGTCCCGGAATCTATTCGTCATAGCTATGGAATCGTCGGGGGCCACATTGAGGCAACGTAATGATTTTCAAGGAATATGTATACGTGGCGTAGAAAGGCCACTAAAGGTGTCTCAATGTGCAGATGATACGACTGTGTTTGCAGGTAAAAATTCAGATTTTAGAATTTTAAATGGAGTATTATCAGATTTTCAAAAGGCATCAGGGCTTAAAGTTAATAGAGACAAATCTAAGGGATTATTTTGGGCGATTGGAAGGACAGGACTGACAATGTTATGGATATTAACTGGTCAGATTATGTCATAAAGATTTTGGGTATTTACTTTGGTAGAGAACAGGATGTAATAATAAACTGGGAAGAAAGGCTATCCAAGCTAAAGTGTGCATTAGTAAATTGGAAACGACGTCGCCTAACTGTATTTGGCAGGACATTTGTCCTTAATAATTAAATTTTATCTGGACTGTGATATACCGCTTCTGTAGTTCATATGCCAAAATTAGTAGAGTCAAAGATCAACACGTTACTTTTGTCCTTCGTATGGGAGGACAACGGCCATTTAGTATCGCAGTCAATCCTCACCAATGAAAAGCATGGTGGAAGCCTGGATTTGGTTAATTCTTTAGCAAAGTGTGCTTCGCTAAAACTGAAATTCTTGAATAAGTTACTCACTTCAAACTCATCTTGGTCAAGTGTTGCAAGGACACTTCTACAAAGGCACGTAGATCCATTTCCAGTAGAATGTTTATTTTTGTGCAATAAACTGCCACCTAACCATCAGAAGATATCAAACGTATATAAAGAAGAGCTTGAAGCTTTAAAGATATTTACACGATCAATGCCACAACCTAGTTGTTTGGAAGATGCCTTAGAGGAACGTATTTGGGGCAATGAGTTGATTCGTGATAATGATGCTGTAGTACATTTGCCCTCTATGGCCAAAAATGGCATTCTATATTTACATGATTTATTTAATCCAAAATCTCGCAAATGGATTGAGATGCAGGATGTAGCAAGAGCAACATCAATGAGGCATATTGATGCGCAACGCTTATTTCTTAAAATAAAGAATGCAATACCTGGTGAATGGTTCAAATTGCCGAAAGCATGTGGCAACAGAGATCTGTTGCAACCAACATTAGTATTTAAGTCAGAGCATATAAAATACAACATGGCATCTAGAGCCTGGTATGGAATGCTAATGCAAAGTCGGAGACAGACTCCTGTTGCAGTTAGGCATTGGAACACTTTAGGATGCAGCCAAAGAACTGGAAAAATGCGTGGAAAACAATACATCTACCTTGTCTACCAGCAAACAAACGGGACCTGGCATGGCAATTACTCCATCGAAGGCTATGGGTCGGCAATCTGACTTATATGTACAAAATAACAAGTACAGACCGGTGTTTATTATGTAATACCGAGGAGGAAACAATATACCATCTGTTTACAGTGTTGTACAGCTACATGCGTTTGGGTATATATCAATATGCTCCTTGCCAAATTTGGAATCAAATATGTGAAATTAATGGCTGAAACAATTATCTTCAAAGATTGCTCAACTATCGGACGAATCATTAATAGCAAGGAGAAAGAATTGTTAGTAACCCTGTTATCTGTAGGAGTGTGGGCCATTTGGAAGCATCGGTGGCCAGAGATAAAATAGGAAACAACCACCAAAGAGCCATACAAGCTATATTTCGATCATTGTTGATAAACTGCATTCATTGTGAATTTTACAGGCTAGTGGAACATGGAAAAGAAAGTAGATTTAAAGATATATGGTGCAAAACTGGCCTAGTATCAATTGAACATGGATATCTAAAAATAGCAGAAGCAGAACTTGTATAAGCTAGCACACTCGCTGCTTGTTGTATATTGATATATGATATTCTATTTGATTTAATTGAGTTAATTTTAAAATTTTAATGTCTTAGGAGATGATAATTTGATGAATAACCTAACCTTGGGAATCGGTTTATTTAAATATCAATTGAGCATCGTGTCAATACTCTGGAGGTGATCCGACTTTCGAGTTCATTAAGTTAACAGAGTATGACATCTTACATATATACAATTAACATCCTGTTGTAAATGTTTACTGTAGGTGTATTTGTTCCAGGGTAATTTAAAAAACTTACAATGATGTAAATTTAAAATGTGAACCCAGAGCGCCATCTATGTAGTCATCGTTTGTATACTTTTGCTTTGTGCATTTTACGACATAAAGGTTACTACGCCTGCTCGGTATTTAAGAATCGGCCAACTGGCGTCAATGAGTGACCTTTTGTTACTTATTGACGAGTCACCTCGACACTAGTTGGTGAGCTGCACTCGCCATTTGGGCCAATACTATACGGTGTGCTACGTTTAACTACATATGATCTACTTAGCCTGCCGGTCATGAATCGGCTCAATGGCGTCAATTAGTAGCAGTAACTTACTGCTAATTATTGATGGGTCGCTTTACCGCTTATTGGGTAGCTATGCTCGCCATTTGGGGCTACTACCACACGGTGTGCAAATAGTAATGGCTTTGTTGAATTATATTATGTTATCAGCTCTTTATTAAGGGTTTTTTCTATGTAGTTATGCCATGGGTGTGGTATATGGTAATAGAGTATTGTAGCTTGCACTGTTTTGATATGTTAAGTTTGTATTGTTATTCATATACCATTAATAAAGCCTGCTATTTCACCCGATTTTTTATGGGGGTTTGCAAGGAGTTCCTCCGTGAGGTCTGTCCGACTGCGTCAGCGTCGGATTTAAACAAAAAGTAGTAGTAGTAGTAGTAGTAGTAGTAGTAGTAGTAGTAGTAGTAGTAGTAGTAGGAGTAGTTGTCGCTGTCTGTGTCAGCTGTTAAACCGTAGTAGTAGTAGTGGTCGCTGTCGATGTCAGCTATTAAACCGTTGGCTTTTTTGAAAATACTAAAAATGTACAGTTTTATGAGAACAGGCACATTGCATAGGGTTAATACATCTTTTTTTGCCTGGGTTGAAACTTGCTATAAAGTACTGTGGAATGTATTTTGATCGCTCATCTTCGTATTTTCTGCATGCGTAAAGAAAATAATATTCGTCGTCTATTTCATTGCATATCCTACACAATCGGTCAGTTCTTTCAATATTGTCCAAATGAACGGTCATAAAGGATAGCCATAGATATTGGAAGGCATACGCGATTTAAATTCTGAAGTAGCGAGCTACTGTACCAATGTACTCACTCTTCAAGTCAGTAATAAGCGTTGGCTAGTGTGCAGGTTTTAACAAATAAAATTATATATTTACCACCGTCAAAGTTGCCTAGATTTTTTTGGGTCATATGCCATTGCTTCCTCGCCATAAATCAACTGACAGAAATTCTATTGCAATTTTCCGGAATCATTTCTTAGACTGACAGGACCATAAATGTTAAATACGATAATTGTTGTTGCAAACGTCCATAGTTGGCAGCTAATATCACAAAATCTTCAACCATGCAGCGAGCAATCGCGTCCATTATTCCGCGTGGAATAGTGACGGACCCGGACCATGCCGTGCTTTAAGGACCAGAAGGATTTGTCAAACTATATATAATACTTCACAATTTTTAGAAATACATGACACAGGATACCAGTCAGGAACGGGCACCATTTCACACCATTGCATACCAGCACCTTATTCTACCTGGGCTTAGATGGACCAATGGGCAAGCTTAAAACGGAGCCGTCTATGTTTGTATTATGGTACATATTCATTTAACCCTTACTACTCTGATGGCAACATTCTATCTTTTACTGCGCCAGTAGCAAAGAAACTGATGTATAATTTTAACAATTTTGGTGGACCGTGTTGCTGTCTATAGAGCACCAGTTTCCACCAAATTTGTTTAAAAATGTAAACCAGTGTATCTATTAATTGTGACCTCAGAGTGGTAAGAGTTAAAAGTGTGCAGTCAAATACATTGCTATTTAAAATTCATTTTGTGGATTGACGCACTCCATAGCATGCTATAACATTCAACGCCTTGTTTGCTATTCCATGCAGATAATAATTTCACTTAGTGATCTGAAAATAGGACCTACTCCTGCCCGTACCATGGCATGTCGCCCTATTTACAACTTCATTGACTACCTAAATAATGTGTGAGAACATGTATGTGAAATTTAATGACGCACTCGGCTAATTAGCAGATTCGATATGATTATCACTAGTTTTGCTCTATAGTTTAATGTAGGCCCTACGTGTTTGTAAATGTTCTCATACACCAGAGAGGGTAATGCCTTTAAAAGTGTTTTACTCATATATGGCCATTATGAAACGGGATCATTACAAGTAATTTATTATCCATTTCTGTCACGGGAATCCTTAGAGGCCAGAAAACGTGACAGCGGGTGTGACAAGACTACCAATCGTGCAGTGGTTCGCTGTGGGAATTAGGATTTTTTGTTAGCGCTTGTTAGTCAAATACGCCACTATAGACAATAATGTAGACATGTTTATGGAGAATTTACTTCCTGCACATAACAAGGTGAAGAGTTGTGGATCGTAGGTTCTGAACAGTGCCCAATATACAGACGCAGTTGGCAGTGCCAGATTAACCCATGCCAGGGCCGAGGGGCAAAGAATATTTGTGGAGCTTAGTGGAAGAGAAAAGCAAACCAAAAGGGGATCCTGGGTCCTCCAACAGAAAATTTTGAAATCTAGATGGCATCTCCTATATTTCCAGAGGTAAATATGGACCATCGGTTGGCTGTTACATTATTCTTTATTAGCCATTTAGTTTCGTCTTTTTGGTTCAGTTAATTTTTTGAGCCGTTCAGTTGTGAAAACAGGATTGGATAAAAAAAAAAATGGATGAACAAAAAAAATGAAATTAAATAGCTAAAAATAGAATAATTTTACAAGCCAACGGAATGGACATATTTACCTCTGGAAGTACAGGTGGTGCCATCTGAGAGCATCTAGAAGATAAAAAATAATATTAAGTTGACACTCCTAAAACATCAGAAAAATATCAAAACAAAAAACCCCAGTCTTTAATAAGAATAATACTGAAACAATATATAAAGGGCAACTAAGCCAATAAGACTCCCCACCCCCAAACACACGCACCCCTCGCCGTAATACACGGAGGCACATATGGTTATATGGGCATACTGTCATAAGGTGATATCCTACATATTCCTTATAAAGAATAACGTAACGTGGGCTTGAGGGACGCTGAATGACCACTCGCAACTATAGTTTGTCATCACTCATTATCAGAAAACTCAAATAAAAAAGGAACGCATTACTAAAGAATAATACTGAATCAATATATAATAGATAATAAGATGAACATTGTAAATGTGTAATGTAACTTCCATTCCATTACAGTGTTCATCTTCTGAGACGGATCCAGAAATTATTGAAGCGGTGACCGTTGGGGTAGGTCTGGGAGGGACTCTGGGAGAGCGGTGGTGGGTTTCGGGTGGGGGCTTCCCAAGGAAATTTTGTGAATTTAAAACTACTGAGATGCGATTTCAAGCCCTCTGAGTGGAAATGCTAAGGGGTTTTTACCTGTATTTTACAACATTCTTGGAGATAATCAAGCAGTCAAATGAAAAAGAAGTAAATGCCCCCCCCCCCCGCTGCCCCTATTATAATCCGCTACTGGCATCTGGTTAATCTATCACCATGTTGTATGTCTATGGCTAGAAAATAAAACCGCTAAGATCTAGAAATTTAATATACGGAATGTATCCATAAAAGACGACACAAGTTATAGCAAGGTTGGCGAACATTAATTGTATTTAAAAATACACGACTGATATATTTCATGCTATATGTAAAGTACTAAGTTCATCATCTCGAAATTTACTACCCTTCTCTGGCATGATATATATCCTAATGATATTCGATATTTCATTAACATATCTTTTGAATTCACTGAGTTATCTCGCGTGGACACGTGCTGCTAGCTGTGATAACGCTGGCGATTTTAGGACAAATCAATGTTATAACCATTAATACACTGTCGAATCAAAAACAGACAAAATGCAAAATTCAAAGTTCCGTCAGTAATAGTCTGAATTGTATGTCCTTGGTAAATTTACAACGGTTGCGAAGCTCAATTTTGCCATTAAATGGTTCAAGTTGATAAAAAGAGTATTTCCATAGGCACGTCATGCAAACATAAACAAAATGATAAAAAAAGTAGTTAATTACCTCTTCTGTCCGCAATGGAGGAATCCAGGTTTATCTATGCCCCGCCCCATCTTTAGCTAAGGTCCACCCCCTCTTCGCCAGTGCTGGGATAGATCGAACACTGAACCCCCTCAAAACTATACAGGTAAGCTGTTGAATATTTTGAAACTAATTTAACTGGGTGCTGCTGCTGCCTATGGCAGTAGCAGCGCTCAGTCAAATTAGTTTCAAAATATTCAACAGCATGTTTATTAAATAATAATTCTTATCATGAACTAATAAATAATTAGAATCGGCAGACTTTATATATCTTTGACTGGTGAAAATGGAGAGAGGCCTCATGAATATGAACCCCTCCATATATATGCATTAGGCAACACTGGAAAAGAGCTGTCTTATAATTCTGCTTATTATTTGGGTTTGCGTTCGATCCTCATTATGGTACGCCCCTTTCATAACCATTCTTTCACAAAATTATTCTAGACTAAATTAGAGCATTTCAATGGGAACTTGTTTCATCGTACACGCGATGATTAGAATATATCATACTTAAAGAGTATCTGCGGAATAAAATAAATCAGCAATAACATTTTGTTCTTCTTTTTACAAGGAATATTTCTGTCTCAGACATAAGTTCGCCGTAGTTCCGGCACTATAAAATACAAGAAAAACATCGATTTGTCTGGTACATTAAAGCGGCAAATTATTTTGGACATTAGCTTTAAATTGCCGAGTGATTTGTTGAAAACATGAACAATTTCCCGTCCGCTGTCAAAGGAACACAAATAGCACTTGCTTGCCATTTAAAGCATTTATTCTGTAAAAGCCGTCTGCATCAATTTACTCATAATGGAGCGGTCTAATCTGTCACTCATGTGTGTGAGGTAATAATTAAAATATGCCACGTGTTAGCTGACGTCACAATCAAATAACGTATACCAGTCATGAAAGTGTCAGAATTCCGTCAGTAATAGTTTGAATTGTATGTCATTGGTAAATTTACAATCAAGATTCTGTTCAATATTTTGAAACTATATTAACTAAGAACTAGGGCTGCCACTAGAAGAAATAGCTCCCGGCCAAATTAGTTTTAAAATATTCAACAACTTACATGTATCGTTACATTGAGTTTGGGATTATGGCTATTCAGAGTTCAAATTGTTAAAATTAATTCAAACATGCAATCAAAGTGGGCAGAGCTTATGCAGAAATGGGCGGAGCATAGCTAGAAATGGGCGGGACATGGCTAGCTATGCATCCTCCAATTATGGTGATATGTCACGGGATCAAAGAAACCAAAAGATGGCATTCTGGTCCTAGACAGCAATTAATTGTCATCAATCTCTTAGAACTATTCTTTTTAAATTATCATGTATATATGATGTTATTTTCTATTACCTGAAAGGTCAGTTGATTTCAGCATCATAAAGCACTGTCAAGACATGTTTAATCATATCTTCCTAAGCTCAAATACACGTTTTATCATCTCCGCGTGAGAGATAGCAGTGTGTCGATTACTTTGAAAACAATTTGACTCAATTACAGGCTGCACAAGGAAACAACACCACTTTTCACTCCGATTAGTTTCAAAATAGTAAGTACATTTCGTATTTATATTAATTGAATCCACCTAGTATTCTCAAAATGTCACACATAATTACTAAGCAGTTCCATCAATGACTGTAACTTTATTCCATGTTGACACTGCCACATGTGCAGTGATGATGTTGATGATGACGACGGCGGGGGCGGTGGCGACGGCGACAGCCACAACCACGTGAGGTCACCGAGTATCCCATTAGTTCAGTAGCATTCTCGCTGTGTTTCTCAACATTGGAAGGCAATTATGCACAGATCTAGTCCACACGAGAGACCAGCATGCACTCTCTATATGCTCTGACAAAACGATCAAGGTCAATCATACTCTCTTGTATGCGCTATCAAAAGGCAGACTCCCAATAATCAAAAGTTATTCATCCAATCATTTGCCAAATATGCCAGCAATCTGTCCCTAGACCAAACAACAAATAAACTTAGCACCAGCCAAATGTGAGAAGAACGGAATCTCTGATACTGACAGCGAAATTAGGTTTCAACATTTCTCGTTTATTTCTCTAGAAATACATTTGCGTGACAATTTTATTAACGCCATAATGACACAGCTAGCTGATTTAGATCTTGAACATAGAGACTGCACATTGACTAAGCAGAAGAACGGAATCTCTGATACTGAAAGCGAAATTAGGTTTCAACATTTCTCGTCTATTTCTCTAGAAATACATTTGCATGACAATTTTATTAACGCCATAGTGACCCAGCTAGCTGATTTAGAGCGTAAACATAGAGACTGCGCATTGACTAAGCTAGCTGTTATTGCACTGTGAGATGATATTATGGTGTGATAGGCCTTAATATTAGTCTCAAAGAGAAACCAATTAGTCTAAGATTTGCGCGCATTAAGCGTTAACAACCGTAATTCAATGGACCTTTCTAGTTTTAGCTGTGCCCTGCCCACCTCTAGCTAAGCACCACTCACGCTTTGCGCGTGTTGGGATCGATCGATCACAGAACTCTCCGGCTATCAATTTCCAGAAAGCTATACAGGTAAGCTGTTGAGTATTTAAAACTAATTTGACTGGGTGCTGTTGTTGACTTGCGCCCAGTAAAAAATGTTAATATATTCGACAGAATGATTATTAAATAGTAATGACATACAATTCATACAACACCGCTTCGTCCGTCATCAATTAAGCATTCGTGACGAACTTGTCTACGCATCCATGGCGTCATTGATTCTGACTTAATCCTACGCGTCACATAGTTTACTATGACGTCATATGATTGATGGATAAATTGGAAAGGTTCAGTGGCCTTGATGTTCGATGCTTGCTATATAACCTTGTTGCACATTACTGTACTTTCCCGTTCATCCAAGGTAAGTTTTCATGGTGTACATCTATTGTTTAAAGGGTATTGGATCATATAAAATAGGTTGTATTTACAATACATAAGCGGCCTTACTGACCACATGTAAGACAAAATGGCCAAAATTACAATTGTGGCCAAAATATGACCAACATATGGCCAAAATCGGTGATTTTTACATGGACGTTTTGGGGTTATCATTTCATATATAATGAGCTTCTGAATCTTTTACACTACTATTTTGTGGCCAACATTTGGCTAAAGAATGATAAATTGATCAATGTGGCCAGTTTTTTCCAATAGGAATAGTAATAAAATTGTACTCGATATGAATGGCATGTAAAAACTCACCGAGATAAAATTTCTGACCTAGCACAATCAATAGGTTATCGCCATCATCATCACTCCGAAACAGAATCAATAATACGATCATTATCCTCATCATCATAATCCTCATCTCCAGCTATAACCTATTCTGGTTCCATGGTCTCAGAGGGAATAATTTCCATCTGACTGCCGGTAAACTATAGTGGTAAGGAAACTCCATTAACCTCCTTCCAGCCATAATTTGTGGGCTGAATATTCTCTAGTGGACCTCTTAGATGTGCATGCTTCCAGAGATATGTTACATAGTTACATTGAGCCAATTTCGCACCATAACACCAATGCAGGGTGGAAGCATGCCTGCATCAATTCCCTTTATTTTCTCCAGTGAACTGTCTGGATCAGTCGTTTTGTATTTCTATAGACCGATTCCCAACCGGGCCTCATTCATGGATGATAATGCTCGCTGACCATAAAATGAACATACAAATTTTTCTACAAGGTTGTCGACATCAACAAAGGTGCTGTTTTCTCCAGGACTGCCTTGGCCTTTAAGATGAAGAACACTCGTTTCAGATTTCCTCAGTGGGTACTCCTTTCCCCTCCTGAAGAAGGATGATGTGTAGTCACAACCTGTCAGATCATGTTAACCTGGCAATGCGTTACAAAGATATGCACTAAGGTGGTTTGCCAGTGTTGTGATATGGACACATCTAGTGTTATCAATCGAATGTCCACTTATTGCCTGTTGTTCAACATTCTTTATGCTTTTCCCATAACTGTCACAGTCAAAGTGTACATCACTGGCCTGTGCACTACATATGATTTTCAGGACTATTTCTGCTACATTTCCAAAATTGCTAGGCAAATCAGAGGGCGGTGACTGGATTATAAACATGGCACCATAAAGAATTTTATCAACTGCTGTCGGCTCTCTGTTTGTAATCAAATCTGAAAGGTATTTGAAGATTTTTGTACTTTGTTGTCTTCTTCACTGTGCCATAAATCCTGGCGAAAGAGAGGGGAATCGGCGTTAGTGGAAAAGGAAACACTTTTAAAGCCCAATTTTCCTGATACAAGCAAGACCAGCAAGTCCTATGTTGGTCTCAGCTCAATATCCTTTTGATCTTTACCTTTTACCTTTCTTCTTTGCATTGTTCTCTCAAACCTTGTAGGGTCCTATACGTACTTCTTCCCCAAAGCAGAGATTTAGCATATCCTCTTTACTTCACCTGGTATTTTCATGCCATCTGCTAGACAGTACATATCGTTGTCTTTGAGCAGGGACTCAACAAAAGGATTCATAGTAGTCCCAAAAAGTTTGGAAATGAGTTGAGTCTCCTTGAAATTTACTCTCATTTGACTTTCATAGTTCGTGACTTGGATTAGCATTCTTCCTTTGTACTGCTTTATCAAACAGATGCCTAACTATGGTGCTTCTAACTGATCTAGTAACTGTCCAGCACCTGGTTGCTCCTTTGTCTTGATGGAAAGCAGTGATTCCAGTTTGCCGTGAAGTGTAGTTCGGATCGACCGGTCGGGTACCGGCCATACCAGCTAAGTTGGGTACGTGCCGCTGAACCCCCCTCCCCCCCCCCCCCCCTGGGTAGAGCCATAAGCGTATATGGGGCTATGAGAGAGATCGCGTTGCGAAAACAAGTAAGGTTGTTAAAGCACATGATGTGCATGCACGCGCTTAGATGCTATTTTTGATGGAGCACATGATTTACGACCAAGATAGGATGACGCTTTTAGTGTACCGAGATGGTACCCTGTAATCCTTTTTGATTACCTATTCCCGTTAAATCTGGCATTAATCAAGACCAGAATTCGACGGGCTTTTTAAATCTGTTAACTATTTCAAAATCGGTTAAGAAATGGCTGAGTTATCCACGGAAAACCCTTCTTGATTAACTTCAAAATATTGCCGTGACGTCATAACCACGTGGGCGCAGAACTTCTAGAATGTTCTAGAACATTCGACTGCGCTATTATTAGCTACGCGCTGATTGGCTGTTGCTCGAACGATGATTGGTAGGAGCCTGCGCCCGTGACGTCACGAGGAGTATAAAAGGAGACACGGTCCAGAGATCGAGAGCATCCTCGACCAGGGGCCGAACAGGTTGACCTGTACTAGCTATTATTGAGCGACAGATATTACACATATAGCTTCGGTTTCTGACGGGTTCTCTCCCGTAGCTAGCAGTGCCAACCCTCCGCACTAAAAACTATTTTGTAACTCCCTACTTGCGGGAGCAATTTGGAACTTTCTAACTATCGTTCACGAATATCAATATCTACTTCGGAACACGAACTTGCGGTGAGGCCTTCACGGTCTGAATATGTGATTCTACAGATGTAGAGGCAGGATGTTCTTTGATGGATGACTCGCCAGATCTGCCAGCCACGCCTAAAAGTGGTATTTCAACTGTCACTGCACTAATGTTGTGTAGGTTCTTCTAACTTTCGACCACAGCAAATAAACTCTGTCCGCTGCGTCTTCAGAGCTGGCTGATGTACCCAGCACCATTACGCTTTGTTTTGCATCTTCTTTTGCATCTGACAACCACTGCTTGTGATCGGGTTGTTGTCAACTTCCATCCGTGCCATCGGTGTATGGGAACTTTCTTCACAGCAGTAGTACTATCGTATCTTTTGCTGACTGCTCGTTTGACATCCTATTAGGCTTACAGTGCTGAGCGATGTATTCCCTCCATGAGTGTTCTTGCGGGAATCCTGTTTGCGGAAACCAACTTGCGGGAACCGACCTGCGGGAACTTTCCAGCTTCCTGAGAATGGATCAACACACGTCAACAACGGAATGACATATCAATTTCAGTAACACGGTAGCCTAACTTAAGAATGACTACCGAGTATTCAAGTAACTATACTTCACGTTTTAATTATTTCGCTATATAGACTTCTCTAATTATTATGTATCCGTAAGAATAGTCCCGATGACTAAAAGGTACCGTAGCGGTCTTAGGACCGCTAGTTATAATTTCTGTATTTGTTTATAGTTATTCTCATTTTCTGTAAGGTGTTTTACTAACCGCACCATAGTAGGTTCGTTAACCTGTGCTAAAATATATAACACTGTATTGATTGTTCCGGTTAGTTTAGATATGTATATGGCCAGTAGCCATCAGTTCTGTTTTGTTTATTCATAGAAAATATAGGACTGCAGTGCACGTAGAAACACCATGCAGCAACACTTACATATGCAGCACTTTCTCCCGCCACCAACAATTTTTCACTGAGGTCGCTGTCCGTGCTATAACTCTGTTTAGCCCGGCATACTACCGACTAAACCATTTCTATTCAGCTCGATAGGATAGGTTTAATATGATTAGAGACACTTTCTTCGTTAGGAAATCTGTAGTATATTCTTCTCTTCCAGCAGTGCGATAATCTAGGCCCGCACTCCGGTAAGACTCATAACTCTAAGATTTTGTCTCTCTTCATGCTCCACTCAGCCTTGTGGCTTCTTAATTCTTTGGATATCCCTATCCGCACCATGGGCTGATCCGACTCTGGGAAACTATTGGGGTTTCCGAGAAGTGATGGCCAGGGTGTAGGATCACACACATTCCCTCCGTATCTTCGGATACTTAGTAGTTAGTACTTTTGCCAATGTAGGAAAGCACTGCGAAAACATACTTAATTATTATTTTATTTTCTGAACAATCCTCCCGCACCGCAGTGCAAAACTGGCCAACTTGTATATAAACCTAACGACAGGTTAAACGGTTAGTTCCATAGGACCCGGTGACGGGCGAGATGCGTATCCCCACCAAATTCCATAAGAATGTCTGGGCATGATATTTAGATCATTCTGGACATTCGTCTCCCTTAACCCCACCATAAGGATAGGACAATTGTCTAATAATGCTTTCGCGAAAAGTAACCAATGTCCTGTAACGTTTTATGTGGTTACGGAGCGGGATGTCCGGATTCTTATCCAGTTCGGAGATCTTACTAAGTAACATGTATGAGCGCTGTTTTCGGTACTGATGTCTTAGGGCATCTGTTCTCAATGACAGCCGTGTCTAATAGCTAGGAAGATACCAGCCGTTTGCGGCCTAAAATAGTTCTTGTTCCGAAAAACTAAAAGCTATGTAAGCGAAGCAGAAGGCCTGCATAAATAAAGCGGCAACTACTAATTCAGCATACCAAGAATCACATAAGACGGTGACGAGGGAATCCATCGGGAATCGCTTGTCCCGTCTTCACGTAAAACAGCACACAATCCTATAGTCATAATCTCACTAGGTATGGTCTTTTCTTCCTCTAGCATTTTTGGTTGAAATATTAGAGTGGGCCCATTTTTGCCTACTACTCTTCTCCCGCTTTAAGCAGTGGTGACACCGTCCTGAGATGGAGGCCCGCGTGAGACACTTGCCTCTCGCAAGGATTCAGCAACGACGGTCCATGCAAGGATAATACTCCTCACCCAAACCAGCACTAGGAGTAGTGCCCGCATGAGGCACATAACTTTTCGTCCGAGATAATCTTCTTCCTTTCAGCGTAGAGGTATAATAACTTATATTAAGTTAATTAGTTACGTATCGTGCACGGGAGCCTCCCTTGCGGGGATACCTCTGCAGACCTACGAGTCTGTGTGCTACCTCCCGGAGCCCCATGTTTAAAAGTTCATCTACCTGTCACTATGTCTCGTATTTTCGTATGCTCTTATTTTAGTTTTATCTAGCATATTTATAATTGTTTAGGTAAAATCATTGTACAGACGTATATTTTTAGGTCACCAAACCAAATCTTGTAAGTTCATAGATCACGAAATTGCTATGGACAGGCATACTGGTGACACAAATTCTTGGGATGAGACAGTTGTATTTAATGTTCCCGACAATGGTCGCACGACCCCACCAGAACGATTGAGTTCCACCGGCCTTAGGAGCCGTATTTTGTTACCCACAATGCAGTCTCATACAAGGTCCGTCACCCCGAGACCAGATGCTAACCAGCGTCATCATTCGTCGTGCACTTGTGGCGTGGCGAGTCGACATGATACACCGGAACGGCCCGACACTACCCCGCGAGCTACAAGTGGTGCCCGATGTGGGGCCTGAAGAACATCAGTAATTACACGCAGTGAACTCACGCCCACACCATACAGTGAGTTTAGCTCAATATCTTCCTTCTCCATTTAGCGACTACTCCCTCGATCAAGAGGTGGCGTCATACGATGGATATTCAGCTCACATGCTTACAGACTATGCCAGAAATTCAGCGGAATCAACAACACCGCGATATAACCTGTTTTCACCTGTCAGTGACGGCACCTTTCGGGATGCCTCACAGGCGGGAACAGAGTTCAGAACTGTATCGAACATCCGCGGTAGGCCACCACTAACAGAGCCGAATCATGGACGACCCCGACAAAGACCCGATTACGGGAATCTCAATAATCCTTCAGACTACTATCATTCACCCGTGTCATCTACGGAGACCATATGCCCAGGTGATATTCCACATTACAGACAACCTCCCGCACCGCCCCCCCCCCCCTTCTAGCGCAACGCTATACTCAATGGGGACGCCACGACGTTATCGGGAGGAATCGGCACCACCTTTTCCACGGTACATCAGTCACGCCACACACCACGACCATCAGCCGACTGCACCACCACCATATGAGGAATATCAGTCCTCACCTCGGGGAGAACGTCCACGTAATCTTCACAACATTCCGCCTCCCATCCATAGAACCATGCCGGTCTATGGCTCTACAACCAGGGCGGACTCATTAAATTGGAGTACACGTGTCCTCGCTCCTTGACATCGGCATCGACGGGAAACACCAACACCACCACCACCTGCACCACGACCAGCCTCACAATATTCGTCAGATTCTCAGATACCCACACCACCCGGGTTTCAGCCACTTCATTCTTCCTGCGGTCTTGGCCGAGTCATCCACCCACCCACCCCACCCCCGAATTTAGTGGGGCGATTGACTGGACCAATTATAAAATACAGTTCGAGATCATAAGTCAGACTAACCGCTGGAACGATCAGCAAATGGGTGAGCATATCTCGCCGCAAAGCTTTCCAGAAAAGCCCTTCAAGTTCTTGCAGATCTTGGGATTGACTACACACCCACCTACACACAATTAGAACGAGCATTGACGGAGCGATTTGGCGACACAGCCCTCGGAGAAACCAATCATCTTCAACTCAAGAACCTCCAATGACGTGCGGGAGAAACTCTTCCAGAGTTAGCTAGCTGAATCAGGAGGCTAGTCACCCGTGCATATCCGAGCACCAATACGGAAGGCATGATCCATCTGCATCTTGACACATTTATCAATGCATTGAGCGGTGAACCTGCACTGAAAGAAAAATTATTTCTAGGTGACCACGGTATGTTGGCCCAATTAATGGCAACCACGGTTCATATAGAAAACTTTCTGGAGTGGGAAAAGAGTAGCCGACGTCAACTTCATCCTATCAATGAGATAGAGGGTGCAGCTATCGGCCCGCCCGCCAGTGCTCCCCCCAGTTCATCAAACACCAACTGCACAGACATCACCATCACCAGCTACACAGAATTCCAATCAGAATCAAGCACCTAGAGGAAGGGGGCGTGCCCATAGAGGAAGCTCCAACGGGGGCCCCGGGCACGGGAACCAGTGCAACAATAACAACGGCAACATGAAAGAATGGATAGACGAGATCAATAAGCAGATCTCAGCACTCACAAATTTAGTCATGACACCTAGCACCAATCTCACCACCACGCAGTTTAGGACAACAAACACCACCAGCACCGCACCACCACTGAACACCTGTTTCGTATGCGGTCAGCCAGGCCCTTGGAGGGAGCTGTGCCCTAACCGACCTCCTTCCACCACGCCTGTTTCTGACTGCAGCACACTGCAACCAGAGAAGCAGTCAAACTCCTGATGGCACCGAATCATCTAGAGCCACATCGGTGCCCATATCCGCCTCCCGGCTCAATTGCGGCCTTCGCACAACAACGTTCAATGGCCAACCATCATCCACCAAAATCAGCTTTCACACCGACACTCAAATGCACGGCTTCACACATGTCAATACCTACGTTGCCTCCCCCATCCGTAGCAATGACATCCCCCTCTTTCTCCGCACATAACAACCCTTCTTTCCTATGTAAAACGGCAGTGGTAGGTTGTAGCACTACCGCTGAAACAACGTTTTTGCATGCACCACGTCCCGCCACCAAGACACTAAATTCTCTGTGTCCTTTGGTGGTATGCAGAACACCACCCCATCCAGCAGCATCTCCCGCATCCACAGACAGCAGCGACACAGGAGAAGCGGTTCGCTCCGCCTCATGGATTCGCAAGCGCTCATGTAAACAGGGAAAAACACGCCCCTGGCGGCAGAACTGTTTCTTCTGTACTTCACCAAAATATCCCATGAAGTATTGTAGGAAATGGCTTGCGCAGGTAGAACTTATCCATTATCCAGTGCGCACCGCTGTCTACACTAACACAGCATATCCTAAAAACAGCAACATCTCCATCACCCCCGAGATCCGTCTTCACTGCAGCGCTCACAACATTACAAAAGCTCACAGAGGAACTGGCCCTTTCCTCACTCAGCCATCCACAACATTACAAAAAGCCATACGGAAACAGTCAGAATACATACATAGTGGTGCCGCTCTGATGCCATTGTCGCAGATGGCATCATTGGAAATTCTTCCACAGGTACACCGCAAAGTGATATACAAATGTGCCTGTCTGTTTAGTGGCGTTTCCACCAGTGCCACCATCGACACTGGTGCTTCAATCACAGTATTTAACAAGAGCTTATAGGAGAGTATCCCATCTCATAAGAAGCCTCCCCTTAAGCCTACAAACATTTAGCTACAGACGGCTACGGGAGCTGATGTCCCCGTAGCCGGTGTAGTCAATTTAGTTATCCAAATATAATAACATCTATCTTTAATTGGATATATACATGCACGTTATCAGATGGGTATCCACCGTTCCACACACCCTCCCACACACACTGAGAATCATATCAAGGGATTTTTCAGCAGACAGACGTGGGTCTATTTGTCCGGATAATCCCACAGCTCATTTGTTGTTCATTATGAGGGTTCCTCGTCGATTTGATAGATCCAATTAGCCTAATTTTCTTAGAAACATGGTTCTCACGGAATAATAATACAATGATCCGATTAAACGGGGAAAGGTTTAGATATGGCGTTTCTAACCCTCATAATGAACAACAAATGAGCTGTGGGATTATCCGGACAAATAGACCCACGTCTGTCTGCTGTAAAATCCCTTGATATGATTCTCAGTGTTTGTGGGAGGGTGTGTGGAACTGTGGATACCAGTATTATGGACTTCTGATAACATGCATGTATATATCCAATTAAAGATAGATGTTATTATATTTTCTTTTACTCATGGATGGCTTGTAAATTAAATAGATGAGGAAAACGTGGAAATTATATTTGTTTCTGAATGCAAGGAGGAGGTATCAGTCACACAGATGTGAATAACTCAGAACATGCAATAAACAACTAACTTTCTTCAGCATGTCTCGCATCCGTACATATAAACAAACTGTTGTTGACAACTTCTAAACAAATTTGACTGAGGAGGCAACGACATTCAGTCAAATCACGTTTACAATATTCAGCAGTTGTAGTTCTTTTGTAAGTTGAAACCAACATGTGCATTAACTCAGGCAGAAATAGACCTTTCCAGTTTCAGCTACGCCCCCCACCTCTACCTTAGCTCCACCCACACTTCGCCGCGTTGGAATTGATCGATCCCCGATTGCTCTGACTATCAATTTCCTGAAAAGTATACAGGTAAGTTGTTGAATATTTTGATACTAATTTGACTGGGTGCTGGTGTTGCCTATGGCAGCAACGGCGCCCAGTCAAATTAGTCTCAAAATATTCAACAGGATATTTACTAAATAGTAAAGACATACAAATCGTACAACAACGCATAGTCCGTCTTCAATTATGTGTTCGTGACGTACTTATCTACGTTATTCATGATGTAGTTTATTATGACGTCATACAATGGATGGATACAGTGGAAAGGACCATTGGTTAATGATAACCTCAACTGTTTGATCTGTATGAAAAGCGAATCATGCGCTACTGTATAGCTTGTTCTACATTTAGCAGTCCACATTATAGTATAATATAACTCTCTTAGTCTAAAAGCCTTAATTTCAGTGGGCAGTTAGAATTTCACAAAGGTATCGCTGTATTTGGTGATTCGTCAACATGTGTAATCGTGCTCCATTGCATAAGGACTTTGCTGTTCTTATCATAAACTGCATAAAAGGATAGCCAATATTAAATTATAATTTTGCCTAGACGTTCTGAAATGGTGCCGACAGCGCTAGCAATCACTATAACATTGCGTCATAACAGTCAGGTGCAATACTTAGTTTTACAGAGCCGCCATTAAAAACAGTTCACTTGACCCTACACGACCACTCACAAAACGTCATGGAATCCAACCGCATGGTCGTTTGTGTAGCCAAAAAATTGAAATTAAAACCATACTTATTCGATAATCGATTCAAATTATGAATTACCACAAAGAAATAAACCTATCAAAGCAAGGAAATGAATCTATCTTAGTGAAGGCAAGAATTAGGGTTGTGTAATAGCACTGACTGGTCTTGTGACCACATGGCATTCAGTGACGTCCTGTCTGAACTCTCGAGGTGGAAAATTAGCAGTTTTGGTTTCCTATTATGCCGCCATTATTCAATATATGTTTTATCCTTGACATACCTGCGTGACTGTGTACGTGGAAGCCATGCTCTATGGCTCCAGAGCTACTGGTGAAGTTGTAAACATTGAAGATAAACTATGTGAAGAATATAAAGTAGGGGGGGGGTGGGGCCTAATAAACAAAATTCATCTCATCAATACTCAGAACAATAACCTCTCAACTCAAAACTAGCACTCACGTATATGACATCATAATCAATTACGCCATGTATAGATTCACGTCACAATACATAGTTACGTATCTAAATCCGTCACAAACCTTGAACAGTCCGTCAAGTGTACGAATTGTATGTATTTGATGAATTTATAATTTAATAACGTGTGGTTGAATATTTTGATACTAATTTGACTGGGAGCTGTTGCTGCCTAAACCCAGTAAAATTAGTTCCTAAATATTATTTCAACAGTTCACCTGTATTACCTTGCAATTGCTTTTCCAGGAATTCAGGGCTCAAAGTATATATATATCACAGTGAGTCTGTATTATTCAAGCTCGTTATATATACGCTATCTAATGCCAATATTGCGATAAAGATGTTGCAGTAAGGTGTGGCTAGATATAAGTCGGCAACAGCATTCAGTAATGTTGTTTTAAATTGAAAACACACCTGAACAGATTCTTAAAAAATTGGCAACATATATAAAAGTACTCTGCATCATCGGCGACCCACATTACCATTTGTGTCACGTTGTGTAAGTATTACAAAACAAACCACGTGATGTACTATTCGCAATCTCAGTTATCACCTCACTATTTCTTGACTAAGTCAGCTACTCCCGGCAGAATTGTGCCTGTGTTACAGAAACCTCAATTATAGATAATTTGATTCAAGATCAGAGTTTATGTATACATTATTTCCATTTCCAATTTTCTGTATGCTCAAAGACCTCTGTCTCATAGATTGGCGTGGAATTTATTACCAGCAACAATGATTGGAAGCAGTACATTACATATAACTGGAAATTGGTATCAACGCCAATTACATCTTCTTGTCAATAACAATGCTTAAAGGAAACACAAACAGAAGAGGGTCGAACCACGCCAAATGATGATTTACATAGTTTCTATAAAATAAAATATATTATTTGCATAGTTTGCTAATTCCTAAATAGTAAATTCATTTCCTTCCACTTCCCATAAGAGCCACGAAGTGGCATCATCGTGTAATGGACCTTTTTAGTTTATCCATCCATCACATGGTGTCATAATCAACTACGTGACATGTAAGATGACGTCACGATCAAAGACGTTATAAATGACGTAGATAGGTTCGCCAGGAACGCTTAATTGATGATGTACTAAGCGTTGTTGTACGAATTGTTTGTCTTTACCATTTAATAAACACGCAGTTGAATATTTTGGAACTAATTTAACTGCGCAAAGTTTGCATCCAGCAACAGCATCCATTAGTTTCAAAATAATCAACAGCTTACCTGTATAGTTTTCTGGAAATTGATAGCCAGGGTGTTCAGTGATCGATCGATCGTTGGTGGAGCTTAGCTAGAGGTGGTTGGGTCATAGCTAAAACTGGAAAGGTTAATTGATTGTTGTGGTATGACGTCATCTCGTGAATAATATTTTGATGTTGTTTCAAGTGACGATGTCATACCGTGAATTATATGGAGTGATACAATTCATGAATTTAACGGAAATTTTAACTGTGATAGTTTGTGAAAATTTCTCAGATTATTTTTATTTCATAAAGTATGATAAACTTTATTTATGGAGTTTTCATTGAAATCACGAAATCAAAGAAACCAAAAGATGTCATTCTGTCGCTAGGCAGCAATTAATTGCCATCAATCTCTTAGAGCTCATCTTGATAAATAATCAGGTACATACGATATTATTTTCTATTACCTGGAAGATCAGTCGATTTCAGCATCATAAAGCACTGTCAAAACATGTTTAATCATATCTTTCTACGCTCAAATACACGTTTTATCCTCTCCAAGTGGGAAATAGCATTATGTCGATTACTTTGAAAACAATTTGACTGAATTACAGGCTGCACAAGGAAACCCCACCTTTCACTCCGATTAGTTTTAAAATAGTAAGTAGATTTCGTATTTATATTAAATGAATCCACAGAGTATTCTTAAAACGTCACACATAATTACTAAACAGTTCCATCAATGACTGTAATTGTATTGCATGTTGACACTGCCATATGTGCGGTGATGATGTTGACGATGACGACGGAGGGGGGGGGGTGGCTGTGGCAACGCGACAGCCACAACCGCGTGAGGTCACCACCTATCCATTGAGGTCAGTAGCATTCTCGCTGTGTTTCGCAGCATTGGAATGCAATTACGCACAGATTTAGTCCACACGAGAGACCAGCATGGAGCCGCTATATGCTCTGGCACAAAGAGCTTAGTCCATCATAGTCTGCAGCGTGCACTATCGAAGGCAGACTCCCGATAATCAAAAGTCGTTCATCCAATCATTTGCCAAATATGCCAGCAATTTGCCTCTAACCCTAACAGCAAATTCACTTAGCACCAACCAAATGTGACATCTCCGTTAGAAGAACGGAATCTCTGATACTGACAGCGAAATTAGGTTTCAACATTTCTCGTCTATTTCTCTAGAAATACATTTGCATGACGATTTTATTAATGCCATAGTGACACAGCCAGTTGATTTAAATCTTGAATGTAGAGACTGCACGTTGACTAAGCTTTGCTGTTATTGCACTATGAGATGATATTATGATGTCATAGGCCTTAATATTAGTCTCAAAGAGAAACCCATTAGTCTAAGATTTGCGTACATTAAACATTGTTAGCAACTGCTATTCAATGGAACATTCCAGTTTTAGCTTTTCCCCACCCACCTCTAGGTAATCTCCACACACGCTTCCCCCGTGTTGGGATCGATCCCTGAACTCCCTGACTATCAATTTCCAGAAAACTATACAGGCAAACAGTTAAATATTTTGAAACTAATTTGACTGGGTGTTGTTGCTGCCTCGTCTTGCCTGTTCATAGAAATATGAAGTGTAGTCATTGTTGTTGCTTCAGTTGTAGTAGTAGTTGTTGTTGTTGTTGTTGTTGTTGTTGATGCTGTTGTTATTGATATGACCTAACGACGAGGCTGCTGCTGTGAATAAGGTTGAGATTGAATTGGATGTTGTCGTTGTTGCTGTTGGTGAGGATATAACTGGAAATTCATTTTGGATACATATGCCTTGTGTGTCATGATATATTGATTCACCATAGTCGTCCCATGCTGAGTGTGTGCTTAGTCCTCCACTTGCTTCTATGCCATCAGGAAGAACTTGGGGTTTTCTCAATAATTTTAGCAGCAATCTGTCTCATATCCTGATATCATATACCGGGGCCGAAATGATTAGCAATTTCTTGAAACTTCCTGTATCCAGTAGTACCTTTTACCTGTATATCCAGCAGTATGTGTTTAGATGGCTTCACCGTTCCACTGCCAGGTAGCTTTGTAGATAGTATCCTCAGATTATGATTCAATATACCACTCCACTCTCTGGCTGGCTTCATCTTTAGAGTCAGTATACAAAATCCGATAGAAATCTGATAGTTCCGCTCGTACATTTGTACCTTGACCATCATGGATTGATTCTACTGTAATATTGTTTGGGAGTTCTCACGAAGCTTCTTCTCTCTGAGGAACAAAGCTACATTCTTTAATTAAATACTATATTTCTTACATCTTTGCTCAGCCTGAAGCTTGATACCATAATGTTATTTGATTTTGGACAAAAGATTATATGGTTCAGAAGTAGGTTCGTCGAACCCTTCTCCTGTGAGGATCTCAATGTAGGTTTTAATGATATTAACTAATTTCTGTGAGATGTCTTTCAGAAAGATTTCCAAGTCTGTATATGAAAGTAGTCTTAAGAAAGAAGATTCTCGTCTCTGTGTGTACGTCTCTGTGTGTACGTCTCTGTGTGTACGTCTCTGTGTGTACGTCTCTGTGTGTACGTCTCTGTGTGTACGTCTCTGTGTGTACGTCTCTGTGTGTACGTCTCTGTGTGTACGTCTCTGTGTGTACGTCGCACCTTTGTCTTTTACTTCAGCCTTATCACCATTAACTCTGCTATGGTACACAACTTCCTTAAAGATGAAGTCAATGTGTTCATATTCACGAATATTCACGCTGGGGAAATGCTTGCGGTCAAGACCATTACGTTAAAGACACTTTTCCTCCAGCACTTCAGTAGTTAAGGTAGCTACCTTCTCCACCATAGATCTTGTTTCAACAATATCTTCCTAAAAACGAATTTTTCTTTCCTGTAAGTGCATTTGATAAGCCGTGAATTTACTATAACAGCCACTGTTATCTCCATAATGAGTCAGTGGTTCAGCTTCAAAGTTAATTGGTTCCCAAATAACACGGTACTTTGATTTTTTCTGATATTGTTTCCTGGCTTGAGCTATGTAGCCAGCTATTTCCCATGTCTGTTTAGTCAACATACCCACTGCATCACCATCATGTTCTGTATCACCAGTGGCACGCAGCACACACTGCTACAGCACATCTACACCATCATCCATCTTCAACCAAAGAACACACAATCAAAATATTACTCAAGCGTGTCAGTTGATCAAATGCCGCCAGATGTTCAACTTTATAGTAAATATTAGTCTAAGAGTTGGCTTTAATCAGGATTTTAGTCTCCCATATCATGTGATTTAGCACACTGTATGAAGAGACTATGAGAACATGCAATCTTTCCTCGCATATGCCATTTGTGTGACCATGTCACCATAACAATAAACGTTTTCGCCGTGAGAAAAGGTTTTCAATTTTCTTTGAGCAACACTTTCTAAAATTAACCCAGGCCATCTCTTATTTTAAAATAACAACACAGAACATAGTAAGAAATCTTCTTTAATAAGTTAATGTTTCAAAATAGATTTTCAAACTATAATACTACTTTCTAATATAGTGATTCCGTACCCTTTAAACATAGATGTACTTCATGAAAACACCCAAAATTATCAAATTAATTGATTATAACGTCATCCTACACGCCACGTAGTTGATTATGTGACGTGTTTGATGACGTCATAATAAATTAAGACATGAATGACTAGATTTAGTCCGTCTTAAACGCTTAATAGTCCAACACGCTGTACAAATTGTATCTCTACTATATTATAAACATTCTGTCAAATATTTTGAAACTAATACAGCGCCCAGTCAGCTTACCTGTTTAGTTTTCTGGAATTTGAATCTGACATGCTTGCTCTTGTTGGGGGGGGGGGGCGATCAATCCCTATGCGAACGAGGTATGGGTGAAGCTTAACTAGGGATGGGCAGGGCATAGCTAAAACCGCAAATGTCCATTAATTAATCATCCACCGCATTAGAGGTTTCGTGGTGCATTATTGTATAGCTTCGTTCTTAAGCTTCCACCGATTGACAAGAGAAGTCGGCGAGAATACATACATAAAGAGCAGGGTCACGAGATGCATTGGCTTGGCGTGACAAAACACAATATTTTGTGCATTATACTCGCGACAAAACACTTGCAAGTGACACAAATATATGTCTGTAATGACAGATTCTTGCTCATACACGCAAAGCTATTAAGCCAATACCCGAAGTTTGCGTTGCTTCTTCACATAGTTATTGAGGCAGATAAAATGCATTTATGTTACATTCACAATAACAGTTGAAAACTTGGCATTACAAAACTAAGTCAATGATAAAGTATGCTTCACGGAGCACGCACCGGGTCTGAAGTTGAACATCTTCGGCCCTTGATGATATTGATTTGTGTTTTTATGCAGTTGTCAGCCTGAGTTGGCGGGTTATTTGAGAATTGTGTTAAAATAATAACTTCCTTTCTATAGATCGAATTCGTTGAGAATTTGCTCCCTGCTCGTCACTATTCGCAGCACCATTAGGATACACGAATGTGTGACTACTATGGAGTGAACGAGCTTACAGGCATTCACCCTCAAATTAAAACATACTTATAAAACGCCGATGCCTTTGTAGGCTTGAATTCTCACATAAATAAACAATAAGAAAGGCCATATCTAACCCTTTCCTCGTTTAATCGGAGCATTGTATTATTATTCCGTGAGACCCATGTTTCTAAGACAATTAGGCTAATTGGATCTATCAAATCCCTGAAGACCCCTCATAATGAACAACAAATGAGCTGTGGGATTATCCTGATAAATAGACCCACGTATGTCTGCTGAAAATCCCTTGATATGATTCTCCACAAGACGTTGTCAGTGTTGGTGCATGGGAGGGTGTGTGGAACTGTGGACACCGGTATTATGGACTTCTGATAATATACATGTATATATAAAATTAAAGATAGATGCTATGATATTTTCTTTTACTCATGGATGGCTTATAAATTAAATAGATGAGGAAAAAATGGAAATTATATTTGTTTCTGAATGGAAGGAGGAGGTATCAGTCACACAGATATGAATAACTAAGAACATGCAATGAACAACTAACTTTCTTCAGTATATTTCGCATCCATACATATAAACAAACTGTTGTTGACAACTTCTAAACAAATTTGACTAAGGAGGCAACGACATTCAGTCAAATCACGTTTGCAATATTCAGCAGTTGTAGTTCTTTTGTAAGTTGAAACCAACATGTGCATTAACTCAGGCAGAAATAGACCTTTCCAGTTTCAGCTACGCCCCGCCCACCTCTACTAAGCTCCACCCACACTTCGCCGTGTTGGAATTGATCGATCCCCGAATGCTCTGACTATCAATTTCCTGAAAAGTATACAGGTAAGTTGTTGAATATTTTGATACTAATTTGACTGGGTGCTGGTGTTGCCTATGGCAGCAACGGCGCCCAGTCAAATTAGTTTCAAAATATTCAACAGGATATTTACTAAATAGTAAAGACATACAATTCGTACAACAACGCATAGTCCGTCTTCAATTATGGGTTCGTGACGTACTTATCTACGTTATTCATGATGTAGTTTATTATGACGTCATACAATGGATGGATACAGTGGAAAGGACCATTGGTTAATGATAACCTCGACTGTTTGATCTGTATGAAAAGCGAATCATGCGCTACTGTATAGCTTGTTCTACATTTAGCAGTCCACATTATAGTATAATATAACTCTCTTAGTCTAAAAGCCTTAATTTCAGTGGGCAGTTAGAATTACACAAATATCGCTGTATTTGGTGATTCGTCAACCTGCGTAATCGCGCTCCATTGCATAATGACTTTGCTGTTCTTTTCATAAACTGCATAAAAGGATAGGCAATATTAAATTATAATATAGCCTAGACGTTGTGAAATGGCGCCGACAGCGCTAGCAATCACTATAACATTGCGTCATAACAGTCAGGTGCAATGCTTAGTTTTACAGAGCCGCCATTAATAAGAGTTCACTTGATCGTACACGACCTCTCACAAAACATCATGGAATCCAACCGCATGATCGTTTGTGCAGCCAATAAATCGAAATTAAAACCATACTTATTCGATAATCGATTCAAATTATGAATTACCACAAAGAAATAAACCTATCAAAGCAAGGAAATGAATCTATCTTAGTGAAGGCAAGATTTAGGGTTGTGTAATAGCACTGACTGGTCTTGTGACCACTTGGCATCCAGTGACGTCATGTCTGAACTCTCGAGATGGAAAATTAGCACTTTTGGTTTCACTATAATGCCGCCATTATTCACTATATGTATTATGCTTGAAATACCTGTGTGACTGTGTACCTGTAAGCCATGCTCTATGGATCCAGAGCTACTGTTTAAGTTGTAAATATTGAAGATATAATATGTGAAGAATGCAAAGTAATAAACAAAATTCATCCCATCAATACTCAGAACAAAACCTTTCAACTCAAAACTATCACTCAAGTATATGGCATCATAATCAATTACGCCATGTATAGGTTGACGTCACAATACATAGTTACGTATCTAAATCCGTCACGAACCTTGAACAGTCCGTCAAGTGCACGAATTGTATGTATTTGATAAATTTATAATTTAATAAACGTGTGGTTGAATATTTTGATACTAATTTGACTGGGAGCTGTTGCTGCCTAACCCCAGTAAAATTAGTTCCTAAATATTATTTCAACAGTTCACCTGTCTTACCTTGCAATTGCTTTTCCAGGAATTCAGGGCTCAAAGTATATATGTAACGCGCCAATATCGAATTTGCGCCGTTGACGAACGGCGCAGGTGATCAATATCGAATTACACAAGTTTCCGATTGCATGTCTGCCTAAAGGTGTTTACTCAGGTGTTACACAATGTTCTATTGCAGTGGCGGTGGACGAAGGTTACAGAAGGTTCCAAAGCTTTTAGAAGTGAATACGGACTTGGTTTCATTTTCAATAACAATGCGGAAACAACAGAATGCGTAGCAGCGACATCAACGTCCACTTTGTATACACCTTTGAAAGTCATTGTTGCTCTTAGAATTAAGCATGGCGCCGCTGGGTTACTCTATTCAGTAAATTTTTACTTGTACTCAAGTCGGTCTGAAAAACATATTACTTATTCGCATGGAGCAATTTGTTCTAGTTAAGTTCGCTACGGTCAAAACAGCATTGATAGCAATGTTATTTTCAAGTATTTTGGTGTGAATATGCACCTTTTAATAGTATATATAACAGTGTGCTTATTGTGCATGGTTATACGAAATTGTGTTATTAACGTATTCAAATTTAAGAATTATGGCGTTTTATTTATTTAGTTAGTTATATATTGTGTTCGCCAGCTATTAATAAGGTTCGATTGGAAACAGAAATGTGTGCACTGATACTGTTTCATATTTTCCCAATTATATCGATTTTGATATTGGTCCCCTGCGCCGTTGGCCAATGGATGCACCGATATCAAATTCGATATTGGCCCCCTGCGCCACTGGCCACCGGGCGCGCCTAAATCAAATTTAATACTGGTCCCCTGAGCCGGTGACCAACGGGTGCGCCGATATCAAATTCGTTATTGTGCTTGCGCCGTTGACCAACTGGCGCGCCGATATCAAATTTGACATTGATCCATGCACCATTGGCCAATGGCGCAAATTCGATATTGGCGCATTACATTTACATCAATCCCAACACGTGCAAAAAAAGTGGGCGGAGCCTAGTTAGAAATGGGCGTGGCATTGCTAGAAATGGATCCCTCTAGTATCGTCTTAATTGAACAATGAGGACCTTGTTGGCCTGAAGAATATATGAAGGAGTAAACATTATTAATCTTGCACGCATTCAAACCCTAATGGCAAGGTGTTTGCATGAGTTTTTATACTGTCTTTCATTTGCAGCAAGCGTTTGCCATGTCAAAATATGGGAAGTAACAGCTGAACGGGAAGCAACGCGTAAACAGAAAAATCGCATTATAGCGTCCAATAAATCTACTTACCGGAAGTTAAATTGATTTATATTGTGAAAATCCTTTTCTCAAAAAATTTAAGACTCTTATCAATACCAGTCTGTATTATTCAAGCCCATTATATATACGCTATCTAATGTCAATATTGTGATAACGATGTTGCAGCAAGCTGTGGCTAGATATAAGTCAGCAACGGCATTCAGTAATGCTGTTTGAACAGATTCTTAAAAAATGGACAATATTTCTAGAAGTACTCCGCATCATCTATGACTCAAATTGCTATTTCTCACTGATGAGTGATGACATTTTTGTCACGTTATGCAAGTATTACAAAACAAACCACGTGATGTACTAGTCGCAATCTCAGTTGTCACATACCTCACTATATCTTGACTAAGTCCGCTACTGCCGGCAGAATTGTGCCGGTGTTACGGAAACCTCAATTATGGATAATTTGATTCAAGATCAGAGTTTATGTATACATGATTTCCATTTCCAATTTTCTGGAAACTCAAAGGGCACTGTCTCATAAATCGGCGTGGAATTTATTACCAGCAACATTGATTGGAAGCAGTGTGGCCTAGATTACATATAACTGGAAATTGGTATCAACGCTAATAACACCTCCTTGTTAATAGCAATGTGTAAAGGTGAACACAAACAGAAGAGGGTCGAAGCAGGCCAAATCACGATTCTGATTAGTTTATATAAAATAAAATATATTATTTGCATATCTTGGTAATTCATACAGTAAATTTCGCCTTGGAAATAATTTTCTTCAACTTCCCATAAGAAGCACGATGCGACGTCATCGCGTAATAGACCTTTCCAGTTTACCCATACATGATATGACATCATAATCAACTACGTGATATGTAGGATGACGTCACAATCAATGACGTCATGAATGACGTAGATAAGTTCCCAACAAACGTTTAATTGATGACGGACTAAGCGTTGTTGTACGAATTGTATGTATTTACCATTTAATAGCAGCAGCAACAACGACAACGGTAGCGGCAGCAACACTGACTACACTTCCTATTTCTCGCAACTAGCAAGACAAGGCAGAAACAGCACCCAGTCAAATTAGCTTCAAAATAATCAACAGTTTACCTGTATAGATTTCTGGTAATTGATAGCCAGGGAGTTCAGGGATCGATCTCAACACGGGCGAAGCGTGGGTGGAGCTTAGCTAGAGATGGGCGGGGCATAGGTAAAACTGGAAAGGCTAATTGATTGTTGTGGTATGACGCCATCTCGTTAAAATATTTTGCTGTTGATTCAGGATATGATGTCATACCGTGAATTATATGGGGGTGATAAAATTTTTGAATTTACCGGAAATTTTAACTGTGATAAAGCTTGTGAAAATTTATAAAATTCTTTTTAATTCATAAAGTATGATAAACTTTTATTTATGTTTTCATTGAAATTTAAATCTGGATTGTGATCTCCTGTAATTTATTTTCCATCATAATACCCTCAGAATGGCCCTTTTCAGTTTATCCATCCAGCATATGACGTCATAATCAACTAGGCCTACGTGGCGTGTATGATGACGTCATAATCAATTACAGCATGAATGACTTGATTTAGTCCCTCATAAACGTTTAATAGTCCGACACGTTGGACGAATTGTATGTCTTTACCATTTATTAAACATTCTGTCGAATATTTTAAAACTAATTTGACTAGCCGCTGTTGCTGCCATAGCACCCAGTCAAATTAAATTTAGTTTCAAAATATGCAACAGCTAACCTGTAGTTTTCTGGAAATTGAGATTCAGAGATCGATCGATCCATATACGGGCCAAGCGTGTGCGGGGCATAGGTAGAGATGGGCGGGGCATAGTTAAAACTGGATTACTCAATTATAGCTGTGAATGTGATGTTTCTTTCTATCATTGAGTAGTCCTTGTCAATGTAAGCAGCAAACAAATACAGTGTAGGTCGCCACTCTGATAACGCAGGTTAGGCCTACTGGGCCGGTTCTGGGCCAATACGGCCCGGCATTAGCCCATAAGGTTACTGAGTTTCAGGGTAGTAACTAGTTATACAGGGTAACTGACCGCAAGAAGTCAAGGTATTCCATCTACAGAATTAAAATCGGTAAGACATCATTTAGGGCGAGATATTTAACACCTAGCCTACATGCAAGCGAGTGTGCACGCCACGAGTGTGCGTACATGAGCGCATGCGTGCGAGTGCACACGCGCGTGCTAAGCGTTGTTGTACGAATTGTATGTATTTACCATTTAATAGCAGCAGCAACAACGACAACGGTAGCGGCAGCAACACTGACTACACTTCCTATTTCTCGCAACTAGCAAGACAAGGCAGAAACAGCACCCAGTCAAATTAGCTTCAAAATAATCAACAGTTTACCTGTATAGATTTCTGGTAATTGATAGCCAGGGAGTTCAGGGATCGATCTCAACACGGGCGAAGCGTGGGTGGAGCTTAGCTAGAGATGGGCGGGGCATAGGTAAAACTGGAAAGGCTAATTGATTGTTGTGGTATGACGCCATCTCGTTAAAATATTTTGCTGTTGATTCAGGATATGATGTCATACCGTGAATTATATGGGGGTGATAAAATTTTTGAATTTAACGGAAATTTTAACTGTGATAAAGCTTGTGAAAATTTATAAAATTCTTTTTAATTCATAAAGTATGATAAACTTTTATTTATGTTTTCATTGAAATTTAAATCTGGATTGTGATCTCCTGTAATTTATTTTCCATCATAATACCCTCAGAATGGCCCTTTTCAGTTTATCCATCCAGCATATGACGTCATAATCAACTAGGCCTACGTGGCGTGTATGATGACGTCATAATCAATTACAGCATGAATGACTTGATTTAGTCCCTCATAAACGTTTAATAGTCCGACACGTTGGACGAATTGTATGTCTTTACCATTTATTAAACATTCTGTCGAATATTTTAAAACTAATTTGACTAGCCGCTGTTGCTGCCATAGCACCCAGTCAAATTAAATTTAGTTTCAAAATATGCAACAGCTAACCTGTAGTTTTCTGGAAATTGAGATTCAGAGATCGATCGATCCATATACGGGCCAAGCGTGGGCGGGGCATAGGTAGAGATGGGCGGGGCATAGTTAAAACTGGATTACTCAATTATAGCTGTGAATGTGATGTTTCTTTCTATCATTGAGTAGTCCTTGTCAATGTAAGCAGCAAACAAATACAGTGTAGGTCGCCACTCTGATAACGCAGGTTAGGCCTACTGGGCCGGTTCTGGGCCAATACGGCCCGGCATTAGCCCATAAGGTTACTGAGTTTCAGGGTAGTAACTAGTTATACAGGGTAACTGACCGCAAGAAGTCAAGGTATTCCATCTACAGAATTAAAATCGGTAAGACATCATTTAGGGCGAGATATTTAACACTTAGCCTACATGCAAGCGAGTGTGCACGCCACGAGTGTGCGTACATGAGCGCATGCGTGCGAGTGCACACGCGCGTGCGGAGTGTGCGTGCACGCGCATATATGTAAACGATAAACGGTATGATTTATGTGATCATGGCATTCTTTCTGTGTCCGATTTCTGTTTTCATGACGTTCTTTCTGTGTCCGCTACGTCATATCTGTGTTCGGGACAATGTGCCTGTGTTGGCGGCATCAGTCCAATGTTTGCAGAATCGTTTCTATCTGGCAGTATGGGCATTGGTCATATGCACAGGGGATAAGATTAATCACTGACAGTATTTAACACAAAGGACTGATCGTTATTGTATTATTCACGTGGTCATGATTACACCATACTGTGAATATATGAGCAAATGATGATGTTTTATATATCACAGATAACACCTGACCGAAAATGTGCTCATAAAAAACAATTTAGTAATGTATTCACGCAACCAGATGCTTAAACATCAATAAAAATGGCGTTTATAAATACATGCTAGCAATAACAGTACAGATCTATAAACGATTTGTGGTGTGACTTTATAAGTTATAGTGGATAAACGTAAAGTGAGATCTAAGCAATGGTAGCTAGCTACAGGTCACTAACATCCACTGTGTTTCCCATTACGGTAATGTTGTTGCACACAAATGCAGACCCGCTATAATCAAAAGTTCTCCATCCAATCATTTGACGAGCATGATAGAAATTTGGGTTTTTTCAACGAGTGGAAATACACTTAATACCGACCAAACAGTTTTTCTGAGGAAATGATAAAATTTCTAATATTGAAGGTGAAATTAGATTTCAACATTTCTCATCTATTTCTCTATTAGTATATTTGTATGTCAATCTAATAACTGTCTGCTGATTTGGCGTTTGAACAAAGAGACTTGGCCTTGACTAACACAGCTGATTTATAGTTTGAACATAAAGACTTGACCTTGATTAAGCCAGCTGATTTATAGTTTGAACATAGAGACTTGACCTTGAGTATGTGAGATGTTATGGAGTTGTGTGATGAAATAATGACGTGATACGCCCTCATATTAGTCTCATATGGAAACTCAGTCTAATTTCGTACGTGAATCCAAACATTTGTGGAAGCTTGCCCATGGGGTCCCGAACACGTATACCACTTTTGTGGCCATAGGATAGAAGGAAACAGCTCTCAGCAACTTTATTTTCAAAATAGACATTTTCAAGCATTTTTTTTGCAATAAATCTAATCGAACAATCTTTTTCGAACTTGGGTTGATGCTTCTCTGTGGGGTCCCGAAGGCGTATGCAAATTTTGAGGTAAAAAACTAAAACGCAACAGCTTTCAGCAACATTGTCTCCAAAATAGACACGGTTTACCTTACTGCGGTCCGTTGAAAAATATATATCAACGACGCGGGTAATGAAGAAATTTGTCCTCGTTTTAACGAATCGGCCTGATGTGCACAAGCCATGTTTCTCGGCACGCAACTGTGACTGCATCGTGCTAACATACGTCCACTCACATAGCTACACAGTACTCGATACAGGAAGGGCGAGGATCGTGCAATAGGATGATGCTGTGACTGACGCTTAAGAGAACTGACCTGAACTGAACAAATGGAGGTTATTCAGTGAATGTGCAGAGCTGATTCTCTTGTATGGCTGAGGGAATGAATGGTTAAAATTTGTTCCGGTACTAAATGTCACGTGGATTATTTAGCAATACAATGTCAGAATGGAGACATATATTGTGTTACATAACATTTGCAAAGCATCAGATTCCGATTAGGAAGCCACAAAGCATATATACTGCCTATTTTGCCGTCGAAATCAATCATCCAACAATGGCTCAATGGATGAATCCAGTTTTAGCTGTGCCCCGACCATCTCTAGCTAAGCTCCACCCATGTCATGCCCATGTTAGGATCGATCCCCGTATTCCCTGGATTTCAATTCCCAGAAAACTATACAGGAATATTTTGAAACTAATTTTGACTGGATGCTGTTGCTGCCTATGTCAGCAACAGCGCCCAGTCAAATTAGTTTCAACATATACAAGAGAATGTTTATTAAATAGCAGACATACAATTCGTACAACGTGACTGACTATTACACATTTATGACAGACTTAATCACGTCATTCATGACATAATTGATTATGACATTAGCCTACATGCGGCGTAGTTCATTATGACATAAAATGATTGACTGAGAGACTAGATTTGTTTATTTTGATCGTTAGATTGTAGCCATGTTATACATATTCATTTCCGTTAAGAGACATAAATGGCCTTTAGGCCCTAATCATTAATCATATTTGCCACGTATAGGTTCCCTCGAGTGATTTGAGAGAGATTGTTAATGTCAATGTGAAAACTAGAAACAATGCATCCTGCACGTTGAGCCATTTTGTTTTTTCCACATAGCGCACATCATACGCGGTGGTGGGTGTGACATTTGAGATATACGTGATCACTGATGACAGAGCGAGGGGATATGACAAATTTCGACGCTGTGGAAGCTATCAATCACCAGCCTCGAAAACCTATACAGCATCATTTTACCTGTCAAAGTTTCCAAAATGCATGTAACATTTTTCAGAAAGTATACAAAAATTCAAATGCTAAGAAATTTTCTACCTACATTGCCCAACACAAAGGATCAGTCTACAGAAATATTGATATCTTTGAACAAAATGGATGCTGATCACTGTCAACCTTGGTATGCAAGACCCCAGACCAGCAAACAGAGCTGAGCGAGAGAGAGAGAGAGAGAGAGAGAGAGAGATAGAGGGGGGGGGGGGGAGCGAGAGTGAGTGAGAGAGGGTTAGAGAGAGAGAGCGTATATATATATATATATATATATATATATATATATATATATATATATATATATATATATATATATATATATATATATATATATATGATAATAGCAACGGACACACTGAAGCGATTTCAATGATTCTTGGGCCTCCAAATAGAGACGTTGGGATTGAAATGATGTTAAAATCTGACAGGGGGTTCAAGTCTGAATTAAATAAATATTGGTCATCTAACATGATCTGAGAATATTTTGTTTTTTGGCAAAATTCAGCATGAGATGGTTTTGTCTCACAGGGTCTATCTTTGGAAATACTTTGTGTATGTATGAGTACTGTATTCTGCGGCTGTAGTAGTAGAAACATCCTACAGCTGCAATCAGTCCTTCACTTTTGCCCACTGTGTCTTGTCCTCAGCCAAAATCCTTAGCTTCCTCAGGTCCATTCTTGACTTGAGTGTACCGAGTCCTGCTTTCTTGAGGTCACCTCGTAGATTTATGCAATGACATCCTCTCCTGGCTTTGTATTTGCTGGCTCCGAGTAGGGCGAATTCCAAGGCTCTCTGCGCTGGTATGTATTTCTACTGTGTATTGTCATACAATTTGAGTACGCTTTAAACTGATTGGCTAATTATAATTTTGCTCACCTAAATATTGCCAGAGATATAATCAAATGAATTAACACTTGACATAAATTCAGTGAATTTGCCTCGGGTGATCAACATTTCCCTGCAAGCTGTAGTAATTTCAATAATTAAGATATTGTGATGAAACTCTCCGAGTTATGAGAAAACGTTGTAAAGCATCGGCACTGCAAATCCTGTCATCATAGCTTTAATACTTATTTTGATATGGGATCATGGATAGAGCGCATCCTGAAATTGTTGTTTGAAATTGTGCTGCCTTAGTTGTCCCGCTGAGTGTGTGTGTGTATCTTTTGAACCAGTAGAGCGATTCTAATATCCTTAGCATATGATAAATCTTCGAATTTGCATCTACAAGTAGGTATCAGAATTATTACAATCGGTTCAGTGTTCTGGCAATTTCTCAGAATATTTATTTATTCTCCCCGAGACCCCAATATAACTGTAACAGAGTAATTTAACGATACATACACGTCGAGCGTAGAACTTCATTTAACACTTATCATAATCACCCTAGTGTAAAAAAGCCAATAGCCTACTTGTAGTGTCGGCTTACATTTTGAAAATGGTGCTAAAACGCGCTGCTGTCGTGCGCAGCAACGGCTTGTCGCAGCATTGTTACCAAAATGAATACATACTGAGAGGATAGAGAAAACGGAACATATGAAATATAGACCAGCGGTCTACTGGTTTTTAGCAGTGTCGCCTTTTAATTTGGCCAATGATTCGCATGTAAACTAATTTTTAGCAGGGAAATTATTTTATAATGACGCATATCATTGGCCAATCGAACCATTCATTTTAATTCTTTTTCGCTGTCATTGCAAGCTTGCCAACAATAATTTCCTTCAGTCAAATATGTCTATTTTGGCGCCAAACACGAGTAGCTTTTTAATTAGAATGGGTGGTCATATGAGCACTCGTCTTCAAGAGCCCTTATCAGTTGGTGCCAAAACATATTTGTCAAGGCAGATAAGCTATATGAGGCGACTAATAGTCTTTAGTGACCCCTTTTAATAGATCATACATTGTCCGTTATTGGCATGTTTCACTGCATCGAGAAACAGCTATGTTGGTAAAACAACCCATTCTCAGCTTGCATTATACCATATAGGCTTACATATAGGCTTAGTAATTGAAACACTTACTACGTTAAAGTGACATTCCCTGGTAGATATGAACATATATAAAATTCTATTTTATTTTGGTAATATAATGGTCTCAATTGTTACTGTATACCCTTTTCTATACAGATATTCCAGACCCGTCACCCATATTTGTTATTATTGCTAATTTAATGGAAATAGTTGTGCACACTGCAGTTTAATCGCGTAAGGAACATTCTGATTGGTAAGATCTTACGGTAATCTTAAATATGTCTAGACAGTTTGAGAATTTCAGACGAACTACTGACGGGACGGGGATTCGCAAAACCTCAGCCTTTCACCGCGGAGGATCCAAACTGCAAGAAATTATATGGGCACATCACAGAAATCGGCATCTGACATAACCACAGCAAATCATTTATAGAGCGCACTCTCCGAGGCAACCAGGCTTCTGACATAACCACAGCAAATCATTTATAGTGCGTACACTCATTTATAGAGCGCACACTCCAGAGTCAACCAGGCTTCTGACATAACAACAGCAAATCAGCGTGCAAACTCCGAGTCAACCAAGCTTCTGACATAACCACAGCATATCATTTATAGGGGGCACACTCCGAGTCAAGCAGGCTTCTGACATAACCGCAGCAAATCATTTATAGAGCGCACACTCCGAGTCAAACAGGCTTCTGACATAACCACAGCCTACCATTTATAGCGCGCAATGCACACTCCGAGTCAACCAGGCTTCCGACATAACCACAGCAAATTATTTATAGAGCGCACACTCCGAGTCAACCCGGCTTCTGACATAACCACAGCATATCATTTATAGGCCGTACACTCCGAGTCAACCAGGCTTCTGACATAACCACAGCATATCATTTATAGAGCACACACTCCGAGTCAACCAGGCTTCTGACATAACCACAGCAAATTATTTATAGAGCGCACACTCCGAGTCAACCAGGCTTCTGACATAACAACAGCATATCATTTATAGTGCGCACACTCCGAGTCAACCAGGTTTCTGACATAACCACAGCATATCATTTATAGGGCGTACACTCCGAGTCAACCAGGCTTCTGACATAACCACAGCATATCATTTATAGCATGCACACTCCGAGTCAACCAGGCTTCTGACATAACCACAGCATATCATTTATAGCGCACACTCCGAGTCAACCAGGCTTCTGACATAACCACAGCATATCATTTATAGCGTGCACAATCCGAGCCATCCAATCATGACAATAATCGCATGGGAATTCGTGGGTGTTTTCTGTGAAATGGTAGTGAAATCTGGTGGCAAATTTCTTTTTACATTTTTAATATTTTTAGAATTTCTAATTCCTATCTTCACAGCTATTGAGTGTCCATATTTATAAGAATTGAAGATGAAATGCTAATATTGACCCACTAGGAGCAGTTTATACACTTAATTCTGTATATAAAATTTATAGATCCGCCTATATACCTTTAACTGTACAGTGTCCCAACGATTACAAATTAGCACATGTTAGGACTTCATGCACATACATATTTACTGCACAACCGTCATGGTCAGCAAAGATCGTGTCGGTGCGGTGATGACGTCATGATATCGTGAAATCTCGCTCTCATTGCGACAAAATGGCTCTGCCCGTGAGATGAAATAATCCCATGTTTACAAATAATCCCATGTTTACGATGGTATAATTCTTCATATTATTCGCCTATTGTAGTTATTTAAGATCCAATATGTTAGTCATATAAGGCTTTCAAATAGTCCACTTTTATCCATCCCATTGTCCTTTAATACCAGACAGAGCCTCATCTAACATCTGCATCAGAATGGGCACAGATAGGGGCATAGCCAGCTGACTGAATGGGGTGGTTCTTTTTTCTAAAAATGGAACACGTTTTGGCCTCAAAATCCATCAAATAAAAAAATCAAATATGGCCACCAAACGCGCTATATATTGATTGGCCCATGACGGCCAGGTTTTTTGACGTGGCAATTTCTCTTGAACAAACTTTGATGGCCCTTAGTCCCTAATCATGTATCACAAATTTCGGCATGATCGCTTCAGCGGTTCTGGGGAAGTAGTAGTTTTTGCAAAAATGAGGTCATCCAAGATGGCCACTGAACCATTTGGTCAATCAAGTTTCCTTGAACAAACTTGGGTCAGCTCTTGCCCTAGATTATATTTCATGAGGTCTGAATTGGATCCCTCATAGGGTTTTGGAGAAGATTTTGAGACATTTCTAAAAATCAGCCGAAATCCAAGATGGCCTCTGCCCAAATTGGCCGATCGGCTTCGTTTGAACAAAATGTAATCCCTATGCCCTAAGGATATTTTCTGCCAAATATAATTTAAATCGGACAGTAGTTCTCGAGAAGACATTTTAAATTTCCCATTGCTTTATTATGGGCTCTAATGGCGGGGAAAATGATCCAAGATGGCCACCAAACTGTTTATCTGAGTTACAAAAATTACAAATTTGAGATCAGAATACTCAAAAACCTAGATAAAACCAATTTTGGCCTCAAAATCCATCAAATAAAAAAATCCAATATGGTCGCCAAACAAGCTATACTTTGATTTGCCCACCGCAGCCATGTTTTTTGATGGATCAACTTCCCTTGAACAAACTTTAATGACCCTTAGTCCCTTATCATATATCACAAATTTCGGCCTCAGCGGTTCTGGGGAAGTCATTTTTGCGAAAACTAGCTCATCGATGATCGCCGTTGAACCATTTGGTCAATCAAGTTCCCTTGAACAAACTTGGTTCAGCTCTTGGTCTAGATCATATTTTGTGAGTTCTGAATCGATCCCTGAAACGGCTTTGGAGAAGATTTTTAGACATTTCTAAAAATCGGCCGAAATCCAAATTGGCCGATCGGGTTCATTTGAACAAACTTGAATCTCTTTGCGCTAAGGATGCTTCCTGCCAAATATAATTGAAATTGGGCCAGTAGTTCTCGAGAAGACTTTTTAAATTTCCCATTGCTTTAGTATGGGAGCTTTTGGCGGGAAAATGACCCAAGATAGCAACCAAACCGTTTACCCGAATTTCAAAAATTGTAAATTTGAGATCAGAATACCCCAAAACCTATATAAAACCAATTTCGGCCTCAAAATCCATCAAATAAAAAAATCCAATATGGCCACCAAACACGCTGTATTTTGATTGGCCCATGGCAGCCCATGTTTTTTGATGGATCTTGTTCTCTTGAACAAACTTTACTGGCCCTTAGTCGCTAATGATATCTGCCAAAATTGGCCCGATCCCTTCAGCAGTTCTGGAGAAGTTATTTTCGCTAAAACTAGGTCAACCAAGATGGCCAGCAAACCATTGGACCAATCAAGTTCCCTTGAACAAACTTGGCTGAGCTCTTGCCCTAGATCATATTTCATGTGGTTAGCTTCAATCCCGCAAGCGGTTTCGGAGATTTTTAAAGATGTTTCTAAAAATCGGCCAAAATCCAAGATGGTCGCTGCCCAAATTGGCCTATCGGCTTCATTTGAACAAACTTGGATCCCTATGCCCTAAGGATGCTTCCTGCCAAATATAATTCAAACCGGCCCAGCGGTTCTTGAGAAGTCGTTTAAAGGACAAGTTGACGGACGGACAGATGGATGGATGGATGAGACAGATGGACACACGATGGACGGTCGCCATGACATAAGCTCACTTGGCCTTTCCGGCCAGGTAAGCTAATAAAAATGAAAATATCTGTCTTTGAACATTTTAGTGACTCCAGTAGTAACCAACACCACCACCACCACCCACACACCACACCAATCCCCATCCACACTATGCGACCTATCATACAAATGCCCGTACATGTATACATGAATGTAACCACAAGTCCACAACTATAGACGCATGAAGCAAGTGTGCCTGTAAGGTTCACTAATCAAATGATAGTGTTTCTATTGCTTGATTAGTGAATCCAACTCTAAACACATGCTATGAAGTTTTACATACATGTCAATCACTTCATCAAAGTCAATTGTTTTGTCATAGTGAGTGTGTAGAAGTGCATGTGCCGATAAATGCTCTTGTCCCATAGAAGCATGCATGTAATTGTTGAATCATCTCTACGTACTCGCACTTCTTTCACACTCACATGATGTAACCGGAATAGTGCATGCCAGCTGCAGTAAGACATGGATGTTGGGGAAATACAGGTTATTACAATCCTTTACCGCCTTTGCTGGAGATGGACATTTTTCAATTGTTACATTTTAATTTAAAACCAATTTCGGCATACAAGTAAGCTGTTCAATATCTTGAAAATAAAATAATTTAAACTGGACTTATATCGCAAATTAAATTTTATACTCAAACAAAGACGGAACTCCTGAAAGATAGGACATTACACAACGTCAGGGTAGGGACAAATTAGCCATACATCACAATTACCCATTCGATGTAATAATGAAAGTAGAATTTTAATGACGTTTGTTCACACAATTATATCGACTCAAGATCTACTTTGAAACAAACCAGTTTGAAAATGAAGTCCTAAACACTTAGTGCATTAGCTTTCCATGACTCCAACTAATTAGCCTACACAATGTTCTTTCACAAACCTGATGGAATAAAGAAAATTCAAGAGATTTAACAAAATTTTTGCTTTTATTTATGCTTTCCTCTCACAGTAGAGCCTTTATTTATACAGTACAGCAATTTATTGGCAAAAAAAAATGCCAATACATACATTTACATAACGAGTCATAATAACTGACTTACTTAAACGTCACGACCTGGTAGACAATACACTTATCTCCTGGAATATTAAGTTTTATATAAAAATACTGATTGAAAGCCAAAGTCAATTCAACATCAGCCTGCAAATGGAGAGATCTGATCTGTCACTCGAGTATCTGACATCATAATCAAATACGTCAGTTGTTATTAACGGACATCACAATTAAAATGGTGTAGGCCCATCACAAAAGTGGCAATCGTCTTTCAGGAAACTGTACGAATTGTATGTCTTTGAATAAAAATTAATAAACATTCTGCTGAATTTTTTGAAACTAATTTGATTGGGAGAGCTATTTAGGTACCAACAGCCCTAAGTCAAATTAGTCATAAAATATTCAACATCAATGCCTGTATAGTTATCTTGGAATTTAGATTCTGGGATTGCAGGCTTCATAGCTTCAAAATTGATTCTAACAGTCATACAAAGTAAGTAGAGATTAGTTAGAAATTTGTATGGAATAGCTCTAGAAATTGATAGCTCCATAGCTAAATAGGTCTAGATACTGAGCACTTCTGTTTCGCCACCAGGGTGGCATGTAAAGACAGGGCTAACTCAGTGCTGTAGCTTAACCTTTAGAGATGAATGCCACCAGGGCATACCAAAATTTAAAACAGAGTGCCCTCATTGAACGTAGGCAACCCGCATTCGATTTCATATAATAAATCTTTAAACATAATTGCAAATTTATTAAAAAATATATGAAGATGCTCTTTATAAAGATACAAATCATTCTGAAATTGCATTTGTATTACACAATGATATGATATAAAAATCAACAAACAATGGATTTATAAATAGTCAAAGCACTGATATTTTTTCTAAGCACGAAAGATTGGCATGCTCATGAGGGCATATGACTGTTGGGATCCACATGCCCTCAGTGATTATCCCCACGTTGTAAAAAAACGTCGGGGATATTGTAATCGCCTCCATCTGTCTGTCTGTCTGTCCATCCGTCACGCTATATCCTTCCAAACCATTGGATGGAATTAAATCAAATTTGCTATGTGGGTTACCAATATGATTCCGCTTTGCAAGATGATATTTAGATTTGGCTCCGCCACCAGGGGTGTGTGGCAGGGATCAAAAGGTCAAATCCGTTGTAACGCAATTCCTCTGAAATCATTAGACGGAACTCAACAAAATTTAATATCCGAGTTACCCATATGATTGCGGAGGACAAGAGAGCATTTAGATTTGGCTCCACCCCCTGGGGGTGGGGGAGTGGTTAAAAGGTTAAAGTTTAACCTGTAGAAATTGATTGTAATGCATATCCCCCGAAACCGTTGAACAGAATCCAACCAAATTTGGTCTGTGGGTTATCCATATTAATGCGGAGTACATGAGCACATTTATATTTGGCCTCGCCCACAGGGGGTGGGGGTTTGGGGCTAGAAGGTTATGAAATTGATTGTAATGCAATGCCTCTGAAATCGTTAATCAGAACTCAAACAAATTTGATATCTGAGTTACCCATATGATTGCAGAGTGCAGTAGGACGTTTACATTTGGCTTGGCCACATGGGGGTGGCTTGTGGTGTGTGTCAAAAGTTCAAAGCGGTGAACGTAGGGCACTCACTAAGTTACATCACTGGCTAAGATCATTCCAAGAATCTCAGAATTAATAAATTAATATCAATCAGGAATTGATCAATCTAGCTTAACGATCAATCAAATGACGTCATACTCAACAAGATCATATGTAGGCCGACGTTATAATCAAATACGTCATGAATGGTGTAATTTACTCTGACTTAAAAGCTTAATAGTCTGTCAAGTTGCACACATTGTATGTCTACTATTTAATAAACATGCTGTTGAATATTTCGAAACTAATTTGACTGGGCGCTGTTGCTCCCTAGCACCCAGTCAAATTAATTTCAAAATATTCAATAGGTTATCTGTAGTTTTCTGGAAATTGAGATACAGGGAGTGCACAGATCGATCGATCCCAACACGGGCAAAGCGTTGGCGGAGCTTAGCTACAGATGGGTGGGGTATAACTAAAACTTGATTCATCCATTTGTCTTTTCAAATATAAATGTTGTCATAATTCAGTCTTTCCATTCATCTCAAGTCGGGCTGTTTCAGCAGATGCTATAGCTTCTATAACAAGTGTCCTGAATTCACCTTTATGGACATAAGTGTCTGCATGGTTATTGTATATATCACCAATGCCAAGCACTGTTAGATCTTCATGCTCATTGTGCCACTCTAGGTATGGGCCTCTTGCACGGAGCATCTCCGCAAAACTATCAAAGTTAACTACAGCCTTGTAAGGAACCAACTGGACAGCGACACTTGTGGGGGGAAGATATATAGCATTGGTCAGACCAGCTCCGTTCATTCCGATCAAAACAGTGAAGTGCTGAACTTTATGTACCTGTGAAAAGTCAAAGGTACATTGCTGCAAGCTGTTGTGTTATATCTTTTGACATCAAAATTGGCATACCTCTTTGGGACTCTATAGACAAACATCCACCCAAGTTTGGAGAAGATTCCTCTAGTAAAATCATAATTATTGAAAAATGTGTCAAAAGTGCCATTTTTTAAAACAATTTTGCTAAAAGTAATGGCTATTGCCTTTTAGATCTTGATTCACATATACATCATTGGGACTTCACGGGCAGATTTCCGCCCACGTTTGGAAGAGATCCCTCCAGCAGAACCAGAGTTATTGAAAAATCTCATAATAAGCATTGGTAGTTCATACAATACATACAAGGGAGGCAATCATTAGTATATTACCAAACTTTCTTAATACTCAAGGATTTAGCTCCCCTTTTTCAGTACCATCAAAATTTAACACACATTCATGAATACAAGAGATGATAAGCCCCAATGTTACAGCTAAATTATATTGGATAAGGGGATGAGGACATTACGTGCGTGTGTGCGTGCGTGCATGCGTGCGTGCGTGTGTGTGTGTGTGTGTGTGTGTGTGTGTCAGTGCGTGCATGCATGCATATCTACGTCCGGATCTGTTTCTAAAGAACTACTGCTATGATTAGGCTTAAATTTTGAAACAACAAGGACTGTTACTATCAAAGATGATTTCCAGACTTTGCCCCTAATCCGGATTAAAAAACACAGATCCAGATTTGGATCAAATTCCAGATCTAGGAATATCTCAGAAACTACTGGTACAATATTTGCTCAAATTTTAACACAAAAAGGGTTTTGACCATATACTACAAGTCTACAACATTGGTCATGATAGAGAGAAAATTCAAAATAATCCCGAAAATCCAAATTTTGTTGCAATCTCTGGTTGCTTTTCTTGCAAGCAGTGATAATTTACTTTTAAATCATACCACTGAGCTGATGTCAATATTCTGTTTTTTACTGTGCCAATAGCAAAGAGACTGGTGCACATTTTTCAACAAACTTGGAGGACAATGTCACATTTCCCACAAAATTTGTTGAAAAATGAACACTTGTAATTTAATTTGAAAATTAAAATTTTTGTCATCAGAGTGGTAAGGGTAGACATACTCATCCATAGAATCTTTCTGTTTCAACAAAATAACAATAATCGAGGGATCTGATCTGTCACCCGGGTACCTGACATCATTATCAAATACGTCACTTGTTAATTGATATTAAAATTGAAACAATCCATCACGAAAATGGTAATAGTCTCTGAATTGTATGTCTTTGGTGAATGTGCAATGTAAAATACAATGTTAGATTTTTTGAAAATAATTTGACTGGCAGCTGTTGCACACGTCAACCACACGTCAAGTTAGTTTTAAAAATATTCAAAAATATTTCAAAATATTCAACATCTTACCAGTATAGTTACATGTACCTTGAAATATAGATTTTGGGAATTTAGGCTTCATAGTTTCTAGGGATGAGATTCGTGAGGATTTTCATGAACCGAACTGGTTCATGATACAGATGTCTGAACCATGAACTGGTTCACGAACCTTTTTAATATGCTATTTTATGCGAGAAAGTACTCTGAATAGAAAACAACATTTAAAGGCATGTGGCGTTACTGGCTAAATGGTAGAAAAAAACAAATGACAAGTTAGGACAACAAATGTGAGAAAATATTATAAAGTTCCGTTCATGGTCATATTCGTAAGTAACACTTAGAGAACATGAACAGAGATTGGTTGTCTATTATCCCTTTCACCGACAAAGCCCTGAAACAGCAAATTCTTTATGATTTAAAACTTACTCTGTTGAATATTTTGGAATTAATATGACTGGAAGCTGTTGCTGACTAAGGCAGAAACAGCTTCTAGTCAAATTAATTTCGAAATATTCAACAGTTTTCCTGTATGGTTTTCCTAAAATTAGATACAGAATTCATCGTCGAAAGGGGGTATCTTATGTATGGTTCACGAACGACACGAATCCCATGCAAGTGAACCTAACCATGGTTCGCCTTCACTTGGTTTATGAAACAACGAATGTTTGTTACAGCCCTAAGTTTCAAATCGATTTCAACACATGCACAAATGGGGCAGAGCATATCTAGAAATAGGCATGGTATAGCAAGAAATAAGTCCATCTATTAGACAGATTTATTCAGCCCAGTGGCATTCATGATTCTGAATTATTATACATCTATATATATATATATATATATATATATATTAGCCAATGAAATGGCTGCAATTCTACCACGTGACCATCAAAGAAGTGTTATTGGACTCTAAAAAGTGTAATTGGACTCTGTCTAAAATTGTTATAGAACTCTCAAGGCTATTTGTTCCGACATTAGAATTTTACGTCACCATGGTTTATGACATCATTGGTATTAGAATTGTTACATCATGCAAACATTACATCATAATAGTATTACTCAAATGCGGTATTACATCATAAATGAATTGCTAACTCGTATCATTCGCGCTGCACATTTGGTAAGTAGTAAATTCAATGAGAATGTTGCTTTGAATCGTTTATTTTCTAATTATTTCAATATATAGGCCTGTGATCAAGCGCTGCAGAAGCCATTTCTGGCCAGCAGCTTGACTCACAAAAGGTTACCAAACCTACTTTCTCCAAAAAGCATTGTACAAGGTTTTGTTGGTGTTAACCTTTTCACCAATGAATTCTCCATATCTCATTTTCATGGCAAACATACAAGAAAACTGTTGAATACTTTGAAATCAATTTTCCCGGAAGCCACTGCTCCCTGAGAGGCAGCAATGGCTTCCAGTCATATTAATTTTAAAATATTCAACAGAATTTGTTTTATATCGTAAAGGAGTTACCTTTTCATGGATTTGTCGGTGAAAGGGTTAAGCTATATTTTATATGTATTGCCCTGTACCTGTTCACTGAAGGACAATCCTGAAAACTCAACTAGCTGGACATCTCCTAGATCCTCAGTGGCCTCCACCAATTCCTGTTCATTTAGAATTTGGCGTCGTGATTTCCTAAAACATATTCAGTTATCGTTAAATTATATTGATTTAAAAGACTGATACTTATATTTTTATAAATACCAAAGTCCTGTTAATAGCCAGATACGGCTGCTTCCGTAGCATGTAACAGCAAAGATTTTGTTGCAGTCAACTGAAGATTGCTGTTCATTTTGAAAATGGTGTGCCTGACACGTAAGTTAACAGGTTCCAGCAACACACCTTTTCAAAATTAACACAAGGTATTAATTAAATAGGATGGTGTGCCAACGCCGGCATCTGAACGAATGGCAGTAAAATGGATTTAAATGCAAGAGTCAGAGAACTGGATTTCAACAATATCACCCAGGAAATATTGTGTTATTAGCCTTACCCCGTTCACCAATAAATTCCCTACATTTAATTTTCAGAGCATCCAATCAAATTAGTTATATTTCGTAGTTAATTTTAGTTGAAACCTGCATCTAGTACATGTATGTATCTGTCTGTCAGCTGGTCAGTCGGTTAAATATTTGGAGATTTCTGAAAAAATGTCTACATTGCAACTATAAGTTTGTATTTGCTTTTTTTTCTGTTTGGCTCTCTCGAAACTCTATGAATTTCAGGACAGGCACCCTCACGGAACCTATATAATATCCAACTGAGAGATGAAAGATAAATACTGTTCGACAGATTACAGCATAGCACTCCGCTGGAGTGTTAACGAGGTGGTTAACAAGCATGAAAGAAATGTCAGATCGATTCAAATGTCAATTAGTTAAAATATAACTAATTTGATATGAACATTAAATATTTATATTCACATTATCAAAAATCAATTGGATAATATTGTGTTAACTTAACTTTGAATTGTTTTTCAACATGAAATTAACCCTTTAAACCTTGAATTTGTTCAAGAAAATTCAATTTTTTCATAGGAAATGTGAATTTGCAGACCAAGAGACTATTTTTCGTAATTTACCATTGCAATGAAAAATTGCAGTTTTCAAAAATAGTCTTCCCTTGGTCTGCAAATGGACATTTCTCAAGACCACTGCAGACATTGTTTTTGGCTGATATGAGGTTTAAAGGGTTAACAAAGATTCCATATCTCATGTAAAATTGCACACTAATTCACCTTCCCAGAGAATCCATCGATGATTTGACGTCATATGACACATACAATGTACATGCTTCACTAAGCAGGGTAGGAAATTGAGTCATACTCCCTTTGTTAAATTAAAATTAATGCAGATTTGAATGTTTCAGAGCGAATAGAGATCATTTCATTTCACAAACATTTAATAACAGGGTAGGAATTCCTACCCTAAGCTGAACACTCATGTATGATGACATCATAATCAGCTAAGCAGCGTGTAGTATGACATCATAATCATTACGTCATAAATGATCCTATTTGGCCCGCCTTTAACTCTTAATACTCCGACACATTGTAAGAATTGTATGTCTCTACTATTTAATAAACATGCTGTTGAATATTTTGAAACTAATTTGTCTGGCCGCTGTTGCTGCCATAGGCAGCTTACCTGTAGTTTTCTGGAAATTGATAGTCAGGGAGTTCAGAGCTCGACCGATCACTACTAGGCTTGCGCGATTTCATGATTTAATTTAAAATCGTGATTTTTAACAAAATCATGATTTTCTACGATGTAATTGAAAGAAAATCGAAAAATCGTGAAAAAATTGAGCAGACTAAGATTTTAAAACTCATCATTCAGCAGTAAAAGAATACAGTTATAATCCATTCGCGCATGTATCCATTGTGTCTTTTCTTGATCGCTTCAGGCATATGTTCATAAGTCATAATCAAAACAAAAAGCTCTGGTAAACCAGCTAACAATAGCGAGGTAACACCTTTGTCATTGAGAAAACCAGCTAGTTACTCCATCGAATCACCATATAATTTTCTTTCTTTTGCTGCAGACCCTGAGTCTGCCGTGAAATACCAAGTATATATACTTAGTTGCAGAGTGGTAGGCAATAATCACTGAACATAATTCTTTTTAATTCTTTTAGCAATTTCTGGCCGTGTACTAATTTTTCCTTTTTTAAGAAAATAACGCAACAGCATTCCAGATTGTTGTATTTTGAACTGTGCGTTCTGTTGATTACTCTTAAATTTAAATCGTGCATTCTGAAAGCAACCATAAACTGCACTATAGGACGAGTTTACGCTGTTACTATCGTAGCTACTCAAAGCTACTGTCCTATGTATATGGATTGCACAGTATCTCCCCGGGTACTAATATTAGCGTCTTCGGGCTACTCGGGTAATGACCTAAACTCGTCCTACAAAGGGAGGCTATAAGCGGAAGCGGGATTTATATTTTTACTCGACAACATTTTAGGTTAAATTTTGATGAAATAAACAATGTTTATTAAACTATACACAATATTTAGGCAGTCCCAATTAATAATTTCAACCCCACGATGATGGATATACTGTATACATTACGCATTGACGTAGGATGGTAAGAATTTGTCGCATAAAATTGTGTTCTAATTTTGTGTTCTTGTTGTATCATTTATTTCAACTTTTTCTAGAAATTCCAAGTCCCAGTTTTTGGTGACTTGTCACGTTACCCCGGTTTATACTTTTGGGAATTTGGACCTACGATTTAATCGAAAATCGTGATTTTTTTTTATACATTCGATCGCAATGTTTCACAGCGAAAATCGCGCAACCCTACCGATCACAACACGAGCTGGGCGGGGCATAGCTAACAAGAGTCATCCGAAGACGGCACATCACCCCCGGATCCAAACATTTCAGATAAACATACATCAAGTGTGGACATACATGTAATGTTAATTGTAAAGAACAATATTTTAGAAAAACTAATCAATGAAAAATGAAATCCTGACACTGCATCTCGCCTTAAAGAAAGATAGATTTGTAAGTGCAGGTTCAGTTCCGTTCAACTATTATGCCCAGACAAGAGAATTTTGGTGAAGTTATTCAAGGGAGATAACTCAGGAAAATATGGATGAATTTCTTCAAAAAGGAATCATAGCACTGCTTATTCAAGTACATGTAATATATTCAGTGACAAATGAACTGAGAGCATAGGTTCAAAATTCTTCAAGATCTGGCACGAACGCGACAATTTTGAAGAATTTTAAATACTTCAGGGGAGATAACGACCACAAACACCCCTAGGGTTGGTCTGTCGTTTTATTAACCACAAAACATACTTATCGTTCAATCACTACTTGCTAAAAATATATACATACATTTAGCGCCAGAAAGATTTCTAATCTTGCATTTAATGCCTTCTAATGCAAGAACCACAACTCTCTACTCTAGTCCAGGTGTCTGGATAGCATAGACTCCCTTAATGTCAATAAAACAGACTTCTGGAATTGTGGCTAAACTGTAGTTGTGTTGACATCTTGAAATGATTGTCAGCGATGGATGGATTGACAGACTGACATACATACATTCTATACAGACGGATGGATGTACAGGTATACGGATAGCACATGCACATCTTCAAGTGGTAATGAGAACCCGTAACAAGTTTTAAAAAAATCACAGCTAAATTGTAGTTGTGTTGACAAAAAATGATTGGTACTGCAGTTCATGTAAAGGCTTAAAAGTATTTAATGGGGGATAACTCTGTAATGAATAATTTTCTGGCCGCGAAGAAAGCACATGCACATCTTCAGATGGTAATGAGTAGATTTACCATGCTTCAAAAGAATTGTAACTAAACTGTAGGAGTTGCTGCGTTGACAAGGATGGACCGACAGATGAACATACATTTGGGACAGACAGATGGATGTAGAAGTACACGGATAGCACATGCACATCTTCATGTCGTAATGATAACACTTACTAAGTTTCAAAAGAATCGCAGCTAAACTGTAGGAGGAGTTGTGTTGATAAGAAATGATTGTCAGAGAGGGATGGACCGACAGACGGATCTACATACATTTTTGACAGACAGATGGACGTACAGATATACGGTTAGCACATGCACACCTTCACATGGTAATGATATCACTTACCAAGTTTCAAATGAATCAGAGCTAAGCTGTAGGAGTTGCGTTGACAAGAAATGATTGACAATGCAGTTTATGTATCGGCTTTAAGATATTTAAAAGGGGACAACTCTGAAATGAAAAATTAAATGACATACACATCTGCACACGATACTGATAATGTGGACAAAATTTTAAGTTAATCCACTAACACCTCTATGAGTTGCGTTGACAAGACGGGGACAGATGGACGGACGGGCGGACATGCTGATCGCTATATCCCCCACCCCCACCCCCACCCCCGTCTTCCAGGGCGGGCGCGGATAAAAATGGACAGGTCCATTATTAAGACTTAGTCTGACTGTTTTCAAAATAATCTGGACTTTAGAATGGCTTAAATAGATATATTCTGTGACCCATATGGTAGAATAAAATGGATTAACACAATCGTTATGAGGGGCTTGTGTATAACTCAGAACCTATGTATAGTACAGCTCAAAAATTAGGTGGTCTGTTTCCAACCTGCCAAAACAAAAAGATGTTAGTTAGTAATAAATCTTCAGTTGAATATATTTAACATAATTGGATTGGCCTGTCATTTCTTCCAAACCAAATATATTCTAAATATTCAACATTATGTTTTACTTTGTTTTGGAAACCTGTTACACTATTTCTGAGCTGTACTGTCTACCTGGAGATGATTCCAATTCTTGGTCGTCCACTGTTTGTAGAAGCTGTCAGAATGTGCGATATACCAAATGAGGTTCTTACAAAGCTCACAAATCTCTGAATGAAACCCTCACTGGCAAAGTTCACTGATGGTGTCTGGAAATAACACAAATTAGACTACGGTAGATTAAATTAGAGAAATTTGATTTTCTGATATTCCACACAAAGCATTATTCGCAGACCCAATTCACATTATATTACCTAAGCCTGCTTTCATGTATTACCAATAAAACACAGACAGGTCAATATTATGAAACCATTTTAAGTGAGTTGACCTTTCTCCCAGTGTCACAATTTCAAGGAAATCATACAGATACCGCAGGATCTTCCAGGTAAATTACTTTCAACATATCTGAAAAGTTCTTTCTTCAATTAACCCTTTACTGGCAAAATTTTGTCAAGAAAATCTAAATATCTCCTTATTGAATGTTCATCTGCAGGTAAAGAGAAGAGTATTTTTGAAAATTTACCGCTAGAATGACTGAGTGGTAAGTTTTCAGAAGTACTCATTTCTTTACCTGCAGATGGACATTCATCAAGATCACTGCAGAGGGTGGTTTTGGCAGGCTTGACCATTAAACATCTTAAAAAGTTAATATCGCCAATGAACAAGTAAATGAATCATTTCCATTCAACAAGACATGAATCAAAGAGTGTATACTCTGACAGTTCACATTGTGAGGTTCAATAGATTTTCCATGACCCGAGTTATATAACCTTGAAGACTAAACAATAGTGGTTATAATGGTTCCTCTATATAATGCTGTACAATAGATTGCTCTTAGGAAATTGCCTGCATATATACATTGGACCAGTTTGCCCACATGCATGCGCGCAAGCACACGCACACACACATGATATGCAATCCTCCCTTCCAGTAGCCATATTTCCATTTTACTGCGTGTAGCAATTTGGCTAGCGGACTGATCAGCCCCTACAAGGGTATAAACTTCTATCCCTTAAATACATACCCCAAAGTATGCCTTATCAATGCATATAGAGGTTGTATTGCTCTTTAGCAACCTGTCACTCAGGGGTATGAGATCATAGCTGCCTGCCAAAAACTGAAACAGAAATATACAATATTGGTCTATAAAAAGGATTTTCATGATACATGTATATGGGAAGGTGCATTTATTGTAAAAAATACTAATAGCAACTTATAATTATGGATACTTTATCAAACTGTTAAACTAGCCTGAATGCCCATATCATGGCTGATAATAGACCTTTCCAATCCATCCTATGACATCATAATCACCTACGTGATGTGTAGAATGACATCTTAATTAACGAGTCATTAATGACGTTGGTAAGTACGTCACGAATGCATATTTGAAGATGGACTATGCGTTGTTGTACGAATTGTATGTCTACTATTTCATAAATATTCTGTTGAATATTTTGAAACCACAGCACCCAGTCAAATTAGTTACAAAATATTCACCAGCTTAACTGTATAGTTTTCAGGAAATTGATAGTTATGGCATTCAGGGATCGATCAATTCCAACATGGCGAAGTGTGGGTGGCGCTTAGATAGAGCTAAAACTTGAATGGTCCACTATCTGTCATGGTGGCATAATATACATGTAATAGACAATTTTCGGACAAATTCACCAATACATAATATACAATGTAGGTAGATCTTGCCAAAACATGATCCAAAGCAAAAACGTTTAGTGAAATGTTATGTGACATGTTTTAAGTGAAATGTTAAGTGAAACGCTAAGCGAAATGTTAACAGAAATGCTACGTCAAACACTAAGTGAAATGTTAAGTGAAACATTTTAAGTGAAATGTTAATAGAAATGCTAAGTCAAACGCTAAGTGAAATGTTTTAAGCGAAATGTTACGTGAAATGCTAAGTGAAATGATAATAGAAATACTAAGTGAAATGCCAAGTCAAATGTTTTAAGTGAAATGTTAAGTTAAACGCTAAGAGTGAAATGATAATAGAAATACTAAGTGAAATGTTAAGTGAAACATTTTAAGTTAAATGTTAAATGAAACATGTTAAGTGAAATGTTAAATGAAACATTTTAAGTGAAATGTTAAGTGAAACATTTTAAGTGAAATGTTAAGTGAAACGTTTTAAGTGAAATGTTAAATGAAACATTTTACGTGAAATGTTAAGTGAAGCGTTTTAAGTGAAATGTTAAGTGAAACATTTTAAGTGAAATGTTAAGTGAAACTAAGCAATCATGGTATCTACGTGTGCTATAATCAACTTGAAACTTTGAAACTTTATTTCCCAGAGTCTATATTTAAGGTAAGTAAACAGGTAAGCTGTTGAATACTTTGAAACTAATTTGAGTTTATTTGACTGAGTCTGTTGCTGCTTATGGCAGAATGTGTATTAACTGTCTGACAGTTCACTTTTTGCAGATGACAATTATTCCAAGGATTATATCCCTGGACCTTCAAAATATTGCTAACACAATTTGACTGAAAGATGTTCGTGGCTAAGCCACCTTTAGTCATCTTTTTCTTGATATATAGCAAGTTAAGAGGTTTTACTCATTAAAATCATTGTTTGGTGACATGCAGCAGTGAGACTTAAATTGTAACTTCAACAAAGCCCTACATGTACTATTTAACCCTCTGTCATGGTCTTGTGGAATGTCAATTTACAGGTCAAGAAAATACAATTTTATTCAAATTTACCACTGGGATGACTGGCTTGATAACCGAGCCAGTCATTCCTGTGGTAAATTTTCAAATATTGTATTTTCTTAGCCTGTAAATTGACATTCAATAGGCAGATATTCAAATTTTTCTTGACCAAATTTGGCCATTAAAGGGTTAAACACTCTCATGAGAAAGCCTATTACCACATTTGTGACACCTACGTCATTTTGATTGTACTATCACCTAACAAGTGATTTATTTGATTACGACGTTCCTTCAGTTACTTGAGTGACAGGTCAGATCCCTCTATCATTATTAAATTCAATTATCATTGTTTACAATGTGCGTGCATCCATGCATGCATAAGTGTGTGGAGGTGTATTTGCTAGCAAAGGCTACTTGTGCCCGCAACAATTAATCTAGTTTACCTTCAACATATCAATCCATATCTTTGATTCATCTTCAAAGGCAACAGTTTTCCAGTCCAATTTCTGTTAATTAACAACAATCACATTACACCACATTATTTAACCTCACTTTTTCCATCATTAATTAATCACCAGAAGCACTCTCAACAAAAGTAAATGTGAAATATATGAGTACAATGTATATGCAGACAATTTGATTGAGACAGAAAAAAGGGAATGTAACATATGCTGTTGAATGATAACTTTATATAATAATCAAACTATAACCGCCCATAAAAAACAGAAATCGGAATAATTTGAAAAATGTACCTAAATACTATTTATGTCACTCAGTTTGGAACTGATTAGTGATGCTCCTGGGTTCTTTGCGCTCTGCTACACTGTATATGCAGGTGAATAAATAATATCCTCTACAGCCGATCATATAATCTCAATTATATTTGCGCTACGCTGATTAGCCACTACTTTCTACAGGTAAAATACCGCTTACTTTTAACAATTTGTTTGCAGCAACAGGGCCTAATTTTAGTAACCAGAATTTCAAAATATTCGGTAGGTATCATGTTACAACCCTGGAAACCAGCAGTGTATTTTTAAAATATTTTGACCCAAACTCGTTACTGCCACCATAAATGATGACTTTCAATTATATTTTCAAAATGATCAACAGTGAATTAACAAGAGTGAGATAATCACTCTATATTGGCGCTTATAGACTGTTTGTATGGCTTACGAAACTTAGTCATGTCTGGTTTCGTTTAGGCTTGCGCAATTACGTGATTAAATCGAAAATCTCGATTATTTTTTAAATCGTGAATTTATGTGATTAAAAATTAAATAATCGAATAATCGTGAATTATTTCTACTGTATAAAACATTCCAAAACCTACCTTATAATTAGTGTTTAATGTGCCGGTCAAGAAAATGTACATTTTGATCAGGGGATAGGCTATTCATTTCCAGGCTAAGACTATTTTTGAAAATGTATCACTGGAATGACTGGCTCAAGCATTGAGCGAGATATTCCAGAGAAACATTTTCATAAATAGTTCTCGTTGGCCTGGAAATTGACACTTCTAAACACCATTGCAGTTTACAGCATTGAGATGGTACTGGTGATCATTGTCTTGGTAATGTGTACCGCGCCTGATTAATCGAGTAATCGCAATTATTTTTAAATAATCTATCGTGATCATTCAAAGGCCCAACGGGCCTGTATTGCTCACCTGGGCCATAGGCATCTCAACTAGAATGGTCATTAACAATAATTAAAACTCTAATGAGTTGAGCAGACTTGTAACAAGAAAACAGAGCCCATGTTTCTATATGTATCAACTTCTCTTGAACAAACTTTAATGGCCCTTAGTCATCAATATCATATCTCCAAAATTTCGGACAAATCCATTCAGTGGCTCTGGAGACGAGGTTGCTTTCATGAAAACCAGGCTATCCAAGATGGCCGCCCAACCATTTGGCAAATCAAGTTCCCTTGAACAAACTTGGTTCCGCTTATGCCCTAAATGATATTTTATGACTTTTGAACCAATCGCTGGCAAAGATTTTTAGACATTTCTAAAAATCGGCCAAACACAAGATGGCCGCCGGACAAATTGGCTGATTGGCTTCGTTTGAACAAACTTGAATCTCTACAACCTAATGATGCTTCCTGCCAAATATAACTGAAATCGGCCCAGTATTTCTAGAAGACATTTTAAATTTCCCATTGCTTTAGTATGGGAGCTTTTGACAGGAAAATGATCCAAGATGGTCGCCAAACCGTTTATCCGACAGTTTCGAAAATTGAAAATTTGAGAGCAGAATACCAAAAAGCACATATAAAACCAATTTCAGCCTCAAAATCCATCAAATAAAAAACCAATATAGCCACCAAACACACTGTTTTGATTGGCCCATGGCGGCCATGTTTTTTTGACGGATCAATTTCCCTTGAACAAAGTTTGATTGCCCTTACTCCCTAACCATATGACATGTATCTGCCAAATCTTGACCCAATCCCTTCAGTGGTTCTGGAGAAGTCGTTTTCGCTAAAACTAGGTTAATCAAAATGGCCACCGAACCATTTGACCGATCAAGTTCCCTTCCTGCCAAATATAATTGAAATCGGCCCAGTTTTTCTAGAAGACATTTTAAATTTCCCATTGCTTTAGTATGGGAGCTTTTGACAGGAAAATGATTCAAGATGGCCACCAAACCGTTTATGCGACAGTTTCAAAAATTGCAAATTTGAGAGCAGAATACCCAAAAGCAGACAAAACCAATTTCAGCCTCAAAATCCATCAAATAAAAATAATATTTGATATGCCAACCAAACACACTATGTTTTGATTGACCCACGGCAGTCATATTTTTTGACGGATCAACTTCCCTTGAACACAGTTTAAGGGCCCTTACTCACTAACCATATCTGCCAAATTTCAGCCCAATCCCTTCAGTGGTTCTGGAGATGTCGTTTTTACTAAAACTATGTCAACCAAAATGGCCACTGAACCATTTGACCAATCAAGTTCCCTTGAACAAACTTGGTTCAGCTCGTGCCCTAGATCATATTTCATGGGGTTTGCTTCAATCCACCAAGCGGTTTCAGAGATTTTTAGACGTTTCTAAAAATCGGCCAAAATTCAAGATGGTCACTGGCCAAATTGGCCGATCAGCTTTGTTTGAACCTCTACACCTTAAGGATGCTTCCGGCCAAATATAATTGAAATCGGCCCTATAGTTCTCGAGAAGAAGCCATTTTAAATTTCCCATTGCTTTAGTATGGGATCTTTTGGCGGGAAAATGATCCAAGATGGCCGCCAAACCTTTTATCCGAGTTTTGAAAATTACAAATTTGTGATCAGAATACCCAAAAACATATATAAAACCATTTTCAGCCTCAAAATCCATCAAATAGAAAAATCCAATATGGCTGCCAAACATGCTGTATTTTGAATGGCCCACTGCGGCCATGTTTTTTGATGGATCAACTTCCCTTGAACAAAGTTTAATGGCCCTTACTCCCTAATCATATCTGCCAAATTTTGGCCCAATCACTTCAGTGGTTCTGGAGAAGTCGTTTTCGCTAAACCAAAATGGCCGCCGAACCATTTGACCAATCAAGATCCTTTGAACAAACTTGGTTCAGCTCTTGCCCTAGATCATATTTCATGCGGTTTGCTTCAATCCAACAAGCGGTTTCAGAAGATTTTAAAGACATTTCCTAAAATCGGCCGAAATACAAGATGGCCGTCGGATTGGCCGATCAGCTTCGCTTGAACAAACTTGGATCCCTATGCCCTAAGGATACTTCCTGTCAAATATAATTAAATCGGCCCAGTGGTTCTTGAGAAGTTCTTTGACAGACGGATGGACGGACGGATGCTGGACAGCCTACAGACAGTCGCCATGGCATAAGCTCACTTGGCCATTCTATCCAGGTGAGCTAATAATCCGTCAAACCTACTTTCGTGATATTCACGTATGCAGTAATTGCACACACAGTTGACACATGGTGGCGAGCAAAGTGCCATTAACATCACTAATTGGTTCCAAGTTAAGCAATACTAGACCCGGGTTCGTACACCTTTCTGTGTTTGAAATTCCATGACTTTTCATGACCAAAATTATCAAATTCCATGAATTAATATCTAGATTTGAGTTATGAAATAAATCCAAAAATAAGATCTCAGTTAATCTGCAAAATGTCTGAATATTGCCTCTCGCAACAACCAAGCCACAGCCTTGTGATAAGCTATTGCCGTAATTTGTATTGCATAGAGGTGATTTATGAACAGATTTCCTTTTATTTTACAATAAAAAACACTGATTTTCCATCGGACTTTCCAGGCCAGGAATTTAAATTTTCAAATTCCATGACTATCCAGGACTTCCATGACCAGTACGAACCCTGACTAGAGCTAATAATTTTTCTCCAATTATTCCTATTTTGTTACCGGTAGTAGTATATTTACGTGTAATAAAATAAACAAAATGCCAAAATTTGCCATTTGAGTAGGAAGCAAGTACTATCGTCAAAAACATTTATTATTAGAACAAGAGCTATCACAAAACAGTAACTTAAGTTCCGCTATACATGTCTATCTATGTACAATGTACCATTGTAGTATATCATACATGTACAGTACAGGTTACCGAGCCAGGCATTCCTGTGGTAAAATAGTCTTCTATTGGTCTGTAAATGGACGTTTTCCAAGACCACTGTAAAAGACAGCAATCATAGACCCACCTGTAATCTGCTAGTTTCAACTGTCGGCATTAAAGCAATGCTCTCTTCACCATCAGGAATCTTGTGCATACTCAGAGTATTAGAGTTCTTCGATAGATTGGAAATGTTGTCATCACGGTCTTTATCATACAGCAGCGAGAACAGCGGAAGAAGCATGTCATAATGAAGATGAAAATAATTTGATCCATAAAAATAGTAAATTGTAAAAATATATGCTTTCCGATAAACTGTTTGACAGCTGGATTTTGCTTGTATTTTTTCTGAAGACTGCCTTATAAATGGCCAAATAGTTCCAATCATTGGACATTTTGTCTGGAAATACTCCTCCGATGTGCCGCTATACATAAATGCTTGTTCGCTAGGACTGAATATGACGTTGGATATTTCACAGAACACTGGTGGATAATGACCGCTAAGTTGTCGTATAAGTGATGGTCGCCAAGGTGCATCTTTATCATCATAACTACCCACATATTTCAAGTCAATTACACAAATATTGACCAATAAAAACAAATTAAAATACATATTACACATGCTGTACATATATGTCTCTGAATACACGTAAATAGCACATTTCTTATTTAATTAGAATAAATCACAGCCATGGTTTTGTATGATCCATATTTAAAATGAAGATAAAACTCCCGTGTAATCAAAGGTATGTATCGCTATATCAATGGTCATCCTGTGAAATAAAACATAATAAGATTATAATAGGATATATAGGAAATACCTTTCAGGTGGAAGGTAGATAACATCTATACAGTCAAACCTGTCTACAGTGGACACTGCATGGGCCATCAAACGTGGTCGATGACAGGCAGTAACTTAAATAAAACCTATTTGCTGTGAGAAATACAGACGTTTTTCAGGCCAAGTCATGACAATTCCTTAACCGTTTAACCATTATATGACAGAAATGACAAATTCTGTATGATGTAAGCAATATTGTGTTGAATATTTTGAAACTAATTTGACTGGGACATGTTGCCAAGGTTCCTGACAAAGTAGTTTCCAAATATTCAATAGCTTGCCTGTATATATGTGACAGTGGAATTTCCAGGGTTACGCCATGTGGGTGTTCTAAAAGATGAATAGGAACACCAATCTGAACAACCCATCATCTTTTGGCCCCAAAAACTGATGACCCAAATACACAGGTTTTACTGCAAATCATAAGCCCATTTGAGAGGTGTATCAAAGGTACACATTTGACAAACACTGCATACAAATATCATAAGTAGATATCCATCACCTGTGTCACAATCAGACAATGAGAGGTGTTAATAGAATACTACACACTACTACATGGTGTGTGCGGTGATAAGGGCGGTGGGAGCCCAACAAGGGGGACAGGTGTGTGGGGTGGGGTTAAGGACTGCAACATCCAATTCAATATTCTTCAATTCTTCATTCAAGATTTTAAGAGCAGACCTGTCAAGTATGCATTGTGCACAAAGGGGGAGATTTGAAAGCTCAACAACAAAAGGTTCTAAATCTAATAAACTCAAATAAATGAATGAATATTTGATGAATAATTGAGGTATTTTATCAGACGATGCTATCAAACAGGGTGAATATGAATGATAGATTTGGTGATAAAGTACATGTATCAGGATTTCACATTATACATCGTAGTTTAGTTGGTGTCTATAAAGATTTCAAGCCACATCACACCCAAACATGTAACCATTTCAGACTGTAGCGTACACAAGCAAATAACTAGATTGATCGGTCGATGACGCGTCATCGCAAATCCCCACATTCACTGTTACATTTGACACATTCCCCAACCCACCCCAAAGGCGGAGCAAAATGTAAATGTCATTTTGCACTCCGCGATTATATGGGGAACTCACATACCAAATTTGGTTGAATTCCGTCCAACAGTGTCAGTTTCATGACCTTTTGGTCCCATCTCCCACCCTTGGGGGCGGGCCAAATGTAAATGTGCTCATCCACTCCACATTGATATGGGTAGCCTACATACCAAATTTGGTTGAATTCCGTCAAATGGCTTCAGAGGACATGCATTACAATCAATTTCCGCAGGTTAAAATTTGACCTTTTGACCTCCTCCCCCAACCCTTGGGGGCGGAGCCAAACCAAAATGGCCTCCTGCACTCTGCAATCATATGGGTAACACAGATATCAAATTTAGTTGAGTTCTGTCTAACGATTTCAGAGGAGTTGCGTTACAACTGATTTGGCCTTTTGACCCCTGCCATGACACCCTAGGGGCGGAGCCAAATCTAAATACCGTCTTGCAAGGCGGAATCATATGGGTAACCCACATACCAAATTTGATTTAATTCTATCCAATGGTTTGGGAGGAGATAGTGTGACAGATGGACGGACAGACGGACTGAGATTACAATATTCCCGACGTTTTGTTAAAACGTTGGGATAATAACTGAATAATTAACTCTTGAAATTATAGTCTCTCAATATATTGAAGACAACTACACAGGCAAGATGATGAATATTTTGAAACTAATTTGACCAGAACTTGTTCTTGCCATACCATAGACCATTCCTACATGTACAGTACATTATCAAAGATTTGTTGTTTGGGGTCTGTGAGGGTTAAACGGTTAACTATTTAATGGTAAAGATTTGTAAAGAAAATTAACATTTTTGCTGTTTGAATGTGCATTTGCAGGCCAAGATAAGATAATTTTTGATAATTTGCCACTGGAATGATTGGCTCGATTATCGAGCCAGTCTTTCAGTGGTAAATTATCAAAAATTATCTTATCTTAACCCGTAAATTGACATTCATAAAGGCCACGCAGGCTGGTTTTGGCCGGTGTGACCATAAAAGGGTTAAGTACCCATTATTGCGGTGTAAATGCATGCACATTCATCATTATACATGAATAATATGTCTACATTACTATGTCAATAATGGTCTTTTCAATATACAAAATATTATAATTATGTAGACCTTTCAAAGTATGAACGCATGTGAAAGTTCAATATTGATATTAAATTAGATTAAAGCTTCAACCTAACACATGAATTATGCTGTTAGAGTTATTATCAACTTTAAACTTAAACATGCAACCAATGGTACACCATTGCAAATTTCTATGCTTTCCCAACATTGGCCCTGTCTCTCCAACCCACCTGCCACTGCACAGAGCCCAATATATTTTATGTTATATAGCCATCCGCAGTCATATGGGTACCGGGTAACTGGCATTATAAAAGATTTGATTGAATTCCACCAATAAAAGTGTGACAGACAGAATTCTTTGGAATTTAAACTTAGACAGCCCCCATTCACCCATATCCTTGACCCCTAGGTGGTGCAGGGGAGCGGAAACAGATATAAATTTTGTCTCGCAATCCACAATGATACATGTATGTGTAAGTCACATAACAAATTTGGTTGAATTTACCGTGAAGTTTCTGCAGCACAGAATTTTTATGATATACATGTGTATGATCTTTTCACTCTTCCCTGACTGACTGACTGCATGCAGCACTGTGACTACCAGACCTCTGCGGATTAACTCAACTTTAGCTTTTAAGAAGAAGACTGCATGCAGCACTGTGACTACCAGACCTCTGCGGATTAACTCAACTTTAGCTTTTAAGAAGAAGACTGCATGCAGCACTGTGACTACCAGACCTCTGCGGATTAACTCAACTTTAGCTTTTAAGAAGAAGACTGCATGCAGCACTGTGACTACCAGACCTCTGCGGATTAACTCAACTTTAGCTTTTAAGAAGAAGACTGCATGCAGCACTGTGACTACCAGACCTCTGCGGATTAACTCAACTTTAGCTTTTAAGAAGAAGACAAACAGTCAATCTTTACTTTATCTTTAATATATCTTTCTTCTACAGAAGGTTCAGCGGTGGGGGGGGTGTTAAAAAATTGTCATGGAGTCCATAAGTTTGGTTGACTTATTTTTGTGATAGACATGATGTGCACTATTTATAGCGTGAATGGAATGTCCTTACTTTAACTACAAGGCCTACAACCCATGTGTTGAGCCTTTTTGTTTTCCCGCATATCTCACAATTCATATGCACTGGCAGTATCGCGAAATTAGAATGCTAATGGTATGGGATGAGTGATACATGTACATGTATGCTGTCATATAAGGCTTGGAATGGTCTTGTGTGTTATCACATCTGGCAGCGGAAGTGATATTACAGACCTATAGTATAGCTGTCAGCATTATGCAAAATCACATTGAACACTAGATAAAGTCTGGTCTTGAAAATGCAAATTACTTGCCAGAATAAGATCTGCCCGCCCAATGAGTAAGCCGTGTAATGAAATAACCCCAAAATTGAACCCTAAACCTAATGCCTTACCATACCTGCAGTGCAAGCACTACTGCCCGGAGAAGCACTACTGCCCGGAGAAGGTCCACATTGGACATATTTATATGTATGTGTTTTTTGCGACTAGCTCTAATCACTGTATACAGCGATAATTACATGTACTTGTGTGTTTCTTGCCTGTGTACATCCAATACTTTCAAATAATAGTGCCCCTTACCATGCTAGATTTATCCCTATCACGTCCATGGTGTGAGGCTGGTCCACTGACACTCGTTCGATTTTCTCCATGGCATAAGGTGGATTCTGGATCGACAGAATTCGATGAGAGTACTTTATGATATGGACGCTCATATGGATTCTAGCATGATTGTGTTGATTTAAGTCCCTGGAGACGGCATCGTTCTATTGAACAAGCCTTGCTCTCCCATTCCGCTCCTGTATCGAGCACTGCGCTAATGCAGGCTTTTGATGTCTGTGCTAAGTTCACGAAACTTCATAAATATAAACAATGAGTTGGGGTCAGTCAACTTCTGCCAATGAAATTGCTTACAGTAATAAAGGAAATCGGATTGGTGGCCTGAAAACAGCTTATTCCAAGTTGTAATGTTATGTGACATAGCAGGAGATCTAAGGACTGCAATTATGGACACGTACACATGTGCATGTACAGCCTACATTGCCGCTATGAGGGTGAGAGTATGTTAGTACAATGTCTTAATTTCAAGACAATGGTATGGTAAGTTGTTGAGTATTTCGAAACTAATTAGACTCGAATCTGTTGCTGCGATAATCAGTAATAGCTGCCAGTCAAACTAGTTTCAAAATATTCAACAGAATCTTCCATACTTCAATTTGTTGTTTCTGGTGAGTACGGTTTAAAATATTAATCTGCTATAGTACTAATCGTGTACACTTCAGCTTCTTTAAAATGTTTCCAAAACAAAATAGAATGTATGGTTGAGTATTTTGAACATTTAAGCACAGACGGTACATTATAGCGTCCAGTTAATCCGTTAATACTCAGGCCAGCCAAAAACGCCTTCTGTGGTGGTCTAAAAAGTATTGATTTGCTGACCAAGAATATATTATTTTTGAAAATTTACCACTAATTACTTGTTCTATAACAGAGATAGTTCTCTAGTGATAAATTCAAAAATCACCCCCTCTTGGTCTGCAAACAGACATTTTCTATGGGAATATTGAAAATTTCATGAATGAATTTGACGGTTAAAGGGTTAAAGACTGCCATTAAGTTAATTAATTTTAATGAATTAAAATCTTAAATTGAAAAATACATGTATTTCAACATTGGTATCTAGAAATAATGGCTTATTAACCCGTTAACACTCATCAACCAAAAACATCTTCAGCAGTGGTCTTGAGAAATGTCCATTTGTAGACCAAAATAACTATTTTTGAAAATTTACCACTGGAATGACTGGCTCGGTTATCGAGCCAGTCATTCCACTGGTAAATTTTCAAAAATAGTCTTCTCTTGGTCTGCAAATGGGCATTTTGTGAGAAAATTGAAATTTTTGGAATAAATTTGATAGTAGTGTCGTAATTAAAATGATACCACCTCCCTCAAAGTTAAACTGAACAGAGTGAATCCCTCGAGAAATATCTGTGCCAGATCGAGCCCTGTTCCATCCGGATCAATAGTGATCTTCATCCCCTCAGGGGCAGGGGCTAGCTGCTTCACTCTGCTACCGGCTAAGAAACGTAGCTCTAGGACTATATGAGTTGTTTGCGGGCTAGTGAGTCCGACTCGCTGGAGCAGTTTAACAGCACCCTTGACTTTGGAGACATGTGACACACCATCTACCCGTAGGGTGCCCTCCTGGAGGTTAACAGCTTCTTCTGGTCCATCGAATGGATGACGCAGCAGGAGCTTTCCACCTGTAACCCCGATCCGGGGACGAACACTCGTCAGGGAGACACCTTCACCTATGTAGGTGAGGAAGGATGATCCCCGATTGTAGATCTTTCGAACTGTCCCATCCTTTTTCATAACAGTGGAGAGGGGAGTAACCTATATGTCAATGACTGCGGGAGGCCTATATAGGGGCAACCATGTTTGCCAGTCACCACCAGCTCCAGCGCGGTACCACACTTCATTCTTCTCAAATATGAACTGCAGGTTTTTTGCCAGGGTCAATAGCAGACCATCATGGGCCTTCGGCGGGGCACCGCTCGAATAGGGTTTGACCAGATGAAAGCTGAGGTCGTTATTTAGGGTGTTGATGTCTGCCACCTCTGTATCCGAGAGCTCAATCAACGGCTTGAGGATGTACTTCCTCTTCGGGAAATCGTACCGAAACACGATCTTGTGGCCATCTATGTTGTGACCCAGGCGCTCCTTCGACACATCCTTGAGGTCTGTGAGCAGCTCCATCCCATCACCACCAATGGGGTGGAGGGAGAATGCCTTTGAGTTTGCTTAGTACTGTAGGGCAAATGACTTGCCATTGCTCTCTTCTACCTTGGCAGCATCAACTGCGCACACATCTGCCAGGTCAGCAAGACCAGTCGAGTGAGCAAATATGGGTTCCATAGCACGCTATAGGAGGGGTTTAAACAGGATATATAACCATGCCGATTGTCCGACTGCTGCTCTCCGGTGGTGAGAACGTAATCTCACCCTCTCTAGAGGGGAGACGGGTGGTACAGTACCGTGTAGAATGGGTCCTCTTCGAGGTGCTCCAGCGGGGCACAACATACATACACGCCAATGTGCTACATCAACCTCCGGGCAGTGCACACAGCAGCTCACTGGTAGAAGTCGGCCGGGACGTGATAGAGTATCTCCCAGGTGCCAACAGCAACCTATGGAAAGCTATCAGTCCTAGCCTGTTCACACCTGTAAATCACCTGTTTGACAGACCCTCCATTAACATATATGCCAGCACGGATGGGGTATCGTATGCCCATTTATAGTTTACCCTCTTATTACTCATTCGCCTGACATGATATCACACCAGGAATATATGACCTTTGCCGAGATGATGAAGAGCCTGCTACAGGGTTGCCCCTTCATGATCCCTGCACAGATGCTCGCACAGCAACAGATCTGTCAACAAGGAGAGCGACTACAGCGGCAGAGCTGGTATCAACAGAACGTGAGCATTGCAAGGAGGCGAAGGAACGGTGAAGGTTCCCGATACTGGCAAGCCCTCCTGGAGGAGAGTAAGCGGGACGATGTCTTCACATACGACGATGAGCCAGATGTAGCAGAGACCGCAGACGATGCAGCGGAGACCGCGGACGAGGATGAGCCAGAGAGTAAGCAGGACGATGTCTTCACATACGACGATGAGCCAGATGTAGCGGAGACCGCGGACGATGCAGCGAGACCATGGACGAGGATGAGCCAGAGAGTAAGTAGGACGATGGCTTCACATACGACGATGAGCCAGATGTCTTCACATACGACGATGAGCCAGGTGTCTTCACACACAAGGATGAGCTAGATGTCATACAGTGGGAAGAGGAGATGGCGTGTGTAAGACCAAGAAAGCCATCCAGCGGCGGACCTACCATCTTGGTCATAAGGCGAAGTTTCCGATGTCACGTCTCAAAAAGCTACTGGCACCCGACATAGTGCTGGATGACCTCTGTCTAAGAGACATCTGTCTTGACACCAGCAAGCTGGCACGGTTCGCCAGGCTCTCCAAAATGCACCCTTCTAGGACCCATGAGCAGATTCTGCAGGTGATGCAGGTTTAATCTCCAGGTATACTATGGCAAAATCAGTGGCGGAAGCAACCAGAAATATACCCCTGCCTGATGGCTGATGAGGGCGGTACCATCCACGGCTGGCGACTCCAGCAGATAGATACCATCAGACAGAATCTCGCCCATGAGGCAGAAAAGTACAGCAGAAGGCGCAGGCAATATAAGACAGCCTACAACTTCCTCGCGTGTATAACCACTGCTGCGGGTGTGATTGGAGCCAGTGCTGGGGTGGCAGCTGTGACCACTCTCGCTACAGGGGTGGGGCAATCGTCGCCATCCCGCTGGGTGGCATGACACTAGCCGCCACTGTCTTGGCCACGGGATTGGGGGTGGGGCAGCAGCAGATCACAAGGATGCTACGGACTATTGACGAGTCTGTCAGCAAAGCTCTCGAGGATGGCCAGGTCACCGATGAAGAGTACCACCATATATTGAAGGTCCAAGCCCTGTACCGCACGGAGAAACCTAAAGTGCGACAGCAATACCTCAAAGGCTCCAGCGGGCGGGTTGATATGGAGGAGTTAAAAAACGAGATGTTACGGCGAAGTCGCCTCGCTGGTCTCTGAAGTTGAGATGACTACAAATAGTGTGCTGCCTGTACGGTAGCTTTAAGAACAGCAGTATAGATGGTCTTCCCACTGAACCGCACGACAGTCATCTGGAGCCAACCGCCCCTCCTGGGTACACCCTTGACTGGCCTGAGAGGTCTACTGGATGATATACCAGAGCCAACACCGTTCTCCATCACAGTGGATGGACGGTCCTGAAACAGCTTCTCCATCAACCCACGACGGCTGACCAACCACCCCATCACCATCAAGGATGCGAAGCAAGCTCATACTTGGATGGCTGCTCCAAGCCTCTCATACTGGAATCAGTAGCTGAACTTTGCTGTGTGGTGTGCCATGGCAGGATATGGAGTAAGTTCCACCCTGCTTTACTCCTATTCTGGTACTCCCGAAGCTGTGCTCATCGCCAACTGTCTCAGATTTCACGTGTACTTCACGGTGCGACGAATCCTCCATGAGCTGGGTGCAAGCCTCCCTGATACAAACGCCTTTGACCCACAGCTCAACAGTCATAGCGTCTCAGCGGCCAGCAGACCACAGAGAGTTCAGCGCTCACCCAGACTATCAGTGGCATGGTGGTGACAACAGCGGTCTAGGGGTTATGTACGGGGACCCGAGACGTGACTACTCAGGACTCCCCTATCGAACCCCCCGACAAGTAGGCCACCGGAAGACAGCGACATTCTCATTCGATCCAGATTCTGACTCTGGAGCGCTGGTGCAAAATACACATGTATGCATATCACTGGCTTGCGGCACGACTATCCAGATGTGTGGAAGTACTTTGTCCCACACACCATCTCAGGCCTCACACCAGCAGGGATCGTTCGGATCAACCAGTCCCTGGAAGCAGTGCTACTGCCTCCTTACGGCACAGACCCAGCTGCGGCATTCCATAGATGGTGTCAGCGGAGCAGAGGTCCAGGCCATGTTCATCAGTCTCATTGAGGATATGATCATCGTGGCAGACCCCAGTAGTCTTATTGCTAAGTTCCAGCAGGGGTTGCAGAAGGCCCGTCGCAAACTTGACTTTGCTATTTCGCCACACCTACGGTTGATTCCGAGCAACATGATCGTGAACATCAAGGACCTCCAAGCCAGGGGCTATAACAACATGATAGTCGAGGGGAGTTCCCCCGGTGTCCACCTCGGCTTCAACACAGCCATCAACGCATCTATGCGTAGTACGAGCCATACAGTCGTTCCGACCCCGACACTGCAGCCCGTCGACACGGCAGCTCCAGGAGCCCCGACACTGCAGCCAGTCAACACGACACCGCTTCCCGTGGTAGCGCTACGTGTGCTGTCAGGCCTAGCTATCGTGGCGCTCGGGATCAGCCTACTCCGCCGCTAGCAAATCAGCTATAAGACTATCCTGACTCTCTACAGTAACAGTGGGGACCACGGTTTGGCATGCCCTACAGCCCCTATACCAGCTGCCAACATGCACATCCAAGGGCTGGAGGGTTCGGCAGCGCATCCTTTTTCCAGCTTGTAGTATCGCAAGCCTTGTTCAGCTCTGAGTCCGGTGAGGCCATGGCGGTCTGCAACTGCTGGAAAACATTTGACAGATACTCCCGATCCTTGTAGAAACCTTTAGCTCGCAGGAGCTGTTTGACGATACTCCCGCCCATGATAAGGTATTCGAGGAAGCAGACCTGTCCCTTGCCAAATCCTAGATAGACCTTCACAGCTGTCAGCTCCTCTGTCAACTCAGCACAGGAGAGCTGAGCGAGCTCATCTGGTGTCTTCTTCTTGTAGTCCTTCAACTCCCTCCGGAAGACATCATAGTACTTCTCGCATAGCGTGAGCCCAGACATGTTTAAGATGTCTCAATAGAGATGAATATTCCTGAGTACCAACCCGGCCACCTGGCAGACGCAGACTGGGAAGATCTTATTAGCTCTCTCGACAGGGGACGCAAACGTTTAACCGTGTTGTATACTCAGTGCTTAAACAATGACGTCAATGGTACAGATCGTGAAGCAACTGCCCGAGAGCCAGGCGAGTGTTCAGAAGGTGGAGAACCTGCTGCGAACCAAGACACAGAAGTTACTGACCAAAGCAAACCCTGGACTGTGTCTCTGTTGCGGTCCTGGTTCAGAAGGGAGGAGCCATCCACCAGGTGGATAAGCTAGACGACTTCAAGCCTGTGGTTGCTGGGACCAATGTTCTTGGTGAGGTACGCGAGCTGGCTGATTGCCAACTCTACAGACAGAAAACTATGTCATATGCACTTCTGCGCCTAACCAGTGGAAGCGACGACCTCGTCGGCACTCGAGGGCGGTCACCACCTCGGGGGCAAGGACATCCCACCTAATCAGGGCAACCGGCTCAGCTTCAACATCGGAAACCTCATAGCTAGGACTGGCTCATTAGGTGTGACGGTACTTTACTTTGGCTATGCTAAGGCATGCGTGTCGAACACATCAGGTATTCAGCTTGAGCGTGCGTAGAGCACGACTCCTGTCATCACCACCGCAGCTGCCACCACTACCATAAGCTCTGCTGTCTTCTGACCTGCCAATGCTTCATAGTCAAGCGGGAGTGGACGTCAGTGATGAAATCCGGGAGTTTATCAACCGTGTTTCTTGAGGAACTCTACTATCAGCCTGGTGGATATTACCGTGAGCCCCCTCAACTACTCGAGGCTGCACGTCGCAAGGGCCACAACTTCACATTGCAGACAGTTAGCCAGTGGCTCAGCCGCCAGGCAATGTGGCAGATATACAGACCTCATCCACGGCACATCAGGCATGCCCATTTCGAGGAAACTGTCCCGAACAGAGTTCACCAGGCAGATGTTCTATTCCTTCCACACGACTCGGTTGGTCGTAAGACCTACAAGTAGGCCCTCACCATTGTCGATGTCACCAGCAGGTACAAGGCGGCAGTACCGCTCACAGACAAGTCAGCTGGCCAGGTGGCCCAGGCATTCCAGGCTGTCTACGAGGCTTCGGAAAATCCCCTCCAGTGGCCAGAATTGTTGCAGGTGGATGAGGGTAAGGAGTTCAGAGGGGAGACTGCAGCCCTCATGCGGAAACACGGTGTGGCAGTTAGGCGAGGCGAGGTAGGGCATCACCGTGCCCAGGCTATTGTTGTGCGGTGGAATCGGACACTGGCAGAGAGACTGTTCCCACACCAATACGCCCAGGAAATGGCCACGCTGAGTGAACGTTCTAGAGCATGGGTGAGAGGGCTGCCTGCTGTGGTGGAGAGATCCAATGCCGAGGTTACTAGGCTAATCTGGAAGAAGGCGGTAGAGGCTATCAGACACTCTGCTGGTCACAGCTCTAGAGAAGCGAACAAGGGAGAGGAGTGCCTACCACCTGATGCTCTGGTTCAGTACCTGTATGAGCCTGGTGAGCTGGAAGGTGGTCGACAACGTGCACCAGATCCTAACTGGTCGATAGATGTTCACAGGCTTGACAGGTATGTGGAGGCGGAAGGGCGGCCTACACTGTACTACCTGGCATGCCAGCACGGAGTGCCTAGGCGACCATTTATCGTCGAAGAGCTTCAGCTAGTCCCTGAAGACACACAGCTACCACCCCCTAGGGTGCTAACATGATACTCGATGGGCTCGGTATGGACCCCATCTGGCAGCACATGGCGCTTATCATAGTAAGCGGAGAGTTCAAGTTTTTCCTGCGCATACGTCACCATACCCTGGTTACGCATGCGTAGGCCTCAGTTTTTAGCTCTGTCCACCCCGCCATGTAGGGGGCTGTAGAACCTCTGCCAAGACATCATTCTGCCGCTTTGACATTCCCTTAGCCGAGCAATTACTTGCAGCTGCGCTCTCCATATAGTAGCATTTCGAGCAGAGAGCGATGCCACAAGAGCCTTCGAACTCGAGCTTGAACAGTCCCGGAGTCCGTCCAGACCATTTGTCCCAAGCTAGCCAGTTCCGCTTATGAGCCTGGTACTCTGCTCACATCTCAGGGCGAATGACGTCGTCGAGGTTGGAGCCTGCTATAGCGATATATGCGGAGTCAGTGTCCATCTGCAGGTACTCAAAGCTGTCACGAGCTACGTAGCGATTGAGGAAGTCGTAGTAGAACTCCAGCATTCGCAGTTTCGTGAGCTAATAAACGGCTATCCCCACCTGGAAGGGCCTTCGACTTGTGATTCTCAGCTTGCGACTCTGGAGCTCGTATGACTCACCGATCTCCTCGAGATCTTTGAACCATGCACTACGCAGGGCTTTGTCTAACACGCGTTCATCCTTCGTGAAACTGGTGTTGCTATGACGTTCTAGGGCCTCGATGAGCTTCCTGTTGCCGAGGAGTTTGAAGAGATTTGACAAGAGCGCTTTGCTCTTATCTACATCTCCCGAGCGGCGGGCCTCCGTAACATTCTCCACGAACCACTCGAATGGGCACTTGGCCTCATAGTCTATGGTGCGGTATACAGCAGTGATCTCCAGGCCATGGGGCATATACCATTTGAGGGTCGGGGCGTACAGCAGCCGCTTCTTGCCAGAGAGGGCACCGACCAGCTTCTGTCTCTTTCGAGCGCTTACCGATGATCCTTGGAATCCCCACAAGAATGCGCAGTGGATACGTGGGTTTAGTCAGTTGAAGGGCTGAAAGTAGTAGTGTCAGAATTAAAATGATACATGGATATAGCATTCATTATAATATATATATATAAAGGCTGTGAAATTAGTGTTATTAATGTTGAAATACTTGTATATAGATCAGGACAATAAAAAATTCACATAATTAAAATTTTGTACTGATCCATAGTGCACTACACAGCTAATCAAATTAGTTGACCATTCTGACTGCATCATTTATTAGGATATACCCACGGTAATAAAAACGTGATCTATTTTACTGAAGTTTAATTGCCTGCTGCTTGTGTCAGATCCAAATGTCTGAATGATCTGAGCTGTGATTGTTCGCTTCTTTTATACTTTTTGGTTGGGTACCCAGATGTGGTCCTTGGCGGTATTGGTGGTACGGCTGTCTTGGTTATTGGAGGTACCTGAGGGTACATGTACGTCCATTAGTGGTTGGCTGTATTTTGGCAGTACCTGGCAATATAGAGTGTGGAGACCATTCAATTTTGTAGGTTTTTTGGTGGTAGAGCCATATGGTTGATGGGTGTGTTTTGTGGTGGTATGACACTCTTGTTTGTGATGTGTTCTTGGTGACCTTTTACGAGGTTACGCCGATTGGGAGGAAGAAAGGTGAACGATATAATTATTTAACCCTTTAACACTCATCTCAGTCAAAAACGGCTTCTGCGGTGGACTTGGGAAATCAAGAGAAGACTATTTTTTTTAATTTACCCCTGGAATGGCTGGTTAACCGAGTCAGTCATTCCAGTGGCAGAATTTCAAAAATTGTCTCTTGGTCTTCAAATGGACATTTTCTACGAGAAGATTGAAATTTTCTTGACCAAATTCAAGTGTTAAAGGGTTAATGATAAAAAAATGGGCTAGAAAATTTGGAATATACAAATATTATGCATGACAAGAGAAGACTTCTTGATAATTTACCATTGGAATGACTGCCTCGTTCATCAAGCCAGTCATTTCAATTGTCAAACATATTATTCCCCATTTCTCAAGACCATTCCCCCCTCCCTCCCCTCTCATTCGTGATATCTATCCATATGCTCTACATATATCTCTCCTTGTTCCTCCTTGCCCCTTACTCTTGTTTCTTCAGTATCTTGCCCTTTTAATGGTCAAAGCTGTGTTATAGCTATGCATCAGAATAAACCATAGAGGAGTTAACATATGGGAGATAACTTTTTATAGAGAATGGCCAGGGAATGCAATGAAAACAGAGTAACCACCCCTGCTGTCAGGTAAAATAATGTTTGCGTTGTAGGCATGATGAATCGAGACACCGTGGAGGAGACAGGGAGGAGTGTGAGCAAGCGAGAGGTTGTGAGCATCTCTGTCTGTCTGTCCATCCATCCATCCATCCATAGCTGTATCTCAAAGACTGCTGATCTGATTTTGCTCAAATTTTAATACAACTAAGAAACTTGCCGTACAAGAGGATTTCCACTGGCCATGATCGAGATAAAGGTACCTGGATCTGGATTGGATCAAATTCTACATATATGGATATCTCAGAAATTACCGTACTGATCGGATTTGGTTCAGAATTTAACAATGGAATGGGTGTGACCATACCGTAGGATCCCACAACTTTGGGCGTGATTCCAAATTTTTGGAAAAATCAGGAAAATTCGAAAACTGTTTACATGTACAATGTGACAAAAGCAGGAGCGTAGGCAATCTCTGATTTCTCGTTTTTAATGTAGATTTGCAGACAAAGAAGTACTGTAGTTACTTTTGAAACTTTACCATTGGAATGACTGTCTCAATTATCAAACCAGTCATTCCAGTTGTAAATTGTCAATTATTAGTCTTCTCTCGGTCTTCAAATGGACATTTCTCAAGATGATCACAGAATGCATTTCTCGACCATCAAAGCATTAATTCAACCTACATGTATATACACATCATAATAGCCTTGATGGTGTTAACCATATAACACTCAAAGTTATTCAAGAAAATTTCATAGATGCCATTTGCAGACCAAGACATATTTTTGAAAATTGATCACTGCAATGACTGGCTCAATTATTGAGCCAGTCATTCCAGTGCTAAATTTTCTAAAATAGTACTCCAAATTGACATAATTTCTCAAGATCACCGCAGAAGCAGTTTTTGGTTGATCCGAGTGTTAAATGGTTAAGAGTCCACAAGATTGTGGTCCATTAAGACAGATTGTGTTCTGACCACCTGTCTTAAAGGACCACCATCCCAACAAGCTATATATAGCTGAATCTATCTTTCGAATAGATTTGATAACATATATTATAAATATTACACTCTAAAACGAACTTATTGAAATCCCGAATTCTGTTACAATGAATACATGTGGTAGATTATTTAAAATGTGATTCAACAGACGACATTAACCATTTAACAGCTTACAAAGCAGAAACAACTAATTCTTACTGATGTACATGTTAATGAAGTATTCTGTAAAATATTTTGAAAGTATTTCGCCTGGGGGGCTAGATTGCTGACAATAACAGCAACATGATCCTATCAAATTAGTTTCAAAATATTCCTGTATAATTGTCATGAAATTGAGACACTGGCCTGTCAAGGGATAACAGTTTAACCCTTTAACTCTTGAATTTGTTCAAGCAAATTTCAATTTCCTCATAGAAAATGTCCAATTCCTGAACACGAGAACACTATTTTTGAAAATTTACCATTGGAATGACTGGCTCGACTATCAAGACAGTCATTACATGGGTAAATTTTCAGTCTTTTCTTGGTCTGCAACTGGACATTTCTCAAGACCACTGCAGAAGGCGTTTTTTGGGTGATATGAGTGCTAAAGGTTTAGACTTGAAATATGATTTGTGTACACTTGCTGGCTAAATTCACTATGACAGGAAAACAGCACTTAATAAAATCAAGTTAACCCAATTAATGACATCCATTAACCCTGAACTTTGGTCAAGAATATTTTAATTTTCTCATAGAAAATGTCTATTTCCATAACAACAGATTATTTTTGAAAATCTACCACTGGAATGACTGGCTTGATCATCGAGCCAGTCATCACATTTGTAAATTTTTTTAAATAGTCTTCTCTTGTTCTGCAAATGGACATTTCCCAAGAACACAGCAACAGATGTTTTCGGATGGCTTGAGCAGACGATTTAAGGATAAATATGAAGCTTCCTGAACAGGTTGAAAATAATTTGACTGAAAGACATGTACACGTATATGTAGCCAATAAGGCAGCAATGAATTTCAGCCAAATTGCTCCCAAAATATATATTCAGCAAGTCAAAGTACATGTACGTGTACCATACATAGCATTAAAAGCTGTAAAATGTTTTTAGTACTGATTAGTCAACAAGTACATGTACATAATAGATGCAGATGGGTTTAAACAGGATTAAAGTACAGAAGAATGTGCTTCCACATTTAGAAAGATCACAAGGATGTATGCATGCATGCACACATAGTTTCCAAAATGAACTCTAGTAGCTACATGTACTACATTTACTACATGTATATACATGTATAAATCTGTATAAGCAATGGAGTGGAGCTTATGAATATATAACATTTCCATGGCCTAGCGGTTAGGAAAACAAACACATGACCTAAACAGGAAGAAAGCCTAAAAGGACCTGTTTGATTAGAACCATTATAGATAACAAATGGTGCAGCCTAAGGCCTTAAAATAAACACATTACTGTTCAAGCTGGCCAACAATGACTTCAACAGTGTTCTTTAGAAATGTCCATTTGCAGGAGATTAATTTTTTAATTTACTATTGGAATGACTAGCTCCATCACTGAACCAGTCATTACAGTGGTAAATTTTCAAAAATAAGCTCTTGTTCTTGTCATTAGAAAATTGAAATTCGCTTGAACAAGGCTGAGCATTTATGGGTTGATACTTTAACCCTTGGGCAGCTGAATTAGTAGATTGCTAGATTCAGGTCCATTTATTACGATAACTGATGTTACTTTTTAAAAATAATGGCGCATGGATGATGGAAGCTCCATGTAGGTGTTGTTGGTTCCACAGCAACAGCTTTCACCAACTTTGTGTCCAAAATATTTCCTGCACTGATTTCCTTAAAAATTAATTTCTGACAAGTCATGCAGTACTACATGCATACGGGTTAATGGTCAAGGCTGCCAAAAATTGCATATATGTAGTGGTCTCGAGAAATATCCATTTGTAGGCCAAGCATGCTAAACATGCTAAAAGATGACTACCTGTACTTAGCCTATATTGCATGGTCGATGATGCATCATCGTAAATCCCCATGTTCACCATTTTGACCTCTTGATCCCTACCACACACCCTGGGGGTGGAGCCAAATGTAAATGCCCTGTTGCCCTCCACAACCATATGGTTAACTCACATATCAAATTTGATTTAAATTCCATCCAACGGTTTCGGAGGAGTTGCATTGTAATCAATTTCCTGACATTTTAACTCCCAACCACACCACACCCCATGGGGACAGAGGCAAAGGTAAATGTGCTCATGCACTCCACAATGATATGGGTAAGTCACATATCAAATTTGGTTGAATTCTATCCAACAGTTTCGGAGGAGTTGCATTACAATCAATTGCTTGAGGTTTTGATCTGCCCTCTAGGGGTGGACCCAAATGTAAATGTCCTTGTGCACATCGTGATCATATGGGTAAATCACATACCAAATAGACCTTTCTCACATTAGCGTATTTTGGGAAAATACCTTCCCAGAATGCATTGTGCATACCACTTCTGGCTGGTAACAGTGATATGTGACGCGCAAGCAGCATTACTTTACTATTAGAATCAGATACAACGCAGTTTAAAATTTATAAGAAGAACTAATTTCATAATATTATTGAAGTCATACATCATTGGAAAGCTAAGACAATTTTCTATACATTACTGTATTCGTTTTTATAGTTGTGGAAAATTTAATACAGTTGATTGTAATTTTTAAAAAGCCTCTATTGTCCACTTGATTTAACGAATCTACTACAGTACAGTAGGTAAAATGGTGTATTTTATATACACACAAATAACTGAAAATTGTACTAAAAATAAAAAATAATGCATTAATGTTTAGACAATTGATTGCGATTTCCAATGATGTATGACTTAAATAATATAGTGGTTTTAGTTTATCATAGGAACGGTTTAAATTACACTGTATTTTAATGCAATAGTAACTCAATGCGGGTCAGCTGCTTGTTGGCGGCGTTACCAGCCTACAGTTGTGCTTGGAGTGTTGATTTAAGGGAATCCCAGCATAATGAAGTCGTGTGGAAAAGGTGTATTGGGTTGAATTCCATTCAACGGTTATGGAGGAGTTGCGTTACAATCAGATACTTGACCTTTGACACCCCCCCACCCCGTCCCCTGGGGATGGCCAAATGTAATGCTCACGCATGCCACACTGATATGGCTAACTCACAAACCAGCTTTGGCTTTGGTTGAATTCTGCCCAATGGCATCGGAGGAGCTGCATCATAATCAATTTCTTGACATTTTGACCCACATCCCCCCTTCCAGAAAATGTAAATGTCCACATCGATATGGGTAACTCACATACCAAATTTGGTTAAATTCTGTCCAAGGGTCTCAGCCGAGTTGTGTTATTATCAATTTCTGCACATTAAAATGACCTCTTGACCCCTACCATACACCAACCTCACCCACCCCCACCCCTGGTGGAGGAGACAAATGTAGATTGCTTCAGCGAGCGCGCGCACGCACGCACGCACGCACGCACACACACACACACACATGCGGGTTGGCCTAATCCTCACTTTTCTTTGAAAAATGTGCGGTAGAAACTTACCATTGGAAAGACTGGATAAATAAAAGATCCAGTCTTTCAAGCAGTACATTTTTTTAGTTTCGCTTTGCAAATGGACATTCAATAAGCACATAATTAGATTTTCTTTACCAATCTTAACCATTGGAGGGATACATGTACAGCTAGCTCGAGTCTAGAGGTTTGCTGGCTAGTAGCATAGTGTTATTTATACATGTAGATCCGACAGCCTGGCATGGCCTGGTGGTCTACAATGCACATGTTATACATTGAAATTTTCTATCCATTTTATGGTTTAAATATGAAGTATAGTACATTGTAAGGTTTCAAATACAGCAGCTACATGGTCACTAGTATATAACATCTTAATGGTCAAGGCAGCCAAAACCAGCATCTGCAATGGTCTTTAAGAATGTCCATTTGCAGGCGAACAAGAGTAGTTTCGAAAATATATCACTGGAACGCATGGCACGATGACTGCATCAATCATTCCAGTAACAAACTCTCAAAAATAGTCTTGCTAAGTACAATTGGAAATACAGAAACATAAATATCTTAAATGGGATTTTCCAGTTTATCCATCCATCATACATGTACAATGTATGATGTTATAAACAACTACGCGACGCGTATAATGATGTCATAATCAACTACAGCATGAATGACTCGATTTAGTCCGTCTTAAATGCTTAATAGTCTGCCACATTGTAGGAAATGTATGTCTTTACTATTTAAAAAAGATGCTGTTGAATATTTTGAAACTAATTTGACTGGGCGTTGTTGCACCGCAGCACCCAGTCAAATTAGTTTCAAAATATTCAACAGCTTACTGGTGTAGTTTTCTGGAAATTGAGTTAGGGAGTTCAGGGATCGATCGATCCTAAAACAGGCAATGTGTGGGTGGAGTTTATCTGGAGATGGGCAGGCATATCTAAAACTGGGTCCACTGCCCAACCTTGCCTAGCAATGGGTAAAAACCATACATCAGTAATATTCTGCATGAGTGCTAATGAAAGTTGTTGCTACAATGTACCTCATGTACAGCAACGCTCATTTCAAAATATGTACCATTCCAACAACGAGTTGAATGATACAAGAAAGCTCACAATTGTGTACATAGTATAGCACTGTATATAAAATACCCATATATAGTCTGCACATTTTTGCTCAATTTACATGTACATGTTTTAAAAAGTTAGTGCGCACCACATGTTGTATATACAATCATGTACAAGGATAAAACTAAGTCATGTCTTTCCTCTGAATTTTGAAACATTTCTGAATTTTGATCCAAGATACCACGAAAATTTTATACAATTTCCCGCTACAAATTCTTGCCCCTTTGTGACTATGTTTAATGTACATGTATACCTCAAAAACCTCATCACAAAGTGAAATTATTAGATTGAACCACCTCAATATTTTGTACCCTTTAATAAAGTTTGTTTTTAAGTCAATCAGAATTACTCATAAATTTGACATAAAATGTTTTCTTGAAAAGATATAAATCACATGATATTAGGAATCCACTTAGGCATGTCAGGTTAAATCAAATTTTAAAGAAGGATCAATGGGAACACGAATATGCACCTCCCATTATCCCCTGGACTCGGAACTCGGCAATGCCATCTAGCCTTCCCCGTTAGTGCCCCTAATCACATAAGATTTTTATTTTGCCACCGTCTGGCTTGCCAACATAAGAAGCGGTCTACCTCATTTTAATTATCAGGCATTCAAGCAATTTTTTATATCTCATTTCATCTTGGATCATTTTATGTTGGTCGCTTACATTACAATATAACCAGTCATATATTTATGTATGATGCATTTCTTTCACTAGACAAATTTAGCCAGATATTCATCTACAACTTGGAGCTAGCTAAGAATTTCAATGATAGTATAAACAAGAAGCCCAAGGGCCTGTGTCGCTCACCTGGAGCACCATCAACTTTTGTCAAAATTGTTGGTGGGTGGTTTAGCAGTCTTTGGGTTAGAAACACTACCACACTACTACGCCAAACACACTACATTTTGATTGGCCCACGGCGCCCATGTTCTTTTGATGGATCAACTTCCCTTGGACAAATTTCAGCCTGATCCATTCAGCGGTTCTGGAGGAGTAATTTGCGTGAAAACCAGGTCATCCAAGATGGTCAGCGAACCATTCGGTCAATCACATCATCTTGAACAAAATTGGCTTACCTCTTGGCCTAGATGAAGACTCGGAGAAGATTTTTAAAGACATTTCCTGAAATTGGCCGAAATCCAAAATGGCCGCTGGGCAAATTGGCCGATCGGATTCATTTGGATAAACTTGGATCCTTATGATTTAAGGATGCCTTCTGCCAAATATAATTGAAATCGGCCTGGTAGTTCTCAAGAAGACATTTTAAATTTTCCATTGCTTTAGTATGGGAGCTTTTGACGAGAAAATTATGCAAGATGGCCGCCAAACCGTTTATCCAACAGTTTCGAAAATTGCAAATTTGAGCTTAGAATACCCAAAAACATATATAGAACCAATCAAAATCCATCAAGTAAAAAAATCCAATATGTCCGCCAAACATGCTACATCTTGATTGGCCCACGGCGGCCATACTTTTTGACGGAGCAACTTCCCTTGAAGAAACTTTAATGGCCCTTAGTCCCTAATCATATCACCCAAATTTTGGCCTGACCCATTCAGCGGTTCTGGAGAAGTTGTTTTTGGGAAAACTAGGTCATCCAAGATGGCTGCCGAACCATTCAGTCAATCAAGTTGTCTTGAACAAAGTTGGCTTACCTCTTTGCCTAGATGAGGGTTCATGAGTTTTGAATCGATTCCCTAAGCCATTTCGGAGAATGAGAATAATAAAGCCATTTCTAAAAATCGGCCGAAATCCAAGATGGCCACCGGCCAAATTGGCAGATCGGCTTCGTTTGAACAAAATGTAATCTCTATCCCATAAGGATGCTTCCTGCCAAATATAATTCAAATCGGGCCAGTAGCTCTCGAGAAGAAGACATTTTAAATTTCCCATTGCTTTAGTATGGGAGCTTTTGGCGGGAAAATGATCCACGATGGCTGCCAAACGATTTATCCGACAGTTTCGAAAATTCCAAATTTTAGATCAGAATACCCAAAAACTTATATAAAACGAATTTCGGCCTCAAAATCCATCAAATAAAAAAAATCCAAAATATGGCTGCCAAACACTATATTTTGATTGGTCCACCCCGGCCATGTTTTTTGGCGAATCAACTTCTCTTGAACAAACATTAATCACCCTTAGTCCCTAATCATATCTGCTAAATTTCGGCCTGATCCCTTCAGCGGTTCTGGAGAAGTTATTTTCGCTAAAACTAGGTCAACCAAGATGGCCGCAAAACTATTTGACCAATTAGGTTCACTCGAACAAATTTGGTTGAGCTCTTGCCCTAGATCATATTTCATGAGGTGTTCAATCCCTCAAGCGGTTTCGGAGAAAAAGATTTTAAGACGTTTCTAAAAATCGGGCAAAATCCAAGATGGCTGCTGGCCTAATTGGCCGATCGACTTCATTTGAACAAACTTGGATCCCTATGCCCTAAGGATGCTTCCTGCCAAATATAATTGAAACTGGCCCAGCTGGTCTTGAGAAGAAGTCGTTTAAAGGAAAGGTTGATGGACGGATGGATGGATGATGGACAGACGACGGACACACGATGGACGGTTGCCATGACATAAGCTCACTTGGCCTTTCAGGCCAGGTGATCTAATAATGTCAACTTGTTGCATACATTGTAACTATGAATTTCATATTTTTGGCGAAAATTTGGGTGAATTACTCAGGGGCAATTAATTGCTATTCCGCAGTTATTGCTATCATACCGGTACTGTAAATAAGATTTAATCCGAATTAGTTGTTAAAAGAATAGGCAAATGACCTATCTGTGAATGCTGTGATTAAAAAAATATATATATATCAACACACGATAGAAACAGGATTGTATAACGGCAACATATTCATGTTTTGGTACCGTTTTTGGTTCAAAGGTCTCTCGAACTCACAGTGACATATATACAAAAACAAGAATTTTTAAAGACGATTTGGGTCAAGTTTAGGGGTGCGGACTAATACACGCTAGCCGACTATCTTTGAAAATGTAAGTATATTAAAAGCGCTAAACGTAACTGGACTGGAAGACATTTCTGCCTTAGGCAGCACAGTCTTCCAACCCATTTATGTTCAAAATATTTAACACTACATTTTACATGTAATTTGTTTATGGAAAAGTTTAAGTTATCTCTGAACTGTACAATATATACAGTTATGTATGTAGTCTTGCCAAAAATTTGATACAGACAGACTGACAGACCAAATGACCGATATATACTAGTTGTGATTCACAACTAAAACTTCCCACTCTATACCCAGTCGGAGTGTGGGCTTTAGCTAGCATTGCTCTCTAGAATTCAGGGGACTAGTCATGTGTGCAAAAACATTGGTTAAACATCAGTGGCTATGAATGTCCTTCACTCACCTGTTCAGTGTTCACCATTGCTGAATTTGTGTCATAGAAACCAACACTCTGGTACACTAGCTAGCAAGAGGTGAGCCCTTTAACCCTTTAACACTAATATCAGCCATAAAAGGTTTATGCAGTGGTCTTGTAAAATGTTCATTTGCAGACCAAGAATTTTTTTTTTAATTTACCACTGGAATTACTTTTAAAAATTGTCTTCTTTTGGTCTGCAAATGGACATTTTCTAGGAAAAAATTTAAATGTTTTCAAACAAATTCAAGGGTTAAAGGGTTAATCCTTTGGTGATGATACCGGCCAAAACCAGCCTCCTTAGTGGTCTACAGGAATGCCCATTTGCAGACCAAAAGAAGACTATTTTTGAAAATTTACAACTGGAAAGACTGGCCCGATAACCGGGCCAGTCATTCCAGTTGTAAATGTTCAAAATTAATCTCTTGGCCTGCAAATGGACATTCAAAAAGCAAATATTTAAAATTTCAGGAATAAATTTCATCACTAAAGGGTTAAAGGTCAAGCCAACCAAAAAAACTGGCTTCTATAGTGGTCTGTAGAGATGTCCATTTACGGCTCAAAAGTGCTGAAGACGGAGGTTCCAGGCCGCACGGCGCACTCTAATAAACCATGGATCCACGCACTTAACGCTTATGATCATGTCGATAGTCACTAACAGGACTGGTGGTATGATCAGCGAACGAAAAGAAGAAGAAGAAAAAGCTCAAAAGTACTGATTTTTTCAAATTAACCACCAAAAAAACAGGTTCGATACTCGCGGGAGCCATTCCAGTGCTGAATTTTCTAGATTTTCTTAACCAATCTTGACAACTAAAGGATTAATCACAAGACCGTGTGTATGTACAGTACACGTTAGAAATAACAACATGTTTCCATAACAAAATGAAACGTACATGTACTGGTGAATATTGTGAACATAATTGAATTGGAAGACATTGTTACCCGAGGCAGCAATATCGTCCAATCCAATTGTCCAGTATGTTGAAAATATTCAACAGAACATTTCTTACATCGTGTGACTAAAAATTACACTACACATGTAGCTAGCAACTAACATGTTTCTGTTTTTGTTTTGAAAATATGTAAATTTATTTAAGATCTGTACTGTGCCTATAATATGGTTCTCAGCACTTTATCAAAACTAAATTCCCTGAGATTTCCCTAAGATATTTTCAAAATTCCATGAGAAATATTTCCACTTTAACGAGGTTGCTACGAAGTCAAAAGGTACATGTATGTTGCAGCACAGCAACTAAGACGCTGATAAAATATACAACAGCGTGGTAGCCTGTGCATACAATAAATGTTATTTATTTTAATTTTCAGTTTTGGAGACAACTTGGACACATGACACAAGGCGCACATACAATCAGTAATATGTGGCAATATGTGAAAACCTACACTTCTGGGTCATTGCCATATTCCTAAAGTTTTCCCTGATTGTTTGGTGTATTTTTGAAATTCCTTGACTATTCCCAGACTAGAAAAATGGAAACCCATTTTCAAGGTTTTCCCTAATTTCCAGTGGCTGGGAACGCTGTATAATTACCTTAATCTCAAGGTGCTGCTGCAGATAGCTGCTGAATGTATTTATTCACATCATGCATCGTCGCATTCATATCTGCCCATGGCTGTAGCTTAATGGTCTCCGCAAAATTGAACCACCCAAAGTCCTGACTCTCATCTGATAGCTGCACGCTAATAGTCACATTGGGTACTTCTGCTACCCAGTACACCACCCGCTTTGATTGGCCTCGGACATTGTAATTCATAACTTTCTGATAATCGTGGATAATCAACTGGTCTTTCGTGATTCCCGATTCCTCACTGGTTTCCCGATATGCTGCCTCTATCTCGGTTTCACCATCATCGAGGTGACCTGCAACAGACATGTATGTATAGAAAATTATAAATATTAACTAGAGGTTGAACAAGTTTGCAGTGATCGGATGAAAACTAGGAGTTGTACCCCAAAATTTTTGACCTGGTGATATAAATCTTTAGAGATTGACAGTCAAGAACTCCATTAAAAATTTACAGAAGCAGCTGAAACTCAAACTTGATCTGTAACTTCTTATAACAAAGCAATTAACCAAGTTTGACTTATATATGGTGAAGGAGAACGAAAAAGTCTTGAAAGCTGATATGTTTGTATTTCATAAGTCGAAAGGGGGCATAACTCCATAAACAATTGACACAAACACCTGATACTCGAACGTGCTCTGTAATTTCTCATAATAAATTCTCAGTTGAATATCTCGAAGGACAGCGGAAAAAATTGTGGAAAACTAATATTTTTGGTATTTCATAAGTCGGAAAGGGGGAAAATTGATGAAAACACCTGAAATTTAAACCTGCTCTATAGCGCCCTATAATAAAGCAACCTACCAATTCTCATTTGAATCCCTTGAAGGAGTGTGAAAAAAAAGTGCGGAATACGGATCGTTTTCGTATTTCATAAGTCCAAAGGGGATGTAACTCTATCAAAATTGACGCAAACTCCTGAAACTCAAACTTGCTCTCTAATTTCTCATAACAAAGCAACGTACTAATTCTCAGTTGAATATCTTGAAAAACTATGAGAAAAAGTCCAGAAAACAAATATTTGTCCCATTTCATGTCGAAAGTTGAGGGCTTAACTCCATGAAAAATTGACGAAAATGTCTGAAACTTGACCTTGCTCTGTAACTCGTAATGCGATGCACCGATTTTCCCTTAAATATCTTGAAGGAGTGCGAAAAAAGAGTGGAAGGCTGATATATTTCATTTTTCTTAAGTCGAAAGGGGGGGAAATAACTCCATCAAAAATTGACGTATACGCCGGAAGCTCGAAATTGGTTTGTAACTTCTCATAACAAAGCAATGTAGCAATTCTCAGTAGAATACCTTGAAAGACTGCGAAAAAGTGCGGAAAAATATTTTTCATATTTCATAAGCCGAAAGGGGGCATATAACTTCATGGAAAACTGACGAAAATGTCTGAAACTCGAACTTGCTCTGTAACTCCTTATGCTAAACCCTAAAACCGATGTATCAATTTTCCCTTAAATATCTTGGAGTGCAAAAAAAAAAGTGTGGAAAGCTGATATTTTTCGTATTTCTTAAGTAGAAAGGGGACGTAACTCCACCAAAAATTGACGCAAACTCCTAAAACTCAAACTTGGTCTCTAATGTCTCATAAGAAAGCAACGTACCAATCTCATTTGAATATCTTGAAAGATTGCGAGAAAAAGTGCGGGTATATTTCATTTTAAGTCTAAAGGGGGGGGCATACCTCCATGAAAAACTGACGAAAATGTCTGAAACCCGAACTTGCTCTGTACCTCCTTAGACTGAAGTGCTGTACTGATTTTTGCTTAAATATCTTAAGGAGTGCGAAGAAAAGTGGGGAAAGCCGATATATTTCTTAAGTCGAAAGGGGACGTAACTCCATTAAAGATTTACGCATATGCTTGAAACTCGAACTTGGGCTGTAATTTCTCATAACATAGCAATGTACCAATTCTCAGTTGAATAGCTTGAAGGACTCTGAAAAAAAGGTGCAGAAAACCAACTGCGACAAACGGACAGACAGACGGAGAGCAAACCTCTAGTCCCCCCGGTTTTACCGGTAGAGGACTAATAATAATAATACCTAACAAGGACGATAATCAGAGATTGCTATGGTATCCCTCCCAACCCCGTTCTGTCCAGCAACCACCCCCACCCCAACCCAAGATTGGTCACCGTGACCTTGACCGTTGACACCAAAATCAATATGCTTCTTCAAAACACCAAGGACAACCTCACACCCAAGATTCGTAATGATCCATTCAATGGAACTCGGGTTATCATCTGGAAATGCAATATTACATCATTAATTAGGTCACTGTGACCTTGACCTTTGAATGTTTGGTTAAAAAATCAATAGGACCACCAAGGACAAGCTCCCACGCCAGATTGATAACGATCCGTTCAATACAATTCGAGTTATCATCCGGAAACGCAATACGTAATTAATTAGGTCACCATGACCTTGACCGTTTGGTGCAAAAATCGATAGGGTTCTTCAGACCACCAAGGGCGAGCTCCGACACCAGATTCGTAATGATCCCTTCAATAGAACTCGAGTTATCATCCGGAAACGCAATATTACGTAATTAATTAGGTCACCGTGACCTTGACCTTTGACACCAAAATCGAGTGTTCTTCAGACTACCAAGGACAAACTCCCACGCCAGATTGGTAATGATCCCTTCAATAGAACTTGAGTTATCATCCGGAAATGAAAGCCGGATGGATGGACAACCGTCAAGACACACGGACAAAGCAAACACTATATATAGCCCCCATATATTTATATTGAGGGCATAATAATAATAACAAGAGGCTCAAGGGGCCTGTATCGCTCACCGGTGGCTGGGAGCCATCTTGGATTTCGGATCATCGTCGATTTCGATAGGTTTCTTCCCCAGACCTAGTCCAACCACTCTATGAAGTTTCAAAGTGATCTGATAAACAATAACAGAGTTATCATCCGGAAACCCCCCCCCCCCACCCGCCCGCATGCCTGGCGCCATTACATACAGTAATATTACACCCAATTTTTGGGCAGGGTATAAAAATTGCCCAAAATCCAAGATGGTCACCGGCCAAATTGGCTGATCGGCTTTGTTTGAACAAACCTCAATCTCTAGGCCCTAAGGACGCTTCCTGGCAAATATTTTGCATTAAAAGGCCCATTTTCACGCAAAATATTGGACCAATAATGGTGAATACTTCAAAAGGCACATCTGCGTATTTAAACTGAGGTATATACCAAGTATCATTAAAATATCTTAAGCGGTTCTGTATGATATGCTGTTTACGAGATTTTGTGGAGGGACAGACAGATGGATGGACAGACAGACAGACAGACAGACAGACGCAGTGATTACTATAGGGCTTCCGCACCTTCCGGTGTGGGGCCCTAATAAGTTGAAAGATCCTGAGAAAAAATAATAATCTGTGATGCTTAATTAAGCCTTAGATTTTTAAAATTCCAGTGCCTGATTTTCATGACAACCATACAATGAAGGAAATTTCAATTTCTCTTTAGAACTCTGAGATCTAACAATACCATTACATTACTTATTGATAACAACCACCTTGTAGGTTGTGCCCTAAGACTTTAACAGAAACTCTTACCAGTTCCTGGAACCGGGTACCCACCCCAACCAATGGGTACCCATTACCATGAACTCCCACTTGTTTGCATAGCTTAAGCAAGAGTGAATTTCACATGGTTCACCTCCATCAGGGGGCTGGGAGGCTGGGTAGAAAATTTAATGGTAAGTATTGGTAGATCTCAGAAAAAGGGAAATTGAAATTTCGTTCATTCTCCTTCGATCAATACTTACCATTACATTACTTATTGATAACACCACATTTGATCAGTAACCTTGTGGGAAGGGGAGAGCCAGAAATGACTTAACTGCCCTTAGAGAAAGAATGAGACTAAATGTGTCAAAGAGTCCTTTTCACAGAGGACCAACAAGTCTTCTGACCGACTACCGTTCGCATAACTGCCAAACCCATCAGCCCCCACACACACCCTCCTCCCCCCCCCCCACCCTCCAGCAAGGGGAGAGAACTAGTGAACATGAAATCTCGCCTGAAACACAAACGTGACAAGTGGGTTAACAGCACCTGACACATAATAGCCTGGGAATGAGCATGAATATATAAAATGAATGAACATGATATATAAACAGAAAACAATAAACAGTCAAACTTGGATTACCTTATGAACATTGGATTGCAGACGCAACGCATCCACAGTCATGTTGGCTCTCATGACTTGCTTGGTTTTAACGCTCCTCTCGCTGGCAACACTTGTAATATCTCCTAACAAGAGCCAGCAGAAGACGGCATATCCCCCGGATCCAAACATTTCAGATAAACATACATCAAGAGTGGATATACATGTAATGTTAAATGTGACAATATTTTAGACAAACTAATCAATGAAAAATGCAACTCCTAAAACCTAAATTCCTTTGTCACTAAGTGTAATACAGTTTATGTATTGGCTTTAAGATATTTAAAGGGTGATAGCTCTGTAATTAATAATTTTTTGGCCGCGAAAAAAGTACATGCACAGCTGCACATGATACTGATATTGTCGACAAAATTTTAAGTTAATCCATTGAGACCTCTAGGAGTTCGTTGACAAAAAATGGTTGTCAGAGATGGAGGGACATATATACATTTCGGACAGACAGATGGATGTACAGGTATACGGATAGCACATGCACACCTTCATGTGGTAATGATAACACTTAACAAGTTTCAAAAGAATCAGAGCTAAACTGTAGGATGAGTTGCATTGACAAAAAATGATTGGGGGGGGGGGGGCCCAGTGGCAATTTCATGATTTCATGGGTAGTCTGTATGCATTCGACTACCTAACGAGTTATTGTATCCATGGATGCTGCGCCATAAGGCTTTTTATAACAGATCCACAGATGCCCATCATCTGCCCATAACGAGTTTGTTCGCTTTTTGTACTTAGTCAAAGCACGGACCGAGCACCAGGCACCATGATCATACAGAGTTCATTTCAGCAGAAAGATCGGTTTACCAGGATATTTCAAAGACTGAGGCTTTGAGATATTTCAAAGACTGTCTTTGAAAGGAATTCTGCTACCGGGAGCAGTCGCAAACCTCCTTCAGAGACAATATATCAGTACCTCACTACATGTACGCCTTCTGACTGAGGATGCTGCCAGCAGAAAACCCGCCTTCAGAGTCAGATGCATCAAGCTAACAGAACCCAAAGGTTCGAATGGATGCTTGGTTAGCACATTAAGCACCAAAGCTAGACTCCAAGCTGGAATGACTAGCAGTTGTCTCGGTCGGAGATTGCTCATTCCCTTTACCATCACGTTTAACTGGGCCACCTTTGGACTATCCCTGTTGGTTAGACAAGGGATAACTGATGCCAAAGCTGGCTAGTATCCAGCAACCGTAACAGGAGCTAAACCAGAATGGAATAGCTCACTGAGAAAATGTGCTATTCGCTGAACAGGTGCTTGAAAGGGATCGAAATACATGTACTTTCCTTTACACCATTCTGCAAATTTGTTAAACTTATTGTTATATAACTTGAAGGTTGACCTTCTTCTCGCGGCTGCGATGAAACTCGCAGCCTGTTGAGAAAAGCCTTCCGCCGTGGACTGTTGTTTGCTAACATCCATGCAGTCAATTTGAACATTTCGGCCCGCTCATGTAGGAAGCGGCCCTTGGCCTGAGAGATTATGTTTGGCATATCGGGCAGCAGGACTAGATTGTCCACCAATAGCTGGGTGATTTCAAATTAAGTGTACATTTTAGCAAATATGACATTCATCAGGCTGGTATATTACATGTAGTTATTAGTCATATTATATTTTGGCTGATCCTGTCTGATGATTATATGACGAAGAAGCTACAACAGGATTTTTTCAGAATTTGACCAATAATTTTGGTTCTACTCGAACAATTACATCAGTTTTCACAGTGTTTTAAAGACTCATGTCATGTTTTTATCAACACTATTATGGGTTAATGACAGGGCATATATGGTGAATATGATGGTCACTGAGGTAATACACTGTTTCCTGAACATTAAAAAACTTATTTCATGTAATTCTGTCCAGTGATGAATGATTTGTGGCTATTCTTGCATACAATGTACAATACGCCGCAAAAATAACTCTAAAGAAAACGCAAAAAATGGGACAATAGCACCAAAAAGACGGAAAAATATGACAGTTTCTGCGCTGCGTCAGTTATAAGATTTGATGCATGAGGAAAAGAAGATTTAGCGCACCAAGAATTTCATTTACATGTAGCGCGTGGATGCGTCGAAAAAAGACATTGAGACCTGTTTTGAAGAAGATTCACATGAATATAAATGAGTATAAATTTTCTTGACGAGTTTATAATTCAGATTTTTACTGTCATCGCGTTCGCGTAATAATTATGTTAACGTGTCACAGCCTATTTATGTCTTTATTCCGCATATAAGAAATAATCCAAAACCTATTATTAAATACTAAATTATCATAAAATTTCAGTCATATACAATTCTATGCATTCACCTCTAATACATGCACATGTAGCACCTTTCCCGGAATAAAACGGCACATGAGGCTTACGAGTGCGCTAAAAACTTACATATTTATTTGTTGTTTACTGATTTTCCGGGAATCTTTGTCTGAAGTGCCAATTATATGGTAGACTTGTAGCATCTAAGTTGGGCCCACGCAATGTGTTCATAGTATGAGTTAGCTTGACAGTATGGTGCACTTACATGTATGTGTGATTTTATGAACTAACTGTGTGTGTTTACTGAAGCTACAATATGCAAGGAACCCCCCAACAGACCCCCCTTTAGTGGGTTGGTCTGTAGTTTTATTAACCACTATAAAAACATACTTACCGTTCAATCACTACTTGCTAAATCAAATATCTGCATTTAGCTATCAGAATAAAGTTTTTATGTTTGCTTATACACTCCCTAATGCCTATACCATCACCATGTAGACCCTCCACCCGGCATCTGGTAGAGGGACCCCCTGCATTAGCCTTACAATAGACTGGCACCAGTCTGTACTCACTCCTTGGTGACGCATGTCACTAAGCACGCTCGGGCATGCGCAGTAGGTCCCTATTGTGAAAACTGATTCACTTTTCTAAATTTAAGTGCCATATATCCAGCCTAGATTCTCAAATCAATACCCAGCGGGGTGGCTGCGGCCGGGTCGTAGTGATTGAACGGTAAGTATGTTTTTATAGTGGTTAATAAAACTACAGACCAACCCACTAAAGGGGGGTCTGTTGGGGGTTGTTATTACACCACAAAAACATCCATTACCGTTCAATCACTACTTGCTAAACCCGTAGATTTGGTCAGTGTCCCACTACGAAACTTTGGTGGGAGGAGATTTGAGAATCCATAAGCAAGGATAAAAATCAAACAAACATAACCCAATGTTAATAACATAACATAATGGTGCATCCTAATCAATCACACAGTGATTAACAACCAAATAAAACTTTAAACATAAAGAAATAAAATATAAACCAAGGAACAACTCTCACCATTACCCGCAGACGCACGGTCCTAACGAAAATGGTGGGATGTGCTTGGTAAATGGTCTTCAGCCTTTTTGGTTAAAATAGTAATGTTCCTAAAGAAAGATGCCGCTGCGCTCTGGTCTTTCAAATAAAAAGAGGTAAACGTAGACTCGGATTTCCATCCTGCCACTTGCGTAACTTCGTCTACAGAAGAGCCAGCAAACAGAGCGAAAGAGGTAGCCATCCCTCTAACATCATGAGCCTTAATGTGAGAGAGATTGATTTGCTCAGGAGAAGCAATCTCGTAGCAGATTTGAATGGTGTCACAAATCCATCTAGCAATGGATGCTTTAGAGACTGGTCTGGCTACCCCTTCCGCGTAGGGAACCCATAAGTGAGACGGATCGGATCTTTTAAAATCGGTACGGCACTTATAAGCTTTAAGAGCTCTGACTGGACACCAAAATTTGTCCGACGGAGAAAACGAAGATAAAGACTTTAAAATGATCGGCTTAGCTGGATAACGGTTTGATTGCGTTTTTGATAAAAAAAAATCCCTTCTAGGATATAATACCAAACCGTCCCCAGCTTCAATAAATCGATCCTTTTCGGCGGAAAAAACATGGATCTCCGATCGTCTTCTAGCAGAAGCAGAAGCTACTAGAAAAACCGTCTTAAACGTTAAAAGCTTTAAGCTAATCGAAGCGATGGGTTCAAAATGACCAACGCCAAGTTCCAGGAAGGCAAAGGTTTAGCAATAGGAGGACGAATATTACCTAAACCTCTGATGAAACCATTCAGCAACTTAGTATCTTTAACATCCGCGTTCAACAAACAAGGAAGCGAAGATGCCAAAGAAAATCTATATCCTCTAACAGTGTTAGCAGTCAGATGAAGAGAATCGAACAGATAGGATAAAAAATCTAACACTTGGGATATAGAAACAGAATCGGGCACGAGATCATGATTTGAACACCATTCTCCAAAATTTTTAAGTCGATCCTTGTATACTCTTCGGGTCGACTCCCTCCTGGCCGAATTAATGATTTCCTGAGATCTTGCAGAAAATTTATTCTCAGGGACCGAGCACTCGATATTCTCCAAACACACAGACTGAATATTCCTGGGTTTGGATGAAGGCACGTTCCTCTTACTTGGGATAACAGATCTGGGGACACTGGAAGCAGACGCGGGAAGTCTACTAGAAGATCGAGAAGGTCCACGAACCAGATCCTTTTTGGCCAAAAGGGGGCTATCAACAAAATCTCGCAAAACTGATCCCTGACTTTCTTCAGAACCAAGGGAAGCAGGATAGTCGGAGAGAACGCATATGCGAAGATTCCTGTCCAGGACTGAGACAGGGCGTCCACAGCCAACGCCTGAATGCCGGGAAAAGGAGACATGAAAGAGGAGATCTGGGCATTCAGAGGTCGTGAACAGGTCTACATGGGGACGATCCAGGAGGTTGAAGATCGCTTTGACAACCGACCTCTTTAACTGCCACTCTGTGTGGGCGAATTTGGAAGGGCGAGACAACTGATCCGCCAGAAAATTCAGACATCCTGTGACATAGGACACCAGGAAAATCTGATTCATACGACACCACGTGAGGAGATTCCACACCTCTAAACAAAGGCGAGACGACTTTGTGCCTCCCTGCTTGATGATATACGAGACTACTGTCCAATTGTCTGATCGAATCGAGATCTCGAGGCCCTGCACTCGATCCGACCAAGCAAGGAGTCTTCTTGACAGCCCACAATTCCAGAATGTTGATGTGGGCTGACGACTCCTCCAGGGACCACAGGCCTGAGACCGAAAGGGAACCCCAGACCGCTCCCCATCCCTCCTGGGAAGCGTCTGTAAAGATGATCGCTTGAGGAGAAGACTTGACCAGAGGAACACCCATCAGAAGCAGAGAGCGATCCTTCCAGCAGTCTAGGTGGGGACTTAAATGCTCTCTGACCGGGATCTGATGGTACACTGAATGGGTCAACTGTTTCCACAGGGACATTAGATACATTTGGAAAGGTATCCTCATCAGCGCCGCCCACGGAATGATGTTCTCGACGCTGACCATCAAGCCTATCACTCGGAGAAAGAATATTGCTCTGACCACGGCAGAGGATGCCAGAATTTCCATGGCTACTAGGATGGCTTCTACTCTTAGGTCTGAAGGGAAGACTAAGCCTTGACCTAGGTCGAAAGCCACACCTAGGTGGGTGAAAACCTGAGACGGGACCAAAGATGATTTTTCTAGATTTATTACCCATCCTAGACTGGAAGCCAGACTGCAGACCTCTGGAATGATGCTTGCCAGAATTGAGGCAGATTCTGCTTTTAGTAACCAATCGTCTATGTAAACGTGAAGGGGAATAGAACGACGGTGCAGAAAACCTGCAACTGCTGACACTAGGCGGGTGAAGAAGAAAGGACCCGTGGTCAGGCCGAACGGCATGACTCTGAATTGCCATACCCGGCCCTTGAAAGCGAATCTCATGAATTTCCTGAACGGAGGGTGGATGAGAATGTGAAAGTAGGCGTCCTTGAGATCTATGGACGACGTCCACATGCCTGGACTCAGACTGCCGATAATCTGAGATACCGTCTCCATCTTGAATTTTGGAGTGGATATTAGAAGATTTAATCTCTTTAGATTGATGATTGGATGCCATCCACCTGATTTCTTGGGGACTAGAAAGAGAGTTGAGTAGAATCCCGGGTCTACTCTCCAACAAGGAACCTCTTCTATAGCCTTCTTCAAACGCATTGACTCCAATTCGTCTTCCAGGGCTCCCAACTTCTCCAGATTGGATGGAACTGGAGTCTATTTGGGCTGGTAAGACAGAGGAGGAGGCAGATCTATCCAAGACGGTGCATAACCCCAGAAGATTTGATCTAACAGCCAGGAGTCCTGCGCGAGGGCTTGCCAAGTCTCCCAAAACAGAGACAAGCGCCCTCCTACTGGCACGCTGGGAAGAAGGGACTGCACCGATAGATCCAAAGGTGGTAGAAGAGGAGGAAGGACTGGTAAAGAACGGGAAAGGCCTGCCCGGGCTGAGGCCACCCCTTCAAACCCGTCTAGGTTGAAAACCTCTAGAGGAGCGACCTCTAGAATTAGACCTGGAACCTCGAGAGAAAAACTGACCCCTTCTCGCCTGAGGAGGGGCTTGACGAACCTGGGCTCTAGGTCTATGTGAGGAAATGGATTTAAAATGATCCTCCTCCGCAGATCTGGAGTGGGAAGGAGAGGATGAATTAGAGTTCGTGAAAACCCGTGACGGATAAGCCCCATACTCGTCCGGCCTAAGACTCTTCCTCCTGGGAGAAGAGGAGGGACTCTCTACCGTGGAAGAGTCTCTTTTTGCTGAAGGCCTCAAAATAGAAACCTGATCCCGCAGATCCTTAGCTGATCTAAGACGATCCGACTCCGCCCTAAGAATCGAGGTAGAATTCTGACCGAAAATATCTGATCCGAAAGGCGGAGCAGAAATCAGGTTACTCCTGAGGGAATCCGAAATGTTCACCTCAACAAGCTTCCTTGACCTTCTCTTAGAGGTAATGAAACCCAACGAACGACAAACTGAATTCAACGAACCTCTTGAAAGGTCAGCTAAAGAACGAAATATTTCCGGAGGAATCTGACCCCCCCCCCTTTCTCCTGAGTTTTGAGAATAGCCTCAGAAAGAAGGGCCAAAAGGTTTGCTGATTTCAACTGAGCCCGACAGACAGACTCCCATTTAAAAAGGTCTGACGAAGATTCTACCTTAGCAGCTTCCTTCAGATGCGATGAAAGAACATCCCATGTCGGACCATTAAGAGATTGAGTAGAAGCCAATCTAATGTAATCATCTTTCGGAACCTGCACTGGAGCATCTACCTTGGGAGTAAGAGAGAAATCTTTCAATTGGACATCGTTAATGTAAATATCTAACATATCTACGACCAAATTATCCACCGGAAGAACAGAAGGAACATTAGCTGAAGGGTCTGAAGATGAAAGAGCAGAACCAAATGACGGAGGATCAATCGAAAATTCATCCTGAAGAGGAAGAGATAGAGACGAAGCTATCCATTGATGAGATTTAGACCAGTCATCCGGAGAGGCCCTCTCATGATAGAACCTCTTCAGATCCCTGGCCCTGACTGATCTCTGAGTAGCCTTGACAGAAAGGTGAGATGGAGAAGAAGGAGGACAGATGTCCGAGTCTAGCGAAACAGAAGAATCAACGATCCTCAGAGAGGAAGGCGAAGATAAAGCTCTAGAGGGAGCGTCCGAGAGAGAGTCCAAAGTCAACGGAGACTGATAAGAAGGACTAACAACACGAGCCTCTGGCTGACTAGAACTGAAAAAGTAAGGATCCAACTCACTAGCCGAAAATCTGGACAGAATTGAAAATCTAGCTGAAATAATAGATCGATGAAGAGAGGGATCGCGGCTTACTGAAAACAAGGAAAAATCTAAGCCCGAATCAACTATCTGGAATTCTAATTCTGGAGACAGAACCAATAGGATCCAAATGATCAAACGCCGGAGAAGATGAAGAATAAGAAGGCAAAGTAGGGACAGACGGAGCAGAAGAAGAAGGTATGTGAGAAGCCGCAGAATAATTCTGATGAAGGGAAGCCGGAATATGAAGAAAACCTGGAGGCGGAGATATAGCTGACGGATGAAAAAGAGAAGAAGAATTAGAAACATGACAAGACGAAAAATCCCTAGCAGATAAGACAGAAGCAGAAGAGGACGGATGACTACTACTACTCTTCTGAGAACCTGCTTGAGAGAAAAAGGAAGGAGATGAAGAACGAGAGAGAGATACTACCTCACGAAAGGAAGGATGCATAAAATCTGACGCAGGAACAGACTGAGCAATAGACGAACGATCCGGATAATGACTATCCAAACCGGAACCAGCGGCGCGAAAATAACTAGAATCGGAAGTAACAGACCTATTACTAAGCTGGGAATCTGAGTTAGTCGGAAGCTCATAACTTGATGCGCAAACAGTAGTTCCCGCCGGAACTGAAACACCGAGACCGGAAATAGAATGCTTCATATCTCTTAAGCCGGAAGTAAAAAGACTGTCACCAGAAGCGGAAACGGAAAAACCGAACCCGGAAACGGAAGTCGCTTGCAAGGACGGGTCAAAACGACCCGGGCCTGCATAAGTTGAACCGGAAGTGTCTACACTACCCCCGGAACCGGAAGTAAACAAAACTGGACCGGAAAAAGAGGATGTATGCAAAGACGGATCCAACTGACCCGGATAAGCATTCTTCTTACCGGAAGTAGCAACACTACTACCGGAAGAAGAGCCTGGCAAACCGGAAACGGAACGATGCATAGACGGGTCCAACAGACCTGGATGCACATTCTTCCTACCGGAAGTAGCAACACTACTACCGGAAGAGGAAGCCGAAGAACCGGAAACGGAAGACGACAAATGATGCACCGCCGGGTCCAACAGACCCGGAACTACATACTCCCTACCGGAACCGGAAACTCTATAGCCGGAAGCTGATGAACCGGAAACGGGTGTTGACGAAAAAGCCAGATCCTCATGAGTCACCGGATGTTCAGCCAGGCCAGAAACAATCACGGTGCTCATTTCCGGATGCCCGGTAAAACCAGAAGACATTCCAGACGGTAAACCCACTTGCCCGGACAAGCCAGGAGCAGAGACAGGTGCAGAGGCGATCGGCGATCTTACCACATTCCTGGCAATCGGAATCACTGTGAAACGGACCTTAGCTTGTGCTGACAAATCGGAAGCTTCTGCCACCGGTGCCACCGCTTGAGGATAAAGCTGATCCTCAAGGCTAACGTCGTCTTTGACCTGGCTCCTACCGGAGGATGCCTTACCAGGTTTCCTTCTCGAATCACCGGACTTACCCTTTGGAGACTTGATTTGCTGTCTCGATGTTAAGGAAACCGGCTTACCCCACTTACGAGACCGAGACTGGGGGCTAAATTCGGAGTCTGACGACTCAGCTTTAGCGGCCTTAATAGCGGATGAAATTCGTTCTTCTAAAGATTTAGTCAATACGCTGGCAAAGGATTCAAACCTGGCGAATAATGCCATAACCGGGTCTGTGATAGCGGAGCTGCCCCCCTCCGTTGTTGAAACCGACGTACTAACAGAGGTAGAAGCAGATGATACTGCTTTAGTACCTTCAACAACGGAGGGAGAGCAACCTGAGGGCAATGCAGGCTTAACCACAAAGTCCTTGAAAAATGATTTAGAAATGACCAATGGCCAACCCTTGCAAATTCCACACATTTTTAGAGGGGTGCAGGTGGTACACCTCAGGCAAACATGACTCGCATAATCCTTAGCGTGAACACGATCACACTTAATTGACGCACACTTTATTTTCTCAGAAGATAATGACACTTCCTATAAAAAATAAGAAATGATACGAAATAAAGCAGCTAGCTTTGAGAAACTACTGAGAAATCACAGAGGCTACACCTTGGGCGATTTTAATAACGTGACTGAAGAAAGAATCAGTAATGATTCTGAATAATGATTGTTTGAGAGCACTAGGAACTACATTAATAGGAGTGGTACTGGCTATTATTATTATAACATGGTACTCTTGATGGTATATAATAGGCATGGTTACTCTAACCTCGAAAACGGTAGTGACACGAAAACTGGTAACTCCAAACGCTAGAGTTACAAACACCTCTAAAACACCATGATATAGAAGTTAGACATAACTTAGGAAGAATAGACTTCATGGTAGGCATTCCGTGTCAAATCTAGTGATACTGGAACTTTCTATTAGATTCTAGTAGCAAGCTAAAACTTATATATCGAATTGATAGCAGGCAATACTGTACTGCTAGCAGAATATTTGAAAAGTGAATCAGTTTTCACAATTGGGACCTACTGCGCATGCGCGAGCGTGCTTAGTGACAAGCGTCACCAAGGAGTGAGTACAGACTGGTGCCAGTCTATTGTAAGGCTAATGCAGGGGGTCCCTCTACCAGAAGCCTGGTGGAGGGTCTACATGGTGATGGTATAGGCATTAGGGAGTGTATAAGCAAGCATAAAAACTTTATTCTGATAGCTAAATGCAGATATTTGATTTAGCAAGTAGTGATTGAACGGTAATGGATGTTTTTGTGGTGTAATAAAAACTTTAGGTTTACCATATTTTGTTGAGTATATACTGTGGTATGAAGGAAATTTCAATTTCCCTTTCCCCGAGATCTAACAATACTTACCATTATATTACTCATTGATAATACAGCTAGCTTGCTAGCTGGCTCTAGGAATCTAGATCTTGAAAGCTTTACCGGCTCCTGGAAACGGGTCACCGGTTCCCAACAACCGGGTACCCATCTGCCAGAGACTCATATTATTTGCATAGATACCAAACAAGAGAATACCTATGGCTTGCCTCTGTGGGGCTGGGAGGCAGGGTCCGTAATCTAATGTTAAGTATTGTTAGATCTCGGAGAAAGGGAAATTGAAATTTCCTTCATTCACCTTCGATCAATACTTACCATTATATTACTCATTGATAACCCCCAACAGACCCCCCTTTAGTGGGTTGGTCTGTAGTTTTATTAACCACTATAAAAACATACTTACCGTTCAATCACTACTTGCTAAATCAAATATCTGCATTTAGCTATCAGAATAAAGTTTTTATGCTTGCTTATACTCCCTAATGCCTATACCATCACCATGTAGACCCTCCACCAGGCTTCTGGTAGAGGGACCCCCTGCATTAGCCTTACAATAGACTTGGCACCAGTCTGTACTCACTCCTTGGTGACGTTTGTCACTAAGCACGCTCGCGCATGCGCAGTAGGTCCCAATTGTGAAAACTGAATCACTTTTCTAAATATAAGTGCCATACATCCAGCCTAGATTCTCAAATCAATCCCCAGCGGGGTGGCTGAGGCCGGTCGTAGTGATTGAACGGTGAGTATGTTTTTATAGTGGTTAATAAAACTACAGACCAACCCACTAAAGGGGGGTCTGTTGGGGGTTGTTATTACACCACAAAAACATCCATTACCGTTCAATCACTACTTGCTAAACCCGTAGATTTGGTCAGTTCCCCACTACGAAACTTTGGTGGGAGGTGATTTGAGAATCCATAAGCATGGATAAAAATCAAACAAACATAACCAAATGTTAACAACATAACATAATGGTGCCTCCTAATCAATCACACAGTGATTAACAACCAAATAAAACTTTAAACATAAAGAATTAAATTAAAAACCAAGTAATAACTCTCACCATTACCCGCAGACGCACGGTCCTCACGAAAATGGTGGTATATACTTGGTAAATGGTCTTCAGGCTTTTTGGTTAAAATAGTAATGTTCCTAAAGAAAGATGCCGCTGCTCTCTGATCTTTCAAATAAAAGGACGTAAAAGTAGACTCAGATTTCCATCCTGTAACTTGGATAAGTTCGTCTACAGAAGAGCCAGAAAACGTAGCGAAAGAGGTAGCCATCCCTCTGACATCATGAGCCTTAATGTGATATAGATTGATTTGCTCAGGAGAAGCAATCTCGTATCAGAGTCGAATGGTGTCACAAATCCATCTAGCAATGGATGCTTTATAGACCAGTCTGGCTACCCCTTCCGCGTAGGGAACCCATAAGCTTTAAGCTAATCGAAGCGATGGGATCAAATATGATGACCTGCCACAACCTGAAGAATCAATGCCAGGTTCCCGGAAGGTAAAGGTTTAGCAATAGGAAGACGAATATTACCTAAACCTCTGATGAAAACATTCAGCACCTTAGTATCTATAACATCCGCATTTAACGAAAAAAGGAATAGAGGATGTTAAGGAAAAACTATATCCTATAACCGTGTTAGCAGTCAGATGAAGCGAATCGAACAGATAGGATAAGAAATCTAACACTTGGGATATAGAAAACAGAATCGGGCACGATATCCTGATCTGAACATCATCCTCCGAAAATCTTAAGTCGACCCTTGTAAACTCGTCGGGTTGACTACCTCCTGGCCGAATATATGATTTTCTGAGATCTTGCAGAAAATTTATTCTCCGTGAACGAGCACTCGATATTCTCCAAACACACAGACTGAAGATTCCTGGGTTTGGATGAAGACACGTTCCCCTTACCTGGGATAACAGATCTGGGGACACTGGCAGCAGACGCGGAAAGTCTACTAGAAGCTCGAGAAGGTCTACGAAACAGATCCTTTTTGGCCAAAAGGGACCTATCAACAAAATCTCGCAGATTATTAGTTGACTTTCTTCATAACCAAGGGAAGCAAGATAGTCGGAGGGAACGCATATGGGCAGTTTTACAGTCCTGGGCACATTTGAGATTTGACCACTTTCTGTTGATTTGCTTGATAACTCTATTATAATAACGGACATTTACAATTCCACACAATCCATGGGAGTTAGCTGCAATAAAAACCGAAAACGGAATCAAAATATCTTTACCGGTGACAGAATAATGGTCATTTTACCCCTTAAAATACCCCAAAATGGTGTCTCATTTGAGAAATAAGCTACTTAGACATATGTAAATGTGTACATTTGTAATCTTAAACTAAGTCAGTGACTTGTTTATAGCTAAATTGGTGTGTTTTGTAAACAATACAAATCATAATAACAATGTCCTAGGAATTTTTTTACAAAAAAATAGCAATATTGCACAACATACATTTTCCGTCAATTGAAATGTCCTTTCCGACACAAATTCAATACCATTTTAGATCTATAATATTGGATACATTTGGAATTAAAACAAATCCTGCAGCAATTGGAAGGTATTTGTCACAATAAATAAAGTAATGAAAAATTAATTTAATCTCTGGTTAACAACGGACACAATATATAAATTAATGAAGTAAATTTCCGTCAAATTGATGTCCTTTCCGACTCATTAGATTTGTGCATGCCAATCACAACTAAATAGATACATCAAAAGATTATGGTTTAGAATTGTTGCCTTAGGTTGTACTGAACATGTGCAGAACTAGGGAAAGTTCTGTCACATTACTAATTTATTGTTTTAGTATCTTTTATGCATTTAAATTGACTATGTCAAAATGTCCTTTCCGACACACCATTATTTATCACAGTTAATCAATATATAACATGGTCACAATAAGTTTTTTGGTTTCCAATCTACTGCAATAGTATCCTCTATTCTCAACAACAGCTGGAGTTATCATTTTATCGATAAACATTTTAAAAGTTAACTTTTGGGGACTAATAATGTTATTTGTAAGACAATGATGAGCTATGTCTAACATGATTCAATAGATATTCTAATTTGGTGCCCACATGAAATTGACTGACAAAAGGCTGAACATATTCTACTATTCAGGATATTATATAAATACAAATAGAACAACAATATACCAGTTACCAATATGGTGAGCATATGTGTCGGAAAGGACACCCGTTTTGACATGTTAATTACATGTCTCTGCTTTTTGTGTTTTCAGAATTCTGATGCATGATCACATGTGTACCTGTTGTGTCTGATTCACATGCATGCTTCCACTGAACCTACCTGCTTTCACTGCTGCTATTGAGTATTGGCTTGAATGCATATCCTTTTTGCATTACTCTTGGTAGCCATTAATATATATCTGAATTTATTGTTCAACAATATGGATCAGTATTGCTGAACAATGAAATCAGCCCTGGGTGTATGAACCCTGCCATGTGATCAACTTTAATTCTATTTTCAGATTAAGTAAACTATTCCAATATGTCAAAGTGGTCACTGCCTGCACTTGAGACTGCCTGCAGACGATTGAGGAGTAAGAGTGCTGTAAATGATCAGGTCAGTGCTGCATCTGTGATATCTGGCAGAAGCAGATCTACAGTTTACAGACAAAACAGGAAGCTGAAGGACTCCGAGTCATACACCGAATACAAACAGAAAGACAATGAACGAAAGAAACAAGCATATACACCAGTGGACTCGCTAACTGATGATGCTCAGAAAGAGCAAAGGAGCCGCTGGGCGAAATGGAAAAGATACATGAGGGAGAAGAAAAAGAAGAACAATCCGGAGAACAAACATGAACATATTGGTATGAGCATGACGGATGATGAGAGACGGGCATACAACAGACAGAAAAAAAGGGAAAGTAGAAGCAGAAAAACTGCACAACATCTCCGGAGAGACAAGGAATTGGACAGAGCAAGGAAAGCATCTGCAAATACGACCCCATGTACGAAGCCTTCGAAACGTCCATGTTCCCAGGAGAAAAGCTCTTCCTCGAGAGCAACTAGATACTGTCAGCTTCAGCAACTGAGGTCCCATATGCCGGCATCCCCAACATCATATGCCCAAGCTGTTGAAACTTTAGTCATAAATGCCACACCACGTAAGAAGAGTAAGCTTTCCGAAAGAGGTATCAACCCAAAGAGGAATCTAGAAGATGAGATGATTGCATCCAGTGTCAAAAATCATATTGGTACACTGAAGACCGGAACAGAAGAAAAACGGAGACAACTGAATAACATAGCATTGATGATGAAATACTCAAAAAGTAGATCAAAACAGAGGATTGCTAACAGATTGGGTGTAACAAGAAAGATTCTTAGAGACAACAAACCCAAGAAGAAGAAGAAAAGGAAAGATGCTCTCTCTCAACAGTTAAAGAACGATGTTGTTGATTTCTGGGAGTCACCAAGAATCTCACGCATACTGCCTCTAAAGAAACGAGTAAAGAAGGGAAAGGTCACACATCTGCTGGAACATTCCTGCACAGAAGCATATAAGATCTACAAGGAAGAGCATCCAGACACAAAGATAGTCTACTCCATGTTTGTCAAGCTGAAGCCATCAAATGTTCGGACAATCAGATACAATGAAAGAATCATCTGTTGTTGCAAAGTCTGCGGGAATGCAAAATTGATGTTGAATGCTCTAAACACGGTTTGCAACGAAAATCTGAAAATAAATGCAGTTGCCGAGATGGTTATGTGTAGAGAGGTCAATGAGAAGTGCCTGAATCAGTCATGCAGGAGATGTCCTTCTGAAAGCCTAGGAGCTCACTACCAACCATTTGTGGATCTTCATGGTAATAACAATATAATCTACCGTACATGGGATTATAAATCACATACATCACAGAAAACAGGAAAGGTATCCCGAGTACTAAACTTGCTGAGGAAAGAAGCAAAGATGACTGACCTGGTAAATGTCCTTTCTAAGGATGTTTGCAGACTAGGCCCTCATCTCTTCAGGGCCAGATGGCAGCAGAATCAATACAGCAGAGCCCACGAACTGATGCCCTCCAGATCATCGGTTATGGTACTAGATTTCTCTGAAAATTATGCTTGTAGTCTACAAGACGAGGTTCAACTAAACTGTAACAGCTACATGTAATAACTCTGTGCAAAACTATGACCAAAACATTGTCAAAGTCTTATGTCCTTTCCGATACATAATGAGTCGGAATGGACATTTATAATTGACAGTCAAATACACAAAATATACCTGAGATACAGACTTTAAACACTGGTATTGAGAACATTGGCATGCCATAAGCATGTCAATTTGTTTTTGTGTAGATACTATGCCTTATTTTTTAATAACACACAACTTCATGGAGTCATTGCAGAAATTTGCATACCAAGAATCGTGATATATCATTAAATTCTCATTTATTTACATATTTTGAAACGATTTTCGATAAAAATCAATCTCAAACAACCATGTCAACAATAAAACAGCTCAATCATTATTCATTATGGTGTTTTAGGTTGCACATTGATAAGTATTTGACATTTTTAATAAATACATTATTTTTCACTTGTTCAACTTCCAGCTACATTTTCTCACTAACCAGATCAGATTTTATAATGCCGTTTGTTTCCCCATATCCTTGAGGGTGTCCTGTATCAGAATAAATTTGAAAAAATCTAAAGATCAAACTTTATTTTTTATGTCTGTGAGACAATTCTGTACCCAGGATTGTAAAACAGCCCATATGCGAAGATTCCTGTTCAGGACTGAGACAGTGCATCCACCCCCAACGCCTGATTGTCCGGAAAAGGGGACATGAAATAGGAGATCTGGGCATTCAGAGAGGTCGCGAACAAGTCTACATGGGTACGATCCAGGAGGGGAACAGAGAATTCAGACATCCTGGTACATGTGAGGACACCAGGAAACTCTGTTTCATACGACACCACGTGAGGAGATTCCACACCTCCAAAGTCGAGACGACTTTGTGCCTCCCTGCTTTGCTGATATACGAAACTACTGTCGAATTGTCCGATCGAATCGAGATATTGATCCACTGCACTTGATCCGACCAAGCAAGGACCAAGCAAAGAGAGTCTTCTTGACAGCCCACATTTCCCAGATTCTAGGTGGGGACTTAAATGCTCTCTGACCGGAATCTGATGGAACACAGAATGTTTCCATAGAGACGTGAGCTACATTTGGAAAAGTCTCCTCATCAGCGCCTCCCCCGGAACGATGTTCTCGACGCTGACCATCAAGCCTATCACTCGGAGAAAGAAAATTGCTCTGACCACGGCAGAGGATGTCCGAATTTCCATGGCTACTAAGATGGCTTCTACTCTTACATATGAAGGGAAGACCAAGCCTTGATCTAGGTCGAAAGCCACACCTAGGTGGGTGAAACCCTGAGACGGGACCAAATATGATTTCCCTAGAATTATAACCCATCCTAGACTGGAAACCAGACTGCAGACCTCTGGAATGATACTTGCCAGAATTGAGGCAGATCCTGCTTTTATCAACCAATCGTCTATGTAAAAGTGAAGGGGAACAGAACGACTGTGCAGAAAACCTGCCACTGCTGACACTAGGCGGGAGAAGAAGAAAAGAAGCCGTGGTCAGGCCGAATGGCCTGACTCTGTATTGCCATACCCGGCCCTTAAACGTGAATCTCATGAATTTCTTGAATGGAGGGTGGATGAGAATGTGAAAGTAGGCGTCCTTGAGATCTATGGACGCTGTCCACATGCCTGGACTCAGACTGGCGATAATCTGAGATACCGTCTCCATCTTGAATTTGGGGTGGATATATACAGATTTAATCTCTTCAGATTGATGATTGGACGCCATCCACCTGATTTCTTGGGGACTAGAAATAGATCTGAGTAGAATCCCAGGTCTACTCTCCAACAAGGAACCTCTTCTATAGCCTTCTTCAACCTCATTCACTCCCATTCGTCTTCCAGGGCTCCCAACTTCTCCAGATTGGATGGAACTGGAGTCCATTTGGGCTGGTAAGACAGAGGAGGAGGCAGATCTATCCAAGACGGTGCATACCCCCAGCGGATTTGCTCTAAATGCCAGGAGTCCTGCGCGAGGGCTTGCCAAGTCTCCCAGACCAGAGACAAGCGCCCCCTACTGGCACGCTGGGAAGAAGGGACTGCACCGATAGATCCAAATGTGGTAGAATATGAGGAAGGACTGGTAAATGAGAACGGGAAAAGGCCTGCCCGGGCTGAGGCCACCCCTTCAACCCCGTCTAGGTTGAAAACCTCTAGAGGAGCATCCTCTAGCTCTAGACCTGGAAGCTCGAGACTTGACGAACCTGGGCTCTAGGTCTATGCGAGGAAATGGATTTAAAACGATCCTCCTTCGCAGATCTGGAATGGGAAGGAGAGGACCGATTAGAGTTCGTAAAACCCTTGACGGATATGCCCATATTCATCCGGCCTAAGACTCTTCCTCCTGGGAGAGGAGGGACTCTTCACCCCGGAAGATTCTCTTTTGCTGAAGACGTCAAAATCGAAATCTAATCCCGCAGATCCTTAGCTGATCAAAAACGATCAGACTCCGCCCTAATAATCGAGGTAGCATTCTGACCAAAAATATCTGATCCGAAAGGCGGAGCAGATATCAGGTTACTCCTGAGGGATCAGAAATGATCACCTCAGCAAGCTTCCTTGACCTTCTCTTAGAGGTGATGAAAACCAAATCAACGGTAAACTGATTTCAACTAACCTCTTGACAGGTCAGCTGAAGAACGAAATATTTCCTGTGGAATCTGACCCCCTTTCTCCTGAGTTTCGATAATAGCCTCCGAAAGAAGGGCCAAAAAGTTAGCTGATTTCAACTGAGCCCGACAGACAGACTCCCATCTAAAAAGGTCTGATGAAGATTCTACCTTAGCCGCTTCCTTCAGATGTGATGACAGAACATCCCATGTCGGACCATTAATAGATTGGGTAGAGGCCAATCTAATGTAATCATCTTTGGGAACCTGTACTGGAGCATCTACCTTGGGCGTAAGAGAGAAAACTTTAAGTTGGACATCGTTAATGTAAAATCTAACATGTCTACGACCAAGTTATCCACCGAAAGAACAGAAGGAACATTGCCTGAAGATTCTGAAGATGCAAGATCAGAACCCAACGACGGAGGATCAATCGAAAATTCATCCTGAAGAGGAAGAGATAGGGACGACGCTATACATTGATGAGCCCTAGACCAGTCATCCGGAGAGGCCCTATCATGATAGAACCTCTTCAGATCCCTGGCTTCTGACTGATTTCTGAGTAGCCTTAACAGAAAGGTAAGATGGAGACGACGAAGGAGGACAGATGTCCGAGTCAACTTTGACTAAGACATTTTCAGGAGAAAATGCATAAAGATAGAACAATTTCATAGTCAACTGTAGGACCCAGAAAATGAGGACATAACCACTTATACTCGGCCCTCCATTTAGAAAGGGTTGCCCCTTTGGGCACTTTTCGCTCAGATGCCATTTTAGCAACACATCAACTGCTGTCACAGTCATGTACAATTAAATGTAAAAAAAAATAAAAAAAAATAAATAAAATAAAAAAATATTCACTTTAGAACACATTTGTCAAAGAAGGCGCGTGATAGTTTTCCTGATAAATGTTCACTTGCAGGTCGAGATCATTCTTGAAATTCTCCATTGAAATGGTCTATTCAGTAACTGAGACAGTCATTCCTGTGGTAAATTTTCAAAAATAATCTCTTGACCTGCAAATGGCCATTAACTATTTTTAATTAAAATTTTTAGGCAAATTTGACCATTAAATGGTTAATTGTAGAACGCGAATATAATGGTAATGCGCGTGTTGTCACGTGTCTTCTACAGTGCGATTATTTATGAACTTGCTTTCTTCACTTCTATTGTGAGAAAACTCGCCCGCTATTTCATTTTCTATATACAGCTACCAAGGAAATCGCGAGGAAGAATTAGCTTCTTCAGTATCGAAGGTGTGAACGAACGCGTCTCAAACTTCTGTGAAAATCTCTCACGTAATGTCATTGGATTTTCTAGATATAATTATGTCCAACAACCAATGAAATCGCGAGACCAAATTCTCTTCTCATGACAGAAGGTGTGTAAGAACACATCACTAACTCGTGCGCAGTGGCCGATTTTGTAGATCCGCCATTGCTAATTTTGCATCGACTCGATCATTTTCAGACTAGCGAAATGACAAGATTTTGAGTGGTATCATTTATCAGATGTTCTATGCAATTTTATCTGTCATTTATTCGCCGTATGACTTAATTTTCAAGTCACTCACGGTCTATATCCCTCATTAGAAATCAGAAAATTCGCCAGTATAAAAGGTTTACACTATTCCCGGGACAATTAGCTATTGTAAGACCACCCTCTAGGATGAATTTGCCGGTATGACGCGTTTTGACAGATCACGAATACTGGTAACCAAGGTGAATATCGTTTTCACTTAGAAATGTGCAAATGACGCACAAACGCGCGCTCGATCGATCTATCGTATTTGAGTGCGATACCAACATTGTTCACTTGTTCTCTTTTTCCAAAATTTCCCCAAAATTCATGTTCAGTAAAATATTTTTACCCATCCAGATTTGATCGGACATGACCGATGTCCGACCGTTATTTCATACCCTGTTTCCGGATGCCTGGTAAAACCAGAATCCATTCCGGACAGCAAACCCGCTTGTCTGGCAACGCCAGGAGCAGAGGCGGGTGCTTCTTTATTTCCTACCGGCAGTAGTAACACTACTACCGGAAACGGAAGTCGGAAAACTGAAAACGGAAGATGTCAACATATGCACTGCCGGGTCCAACAGACCCTGAACTACATACTTACTCGCGGAACCAGAACCTTTATCGCCGGAAACTGTTGAATCGGAACCGGATGTTGGCGCATAAGTCCTATTCTCATGAGTCACCGGATGTTCGGACACGCCAGAACAATCTCGGTGCTCCTTTCCGGATGCCTGGTAAAACCAGAATCCATTCCGGACAGCAAACCCGCTTGTCTGGCAACGCCAGGAGCAGCGGCGGGTGCTTCTTTAGATGCGATCGCCGATCTTACCATATTCCTAGCAATCGGAATCACTGTGAAAACGGACCTTGGTGCAGGCGACATCCTGGCGTAATATTGTTTTGAGAGTACTAAGAATTACGTTATTAGGAGTGGTACTGGCTATTATTCCTTCTAACATGGTATCTTGATGGTATATAATAGGCATGGTTACTCTAACCTCTAAAGCGGGAGTGGTGACACGAAAACTGGTAACTCCAAACGCTAGAGTTACAAACACCTCTAAAACACCATGATATAAAAGTTAAACATAACTTAGAAAGAATTGACTTCTTCCTTATGGTAGGCATCTTTGTTCAATTAGTTGTAGTAGATTGTCTATAAAAGCAAACTAATTAACTTTTATATCTAATTTTGATAGCTGACAGAACTGTTGGCTAGCAGAATATTTGAAAAGTGATTCAGTTTTCACAATTGGGACCTACTGCGCATGCGCGAGCGTGCTTAGTGACAAACGTCACCAAGGAGTGAGTACAGACTGGTGCCAGTCTATTGTAAGGCTAATGCAGGGGGTCCCTCTACCAGAAGCCTGGTGGAGGGTCTACATGGTGATGGTATAGGCATTAGGGAGTATAAGCAAGCATAAAAACTTTATTCTGATAGCTAAATGCAGATATTTGATTTAGCAAGTAGTGATTGAACGGTAATGGATGTTTTTGTGGTGTAATAACAACACCAGATTTAGACGGTAACCTGGTGGGAAGTGGAAAGCCATACATAGCCTCTTTTGCCCCTGGAGAAAGAACTTACACTTAAAACTTGACATACGGAGACCTAAAAGGACCGACAAGTTTGAGACCGAATCACATTCGCATCACCGCTCTCCACACACACACACCACACACCCCACCCCCGCCTTTTCTCCTAAGAAAGGGAGAGAACTCACGAACATGCATCTTGCCTGAAAACACAAATATGCGAAGCGGGTTAACTGCTCTTTGCACATATTAGCTTGGGAATGAGCATGAATATATAAGATGAATGAACATGATATATAGACATAATACAAAAAACTGTCTAACTTGAATTACCTCATGAATCGCATTTTCTGACAACAATAACGAAACGGAAAAATACACCCATATACTGATCCTAACGGATGTATAAAATGGAACCAGGAACCATATCGCATAGCATTCGCGGTATATTTAATAATAAATTTCAAATTATACTCTCAAACGAAGGCCAAAACGATACGTGAAGAAAACAACAAAATGATAAACAAACTGGTGTAGACAACGGTAAAACCGCAGAACACACATCTTAATCAAGAATTTTGAAACCACCGATCAATGCAAACAGATCGTGATTATCACGCAAAAACTTGACATAATTCCAAAGTTTTCTGGTACAAAAAGTATGCAGCACCAAGAACAAGATGCGCAAATAAATGAAATATTTTCTTCACCATAAAGAAATCCGAGAACCAACACGCGTGTGATGTCACCCGCTCGGATAATACAGACCGACGTCAGCCAATTTTAGTGTTAAGACACCGTACAGCCAACACCTTATTTCAGATTACTGTCGATCGCCGTTGGGATTAAAAGGAGGCGATCTATCTGGCATATTTCGTTGTCACATGTCCCAGATTCGGGGTCAGAAATTGGAACATGCGACATAGACAAAATTTTAGAGACCTACATTGTGTAAGTCTCCATACAGCTAGAGAATAACATGAAAGAATACAACCTGAGATTCAGAACCTCCTTCCATGGTAAATCCAATATTCCATGAAGAAACAGCTAATTTAGGCACAGCAATACACTAGGAAACTCCTAAGAAATCCTAAGATTTTCCAAATGCAACAAGCATTCTGTAAATATTGCTTTGCAATAAATGTCCCTTACTGGGTGATATAAATCTTTTGAGATTGACAGTCAAAAATTTCATTAAAAATTGTCAAAAGCAGTTGAAGCTCGAACTTGATCTGTAACTTCTCATAACATAGCAATATACCAAGTCTCAGTTATATATGGTGAAGGAGAAGGAAAAAGTCTGATATGTTTGTATTTCATAAGTCGAAAGGGGACATAACGCCATCAAAAAATGACGCAAATGCTGGAAACCCGAACTTGGTCTGTAATTTCTCATAATAAAGTAATGTACCAATTCTCAGTTGAATATCTTGAAAGATTGCGAGAAAAAGGGCAGAAAACTAATATTTTTCGTATTTCAAAGGTCGAAAAGGGGCATAACTCCATCAAAAATTTATGCATACGCCTGAAACTCGAACTTGGTCTGTAACTTCTAATAACAAAGCAATGTAGCCATTCTCAGTATAATATCTTGAAAGACTGCGAAAAAAGTGCGGAAAACCAATATTTTTCGTATTGCATTAGTTATAGGGGGGCATAACTCCATGAAAACGTGACGAAAATGTCTGAAACTTGAACTTGCTCTGTAATCCTTTTACTAAAGTGATGCACCGATTTTGCTTAAATATCTTGAAGGAGTGCGACAAAAAAGTGCGGAAAACTGATATTTTTCGTATTTCTTAAGTCAAAAGGGGGCATAACACCATAACAAATTTACGCATACACCTGAAACTCGAACATGGTCTGAAACTTCTCATACCAAAGCAATGTAGCAATTCTCAGTATAATATCTTGAAAGACTGCGAAAAAAAGTGTGGAAAACTAATATTTTTCATATTTCATAAGTCGAAAGGGGGCATATCACCTCCATGAAAAATTTACGAAAATGTCTGAAACTCGAACTTGGTCTGTAACTTCTCATAACAAAGCAATATACCAATTCTCAGTTGAATACCTTCAAGGACTGTGAAAAAGTGCGGTAAACCAACGGTGACAGACGGACAGACTGAGTGCAAACCCATAGTTCCCCCCCCCCCGGGTTTTAACGGTAGGTGACTAAAAATGCATGTATGCCCTTGTTGCTATGCAAACAAGAATGAGCCTCACTGGCAGATGGGTACCCGTTTGTTGGGAACCGGGTATCCGGTTCCAGGAGCTGGTAAAGCTTTCTAAATCTAGATTCCTAGAGCAGCTAGCTAGCTTGTATTATCAAGAGTAATTTAATGATAAGTATTGATCGAAGGAGAAAGTTAAATTGACCAGTCATTAATTATGATCCATTTTACATTTCCTATGTTATGCAAATTTTGTGTTTCCTGATCAGGGAACATTATTTTGTATCCAGAAGTGCAAGCCTAAAATTCTCCTAATCAGCCATCATTTCTAAATTTTCTAAATTGTACTGTGAAGCAGAAATATGTTCGCTGTTTAGGAGATGCATTAGACTGGTTAAGCACTTGCAACACCTGCATGAACCCTGAAATTATAGTACAGTCGAATTAATTAACGCTTATTGTAAGAACCTGGAAATACATTCTCTAGGGAATTTATTTCTTCCTCACACAGGTCTGTCGCGAAGTACCGAGTATTCCACTCCAGGTTCCATTCTCTGATGCTTGATAGAGCCTACATGATGCTTTGTGTGGTCTCATCCTGAGTTATGATTGATACCACAATAGCGTAGTCAACGTTTGTCTTAACAGCAATGAAGAATAGAGGCAATGCATATCTCATAGTTTTATAAGTTGCATCGAGGAATGCCAGCTCTTGTCCATTCCGCATCATTAGTCGTGATTGCCAGGCTGTCTGATGAACAAAGGTGCCCATCTTGAGTTTTTCCTTTCTAGTGCAGGGGCATGTGTCATGATATAAAGTCCCGTGGGATTTTAATGCAGAAAGTGTTACTCCTAATCAGAAATGTTAAATATGTCTCAAATTACATAAAAATACATGTTGGCATTCTGGCAGTTTGTTAGATTAAAAATGGCAGCCATTTTCCAAAATGGCCACCAATTCGCTATAAAGGTTTGAAAAGATGGCTAGATTTGTGCAATTTTCAAAATCTAAATATCCATCCATGTTTTTTAACATGCAGATTTTGATTCTGACCTTTAACATGTAATAATAATAGCATAATCAAACACAAAATTTGTTTTAAACTTTTTTTTACTAAAAACATTTCAAAATTATGTCGATGGGGGATCGAAAATCCACAACACACGATAGTGCCTAACATTGTAGCCCACAAAATGTCTGGTGGAAGTGTTTGTGTGCTACGATACTGGGTTTGATCTCTCATCGATGCAAACATACCATAATGATATGAATCTGTATAAACTTCAAAACTGTATGCAATAAATAACAATAGGCCCAAGGAGCCTGTATCGCTCGCCTGGACCATACATGTAAGCATTGAGCGAGATATTCCAGAGAAACATTTTCATAAATAGTTCTCGTTGGCCTGGAAATTGACACTTCTAAACACCATTGCAGTTTACAGCATTGAGATGGTACTGGTGATCATTGTCTTGGTAATGTGTACCGCGCCTGATTAATCGAGTAATCGCAATTATTTTTAAATAATCTATCGTGATCATTCAAAGCAACAAGAGGCCCAAGGGGCCTGTATCGCTCACCTGGGCCATAGGCATCTCAACTAGAATGGTCATTAACAATAAGTAAAACTCTAATGAGTTGAGCAGACTTGTAACAAGAAAACAGAGGCCATGTTTCTTTATGTATCAGCTTCTCTTGAACAAACTTTAATGGCCCTTAGTCATCAATATCATATCTCCAAAATTTCGGCCCAATCCATTCAGTGGCTCTGGAGATGAAGTTGCTTTCATGAAAACCATGGCCGCCCAACCATTTGACCAATCAAGTTCCCTTGAACAAACTTGGTTCAGCTCGTTCCCTAAATGATATTTTATGACTTTTGAATCAATCGCTCAGTTTTGGCGAAGATTTTTAGACATTTCTAAAAATCGGCCAAACCCAAGATGGTCGCCGGACAAATTGGCTGATTGGCTTCATTTGAACATACTTGAATCACTACAACCTACTGATGCTTCCTTCCAAATATAATTGAAATCGGCCCAGTATTTCTAAGACATTTTAAATTTCCCATTGCTTTAGTATGGGAGCTTTTGACAGGAAAATGATCCAAGATGGCCGCCAAACAGTTTATCCAACAGTTTCGAAATTTTCAAATTTGAGATCAGAATACCCAAACGCAGATATCAAACCAATTTCAGCCTCAAAATCCATCAAATAAAAAAAACCAATATGACCACCAAACACACTATGTTTTGATTGGCCCACGGCGGCCATGTTTTTTGACGGATCAACTTCCCGTGAATAAAGTGTAATGGCCCTTACTCCCTAACCATATCTGCCAAATTTCGGCCCGATCCCTTCCGTGGTTCTGGAGAAGTCGTTTTCGCTAAAACTAGGTCAATCAAGATGGCTGTCAAATCATGGGACCAATCAAGTTCCCTTGCTTCAATCCACCAAGCGGCTTCGGAAGATTTTTAAAGACATTTCCTAAAATCGGCCCAAACCAAGCGGTTTCGGAAGATTTTTAAAGACATTTCCTAAAATCGACCGAAATCCAAGATGGCCACCGGCCAAATTGCCCGATCGGCTTCGTTTGAACAAACTTGGATCTCTATGCCCTAAGGATACTTCCTGCCACATATAATTGAAATCGGGCCAGTGGTTCTTGAGAAGTGGTTTAAAGAAAGTTGACGGTCGGACGCCGGACAGTCGCCATGGCATAAGCTCAGTGAGCTAAAAATATATATAACAAAAAACTGTTCTGCCTACACCGAAATGTTAAATATGCCACAAATAGAAAAAGACAATGTTGGCACTCTGTCTAATCTCCATTTGGGTAGCCATTGGTCACATATTGGGGAGGCGAATTTGGGGTTAGGTGTAAAGGGTCCGGGGGGTCTCGACCCACGAATATTTTTAAAATAGACTGAGCGACCATTTCCTGCATTTAAAAAACCCAAAAATGAAACAATCACACATTGTTAATCTGTAAAAATAAAAATATTTATTAGCGATAAACTATTTAGCGGTACGTGGGAAGTTTAATGTTTGCACAAGTTTCTATGTTACACATAGGGTTGCACGATTATTCACTTTTCATAATCGCGATCATTAAAAAAAAATAATCGCAATCATACGATTAATCATGAACTATATTAACTACGTCAATGCTGCTTAGAGGACGTTATTATGCTATTGCAGATTGTAAGATTATGGGTTAGGCACATGGGTATACATACATGGACAGAATACACCAGTTGCTGATTGCAAACAAAGGAATGTATCAAGATTTTTCTAGACGGAAAACAGAAGTTACCGTATTTCGCTTAATTGTAGCCTATGCGCTAATAGAAGTCCACCCCATAACTTTGACATATGAGCTCCAATGATTTCTTAGCAGTTTCAAAACGGCAAAACTCTGTATTAGAAGCCCACCCCCTAATTCAGCAGATTGTATACGAAAATTTTTTTTAAGAGCAAATTTGTAAGAATAGCGTGTATAATAATAACAATCGTGTTACAGGGTGTGTCTACTTCAGACCGATCTCTGCCCTGATACATTTCCGGCCCCTCTAGAAGTCAATACAGGCCTCGGATTTGTAAATCTCGACCGCCTATTAGATTAATACTAATAGTAGGCCACGTGTGTTCAAGATATAATAAAGTTTATTCCACACTTTTGTCGTCAAAATGCGCTTAAAACAGTCTTGGCGTGACTAAATACCTTCCTTATAAATATATTTTAAGACCAAATTTATGTACCAAAGAAGTACGGGAGAAAATGTGCATCAATTTTGTAATGCCAATCAACATTAAATGATCCAAATTGAATTATTACAAACAACAATATAGCAGGCTTCTTAAGTTGGCGAGCCAGCGGCTCTTTTGCGATGGGAGGCGGCGTATTCTCGCGAGATAATGTACGCTAACGGGAGTTTATCAAACGGGTACCCATTATTCAGATCAGCATAATACTCAGTTCCTATTGCGCAATGATAATATATAGAAATTCCCGAGTTCCGAGTCCCCGATTCCAGAATATTTATATCCGAGTACTCGCTCTAAAATAAACTCTTCAATTGGAGGCGAATCACGTGATTTGTATTTTTTCGCGACGCCATTTTATATCAAATTGTGGATTAATTTTGATGTAATAAATGACCTTTATACAATATACGCAATATTTAGGTGCTCAAATCAAATAATTTCACTTACCCAGTGATGTTTTGAGGTATACATTAAACATACATGTAGGCGTAGGCGGTGAGAATTTTTACGGGAGAAAATGTGTTGAATTTCCGTGGTATCAGTTTTAGAACTTTGTTGGAAAAACTGTTAGCGCATAACTATTCAGAGAATGGGGAACACGGGATAAGCATGTGTGATTATAACAACAATGACAAATAGCGACCAAGTGAACAATCTTTATTCATCTAAAACTAATCATGAGTCAATACAAACAAATCAGTTATTTATTTAGTTTATATAATCATTGACACATTCGGGTGATAGTCGGATGTTTGTTTCCATGATTGGTAACGCGAGCAGTTTCACAAGCGCAAGTGTCTTGACAAAAATTTCAACATGGTGATTACACGATTATTTCATTTTATAATCGTCCATGATCTTTTGAATATAATTGCGATTAATCGAATAATCGTGCAACCCTAGTTACACACATGTGGAACTAAATACCTCCCCACCCCCACCCCACCCCCATTTTAGTGCATATTTAGTTTTCACAAAAACTTGGCCAGGATGGGCATTGGGAGGGCGGGGACCAGCTGCCCACCCCACACACCCGCTCTCCCCCACCCACTGCTCGACCGTAAAACTATAGTTAGCTTGTGTGGCATTGTTTTAGCAACGTGACTGAATCTTATATGACCCAACGACAGCCATGACAATCTATCAGAAACAGAAGTAGGAGACAAGGCAGTGGAGCCGACACTTACTGACCCTGCTCATGAGCATTCAGAGATTTGCCAGAAATCGTCACCAGGCTAATGGACTGGGTCATGGGTGACTTAGGCATAATTTCGCTTGCCTTAGGACTACAAACCAGCAACGCAACTTCAAATGGCTCATCAAGATATGAGGCACTTGATTTTTCGGGTAGGAAGGGCTTCATATTATTATGGTATAATTACGTTCTGTCGGTGCCTATATCGAGAACAGTAGAATTGACTTGTGTTGGATTAAGGCACACCTGTATGGATCAGTGACTGTCAAACAAATTCTAGATGGAAAGCATGTAACACTGGGGCAGGCAGCACATATGGTGGCTACATTCTCTGTTCACTTCGTATCAAATTCTGCACAGAGTATTCTCAGCTGCTAGGGCCAATCGAGAAGGCTGCAAAGAACGTTGACAAAGCATTTCTGGAAGACCACTTTGAGAATATAACCCAAGCACATTCACAAATTGTCAATGCAATTAAATCATTGCAAATAACTACAGAAGATGAATGAGTGTGATGCACTAAAGAGAACCCAGCCTGTCTTTTGTATTATGCATCAGTACATGCAGATGGTGCTAGAGACGATGATATTTATCAAAGCAGTATGTACAGGAGACTGGGAGCTACATCTGGTTGCCCTTGAGATCTTCACAAAGTACCTTTCAGTACATGATCGCCTTATCTATACATGCATGATTCCCCTCTAGCAGAAATGAAATCGCTCAAGTTTTCAGATTCCATGAAGATAACTGGGTAGTGAACAAGAATTCACATATAGCATTTTGTGCTCTCGATCCTGACCATGCCCTTGAACAAATTAACAGATCCAGGGAAGTGTTCGGTGGTTTAGTGGGAATTACCTTGAACCCATCTGCTAGAACCAAGTTCATTTTTATCTCTCAAGAACTTGCGAGGCTTGCTACAGAAGCTCAACGAGTGGCAGTGGTCAATTTATCTAAACGGACCCAGCATCATGGCATCTCTTCTACTGCACTGAAACGTCAGGAAAGGAACATCTAAGATCTTAGGGCAACATTTAGAAATTTTACGAATCCTTTTACTCTTGAGAATGATGACTTATTCAACTTGGTCACAAAGTCAGTTACTCTAAAAGAAGTCAACCAAGATCTCTGCCGACAAAACGAGATTGGCACCAAACTATTTGCAACATTTGTATCAGAGCTTATCTAGAAAGGAGATACCAATCTGTGGTCACCAATGAAGAAGCATAAATTGGCCACTTGAAAGAGCATAGCGAAAAAGGTTAAAATAACACTCAGAGAAATTGTTCAAAGTCCAGGAGGACCGATCATTGTTTGCACGTTTGTTAGTAGTGTGCAAATGAAGGCCTGAGATCAATTTGAAGGATGCTATTAGTAAACATGAATTGTCTGCGGTTTCATGGTCACGGTTTGCTGCTGATGTATGCATGCTTCATTGTTCAATGAAGAGCAGCTTGATGGGCATTTTAGAGGGTTACGTGTAGGTGAGAACACACAATTGAACAAAACAAATCAGAGCATCCTTGATCTCGACAGCCAACAATCGTGTTCTGCCGAAGAGACAAAGCTGCAATTGACCGCATATCTTGCAGATAAGATAATGCAAAGTGAGCATCTACATCAGTAGTTATATAATAGCGGTTTCAGAACAGAACGTGGTGGGAGTAGCTGATCCATGATCCGCGGCTACAGGAGGGAAGGTGGGTTGTCAAAACAGAGGCGATATATATATATATATATATATATATATATATATATATATATATATATATATATATATATATATATATATATATATATATATATATAATGTAGGAGGCCGACTGTTGTTAGACTGTTTTAATCGGTGGCCGCCGCAGATCACCGATCGGCAGCTACAGGAGGGAACTGGGCTGTCAGAACAGTGGCGATATATATATATACATGTATATATTGGCTGCGATGTGTTTTATAATGTAGGGCCCACCGCAACACCCCCATCCATTGTTCAGACCATCAAAATCCCCATATTAGAGAAACGCAACTGTATAGGTAAATATCTGCCATGGACATTGGTGAAGTACTTCAAAATTTGGCGAGATTATTGTAGCAAAGCTTATTAGCCATACCACTTATGTCAAGAACCTGGCAGCTCTCCTTCCCGAGAAGCCAACCCCCAACACCACCGCAGGAAGCTACCAACCACTCCAGAGAATCCCCCCACCCAAAGCTAAAAAACCCACCCAAGTTCACAGATGAGGAGATCAACAGTTTTCTTGATGCTTTATTCCAGGAAATGAGGGACATTCCACCAGGATTTGTGACGGTCCCACATGCAATCAAGAACTATCTGCGGGGATGGGAACTTCCTGGGCCTGGGAAAAAAGATCCAATAGCTTTCCTGGATAAAAACCTGGACAAGATTGAGAGGAAGTTGGTGGAAGAGGTCCTCGACCTGAAGGGGTTGAATTTCTCCCTTACTCTCAAGATCACCCTCCACAAGGAGAAGAATGATGGGACACAGGTCACGACAGATCCCCTGTTCTGGTCTAAGCAGCATGCCATCCTGATAGTAAGCGATATTAGTGAGGCTGTGAAGGAGGCCAAAGCCAAGGTGCGGCACGGCCTTGAGAACTACACCCGCGAGCGGTCTGGCTGGGCAGTCGACCAGGTTGATGCATTGTACCTCAACATCGCCAGATATCAACCACTACGTGGTGAGTCCTACATCGATCTCCCTGCTTCGATTAAGCGAAAACGTGCCGTGGTTAATGTCCAGAACAATGATGCCCACTGTCTTCGCTGGTCTCTCTTGGCTGCTACTTATCCTGCAAACAGTAATCCCCAGCGGACATCGAAGTATTTAGGGCACTGGGACACCCTTGACTTCAGTGGTGTAGACTCTCCAACCCCTCCACCAGCTTAAGCGTGTTGAGCAGCAGAATGGCCTGGCCATTAATGTATTCGGGAATGATAAGTGTCTACCCACTGCAGTTGAGTGACACTGACCCAGACTTTCCAAGGACAAATCTGCTGCTTATCGAGAAGGGTGGCAAGCAACACTACCTCTGGATTAAGGACCTGAATCGTCTGCTCTATGATCAGAGTCGGTATGGAGGGAGAAAGCACTTCTGCGAGCGGTGTCTCCACAGTTATTCTCGCGAAGACATTCTCATCATGCACGAACCGGAGTGCTGTGGTATGAGTGACAGACCAATGTGTATAAGAATGCCTACAGAGGACAGGAAGATGCTACAGTTCACCAACTACCACAAGCAACTCAAGGTGCCATTCATCATCTATGCCGACTTTGAAGCCCTAACAACCAAGATTGAGGGGCCAGAGGCGAACCCAGCTCAGAGCAGCACACAGAAAATGCACCACCATGAGATCTGTGGGTTATTATACATTGTGGTCCGCTGTGACAGTGTCAGTGAACCACCAGTGCTGTATCGAGATGCAGCTAAGCACTTCCTGGATCGATTGGCACAGGAAGAGAAGATAATGACCGTGCTCGCCCACCCTAAGCCGGAGATGACTAGAAAGGACTGGCAAGCTCATACAACCGCAGTCAGTTGCCATGTATGCGACAGACCATTAACTCATGACGGAGTCATAGATAGTGTCAGAGATCGCTGCCACATCACTGGTCTCTACAGGGGAGCAGCACACAATGTGTGTAATCTAAAGCTGTGCCTCAACCCTAAGACCACCACCATCCCAGTCGTGTTCTGCAACCTGCGCGGGTATGATTCTCACCTCATCATGCAGGCCATCTCCCAAACAGAGGAACAGATCAACTGCATCCCCAACAATATGGAGAAGTACATCTCCTTCAGCCTCCGTCGGCTGCAGTTCATCGACTCGGCCCAGTTCCTCTCAGCATCACTTGACAAGCTGGTAGCTAGTTCCACAATGTTCCCACTTACAAAACAGTATGAACCTAGCACTGCCAAGCATGAGCTCCTGCTCCTATTAGTACATTGATGGGTGGCACCATTTCAACGAGACCTCTCTCCCACCTCAAGCTGCTTTCTACAGGAAACTCTCTGGCGAGGGAATATCTGACAGCGACTACAACCACGCACATGCTGTCTGGGCCCAGTTCGGCTGCCAGACCATGGGAGACTATCATGACCTCTATCTGCGGTCTGATACCCTGCTCCTTGCAGATGTCTTTGAGAACTTCCGCATCACGAGCCTCTAGCAGTATCGTCTGGACCCAGCACACTATTACACGAGCCCGGGGTTGAGCTGGGATGCACTTCTAAGGAAGACAGGTGTGGAGCTGGAGCTCCTCACTGACTACAACATGCATCTCTTCATAGAGAAAGGATTCAGGCATGGTGTATCAATGGTCAGCAAACGCTATGCTAAGGCAAACAACCCATACATAGCTGGCTATAATCCACAACAGCCGACAAGCCACATCATGTATCTGGATGCTAACAATCTCTATGGCTGGGCAATGAGCCAACACCTACCGACTGGGGGGGTTTGAGTGTGTCATTCCTACAGAACAGGACATTGATGGCTCATTGCTAGCCATAAAGATTACACAACATCCTGATGATGATGAAAAGGGCTACATCCTAGAGGTTGACCTTGAGTACCCACAAGAGCTCCATGACATGCACAATGCCTACCCGCTGGTGCTTGAACGGATGAACGTAAAGGAAGAATGGCTCTCAGAGTATCAGTGTGCATTGGGCGATTCGATAGCGGAGACGACAGCAAAAAAACTGGTGCCTAACCTGAGAGACAAAGAGCGCTATATCCTACACTACCGCAACCTGAAGCTCTACCTCAGCCTGGGTATGAGGTTGAAGAAGGTGCACAGGGTTCTACGCTTCAATCAGTCGTCGTGGATGGAGCCATATATACGGTTAAACACAGAGCTCCGTAAGAAGGCCAACAGTGACTTTGAGAAGGATCTCTACAAGCTGATGAATAACGCTGTCTTCGGTAAGACCATAGAGAACTTGCGCAAGCGAGTGGATGTCAAGCTAGTGCGGTCATCCGAGGACAGGCTGCGCCGCCTAATAGCCAAGCCTAACTTCTCCCGGGCGAAGGTGTTCGATGATGATCTAGCTGCTCTCCACATGTACAAGACGATCCTGCTGCTGAACCGCCATGTCTATGTGGGAATGTCTATCCTGGACCTCTATGACACAAGCGACTGCCCAGTAACATACCCGCTGCACAGTACTGCCAACAAGAAGGTCCTGAGCAAGATGAAGGATGAGTGTACCGGGGTGCCAATCCAGGAGTTTGTTGGTCTGCGCCCGAAGATGCATTCCATCAAGCGGTCAGATGAGCAGGAAATCAAGAAGGCAAAGGGTGTATGCAGGGCTGTGGTTAGACAGATTCGCCATGCGCAGTACAAGGAATGTCTCTTCGAGCGAAAGTGGCTAACCCCACCCAAAACCTCTCCCCTAACAAGAATTCTGGATATAACCCAGTTACCCTTTAACACACAAATGTGTTCAAGAAATTGTCAATTTACTCATAGAAAATGTTTATTTGCCGACAAAATAGGGGTATTTTTAAAAATTGTCCACTAGAATGACTGGCTTGGTTATCGGGCCAGTCATTAGTGATACATTTTCAAAAATGGTCTTCTCCTGGTCTGCAAAGGGACATTTCTCAAGACCACTGCAGAAACCGTTTTGGCCGGCTTGAGTGTTAAAGTGTTGCAATGAATAATATGACTCTGTTTGGTTTGTTTTGGGGTTCCCTTTTACTTTCTTCTCTGGGGCCTATTTTGAAAATGTTTGGTCTGTTTGCTATTGTAGTCTAAGCTTTATGTTGCTATCTTAAACAGTAAAAGTTAACAGTAGCATTGTTTGAGTTGTTTGCATATGTCTGTGTAGGATTCAACGTATAAAATGAACTGACCAGACAACAAAATGTGTGCCACAGATCTTCGCCGCATTGGAAATCTGAATCTCAGACCAGTTTTTCCAGTCATCATGCCGAATGCCTTTAATTCATTCCTCTCGGCGACGTCATTCTATTTATGTTCTACCGACTGGTATTGTATAAAATGGTAGATTCTTATCCGCACCAATTCTTCACTTGCACAGCACCTACAGCACAGCAGCTATCCGGCCCAATTTATCATAGTTCTCAGATATCTAAATTATTTAGCTAATGATAGTACAGAGTCTGTAGGTTCTTTCGGGATTAATTTATATTGGCTGTCAGTAAATAATAAAAACAATAATAAATCAGTGTATGTTTCCACATCTATATTATGTTTTTGTAATTGCTCACACTATACAGTAACACAGTATAAATATATATGGTCGAGTTGCTTAAATTCGTGAGTACCGAAATTCGTGAATTTGTTTTTATCGCTCTCGTACTATGATGTAACGTTGCATGTAACGCATCTACACAGTAGCCACCTTTTGATTGACAGTTCTGAACCTTGACAAAGTTTTGAGCAAGATACGGTCAAAACAAGAAACTTTTCATTCCATTACTGATGGTAGTGATAAAAATTTCAAGATTCCTTAATGCACTTTCTTAGATTACTTACTTGCGCTTATTTAGCACCTAAAATGAGCAATTTTTACAATCCAAAGTTACCACCTGCTTACCTGTGTACATATTTCCGCCGCGTCGGATTAGACTGATTGACAGGAGCATGTCTAAGTTTTATTGGAGAGGCTCTAGAGGAAGGGATGGGTGCTTATCAATGATTTACCAAAATGTCAAAATTAACATAAAGTGCACACATGTTTTTGTAACGATAGAGGTTTTCTTATTCTTCCCTTTATGCCTGCTGAACATGTTTTAAAGACCCTAGCGTTAGTTCATTTCTTCAGCTCATTAATGTTTATGAATTTCAGGTGACGTCACTACCTAACGAAAGCGGCATCCATTTGAGTTTTTTCTTTTCTTCAAATGTATCAACTGCTTTTATAATTTATACATTTATTTGTAGGACTAATTTATGGGTTAAAACGGGAAAAATTAGCAGTTGAAACATTCAACAAACTAATACAGTGATATTTAAGGATTTACAAGCATGTAACAGATACCTGAAGATGCATAATCACCAGTTCACGAAATTCGGTACTGCTACTTCACACATAACCTGGCGAGGTGGGTCAGTTCAAATGCTTGAAATCTGTTTAAAAATTAGAATTTTGTACTGAAATCTTTGCATTTGTATTCGGAAGTGTTATTTTGTATTGTGTTAAATTCCTGCCCAGATCTGTTAAAGAGTTTTCTTTCACAAGTGCATTACTTGCTTAGATTCACGAACTCCGGTACCCCTAGTATATATCTAAGCAAGTAATGCGCAGGATTATGGGCAGTAGTAGCTATGGGCTCATAGAATTAATTATATAAAATCAGCGCTGATGCAATGGGAATGGAGTTTTAGAAATGATCAGTCAGATAACATTAATTCGCGATGCCAAAAATATACAGTTTTTGAAATTTCATAACTCTCTAACTAATAAGAACACATTTCTGATTTTTTTCAGAGGTGAATAACATACATATAGTCTTTATAACAGCCAAGTTTCAAGTATGTGAGACATATACCCCTGGAAATATGAATCTTTGTAATGAAGAAGACAAAATGATTTTTCTAAATTGCTGGAAGCACCTGGCCCATACAACATGTACAGCACCTCTGATTTCTGCTGGAATAGAAAGTAGAATACCATAGGTATTAGTTTGGACAGCAATGTCTTTCTGATTGAATGAGAATGTGTTCATATTAATTTCTGAACATCGGTCAGAATGAGTAAAGCTTCAGATTCGAGCCCATTTTGAGGTAGCATAGATACTCACCTATTTGACCTACTGTAAATCTGATGGCAGATTTGGATTCTACAGCATTGAATTAGTCTAGATGCAAAGTTTCAGAGTGTTATGTTAAATATTTATGATTCTATGATAGCATGAAAATATCACATCGCGACACCAAGTCATTGTAAAACATGTTTCTAGTCAAAATTTGGAAATGCTGTAAAATATTGGGAAATGATCCGATCAGTCTAAGATTTTGGCTTTCTACATATTTTATATTACTCTTAAAGATATTAAAAAATCTGAGATAGTGTGGTGGAAGCCATTTGTTGATCTGACATGGACTGACCGTGCTGCCTCACATAAACACGTTTTAGTAGTCCACCATTAGGTAGCTGGCCCTATACAGTTAGCTAATTAACCACCAATACTTAAGATCCACCATCATCATACATTAGATTTATTTAGATTTGGGGTTCCCACTTCCCAGACAGTGACGTGGATAGGAAACTGTATGAACGTTTTTAAGAACCACCACTCGAGTGGTCCACTTACCCCTTTCACCGACGACCCCATGAAAAAGTAAATTCTTTACGGGATAAAATATATTCTGCCGATGGCAGCAACAGCTTCCAGTCAAATTAATTTCTAATTATGCAACCGTTTTTCTGTATGACAGCATTGAAAATGGGATATGTGGAATTCATCGTTGAATGGGTTAAGATTAAGAACCACCTTCATCATACATCTTCATATATCTTAGTGAAAGTCGCCGCTGCCTCGCATTAACTTAAGTGGTCCTCCTCAGACAAACAGATTTATTTTTAGAACCACCAGGTGCTATTTCACATGTTTTTGAACAACCATCAGGAAACCTCAAGTGGTTCACCTTAGATATAGTAGGTGGTGCTATGCATTAGGCTAATTATTCACTAATATTTTTTAAAAACCCAACAACCTCATCATCATCATACATGTGAACGGGGTCTTTTACAACCACTGTCAACAATGGTTATTCAGTTTGAACCACTGCAATGTGTGCATTAAATGTTGTTGGCATTCATTGAGAGAAAGGTTTCAAAATTTGAATTTTTGGCGTAAAAAAAACAACAGGGATTATTTAATTGTTAGCACCCACAGCGTTGTATCAACTAGGCTAGATTTAATTGCAGGAAACCATTACAATGGGCTGAATATCTTCGACAAATACAATGAACATTGCTCTAGCCAATCAGCTATCAGAAACGTCTTCACAAATAGAAACGCATGTTCACTTGCTGGACGTCCACTGGCCTTAGATTGCTGATCAGTCTGTATTAGTCTTTCGAGCCAAACAGACGCATACTTGTAAGATTCAAATTCTCTTTCAAGTTTTTCAAATTTATTTTCCTCATTCTAGGTTCCATACAGTACAATCACCTACATTCCAAAACTACCCTTTTTGACAAAATCGATTCAATTCTTTAATGGATCTTTTTCAAACATTGTAGATTCACATTTTCCGTAGTATGTCTATTTAACTTTTAATCAAATATTTGTATGTCTTAAATTTACACTTACATTCAAAATTATTTTTATTCAAACATACGGCAGTCAATTTTGCTCATTTCTGCATATAAAAATATATCCGAATCATGATAGTACACAAAATTATCTAGTAGGTTTTATTGAATCTATTCATATATTTCAAACATCCGGATTACAGAAATTAAATTACAGAAACAGGGTCCGATCTTTAGCAATGCCACTGACTCTTAGTCATCTGAAAAAGAATAGGAATGATAAGTTAGAAATAGGAAGTTAAGTTAGAAACCAGTATTGATGTAAATTTGTTCAATGAAATTACAAATTATATCAATGGATTGAGTGTCTCAATCAAGTAAGCCAGGCATTTCCAATGATAAATTTAAAAAAATAACCTTTTCTTTCCTCTTCTAATGGACCTTTACTTGAGTATTAAATTATTAACAACATAGTGAGACATACAGAGAAGGTAATAATTGTAGGAACAATATGCCTATACGAATAGGCCAGGATATAACCTGGCGGCTGTTATTGATCTACCGGCGGCTGTTTTCGATGGCAGCTGTTATCGTCATACCACAGGCCTTTGAATTTTCGTCCATCCATCCCTCTACCACATATCCCTCCTACTATATATAATATACACAAGGTGTGAAACCTTCATCTGTGGGCACCATTGTCAGAAAGCTGATTGGTTGGTTTGTAGTCAGAAACGTGATGTCAGCGGATTTTGACAACAAACCAACCAATCAGCTTCCTGACAATGGTGCCCACAGATGAAGGTTTCACACCATGTGTATATTTATATATATATAGTATGGGGAATATGTGGTAGAGGGATGAATGGACGAAAATTCAAAGGCCTGTGGTCATACACCTATTTCATCCGGGCCATTGCTTTTATTGGGGTCGAGTCCTTTCAATGGGGCGTGCCGCGAAGAGTTATCTCCCCAGAGGGCGTGCGTGCGTTGTGAGGCATAAATATACTTCCGCGTTTATCAATGGCGTGTATAGTAACAACGTCAGAGTACCGTATCATTGCGTAACGCAAAGCCGTTTTAGGTAACAAAATGCTGTTATATTGTTGTGTTCCTGGCTGTAAAGTTAAAAGAGGTGGAAATAGATCCCGAAAGAAGCAGATATGCTATGTAAGTTGCGAATATCCGTGAAAGAATCGATACGGTGACGCGCAAACTGTGGATGTCGAGATCGACTGAACTCGTTTACAGCGATCATATAGGCCTACATACATATTACACCGGAGTGGTTCAAAGAAACTCTAACATGTATGCTTAAATAAATTTATATTGTGTTATTTTATTGTCCACATTGTCAAATACATGAACAAATGGCATCTATATTGGACACGTTCTTGCGATCGCCAGTTATCATCCCAGGTTGTGGCTATTATAGGGTGGTCTCTTAAGACAAGTCAATAAATATGTCATGAATACCAGAGTTTCTTTAAAAACCAATGGTCTATCAGTAAACCTGTTTTAACCGTTTAATGCTAAAATTAGTTCCAGAAAAATTATATTTTCTCATAGAAAATATCCAGTAGGGTAGGCCTACAAAGAAAATTGTTTTAGAACATTTTCAAGGGAATGGCTCGCTGCAGGTGGACCGTTACATATATTATAACATTTAACATCAGACATTAATCACAGGTACAGCATAATGTATACATCATAGGAGGTGTTACCCCAATTTTTCATTGTCAAGACGTACACAGATTAATTTCTAAATCCATTTAAGCAATGTATTTGAATCTCTATTAAGAGACCATCTGCCTTAAGAGACCACCTTTTAATTCTCCCATGGGAGGTCTCTCAATGCAGGTTTGAAAGTATGTCATCAATTTCGTTTGTTAGCACTGATGTCATCCATTTTCAAATAAACATTTTTCAAGATCACTTTTGATTAAGCAAATAAGAATAAGAATTTGCGGGTTAAGAGACTCTTTAAAAAAGATTTCTACTGGAATGACTGGATAAGTTTTCTAAAATAGTCTTCTCTTGACTTGTGAATGATAATATTTGCTCAATTATGACTTGTGAATGATAATACATGTATTTGCTCAATTAAGACTTATGAGTGATGAAATTTACTTAATTGTGACATATTAGAGATGAAATTTTCTCAACTGTGAGCTAGAAATGATGAAATTTGCCCAATTGTGACTTTTCAACAATATTTGCTCAGTTATGACTTGTGAATGATAATATTTGCTCAGTTGTGGCCTGTGAATGATAGTATTTGCTCAGTTGTGACTTATGAATGATGATATTTGCTTAATTGTGACTTATGAGTGATAATATTTGCTTACTTCTGCCTTATGAGTGATGAAATTTGCTTAATTGTGACATATTAGTGATGAAATTTGTTCAGTTGTGATTTATGAATGATGAAATTTTCTCAACTGTGAGCTAGAACTGATGAAATTTTCCCAATTGTGACTTATGAATAATAATATTTGCTCAGTTATGACTTGTGAATGATAATATCTGCTCAGTTATGACTTGTGAATGATAATATTTGCTCAATTATAACTTGTGAATGATAATAGTTGCTCAATTGTGACTTATGAGTGATGAAATTGACTTAATTGTGACATATTAGTGATGAAATATGCTCAGGTGTGATTTATAAGTGATGAAATTTTCTCAACTGTGAGCTAGAAATGATGAAATTTGCCCAATTGTGACTTTTCAATAATAATATTTGCTCAGTTATGACTTGTGAATGATAATATTTGCTCAGTTGTGGCGTGTGAATGATAGTATTTGCTCAGTTGTGACTTATGAATGATGATATTTGCTTAATTGTGACTTATGAGTGATAATATTTGCTTACTTCTGCCTTATGAGTGATGAAATTTGCTTAATTGTGACATATTAGTGATGAAATTTGTTTAGTTGTGATTTATGAATGATGAAATTTTCTCAACTGTGAGCTAGAACTGATGAAATTTTCCCAATTGTCACATATGAATGATAATATTTGCTCAGGTATGACTTGTGAATGATATTTAATCAATTGAGACTTATAAATGATGATATTTAATCAATTGAGTCTTGTGAATAATGATATTTAATCAATTGAGTCTTGTGAATAATGATATTTAATCAATTGAGACTTGTGAATGATGATATTTAATCAATTATGGATCTATGAGCCATATCTCAGAAACTGCTTGTCTGATTTTCTAAAATTTTACCACAACAAAGAGTGTGATCTTATACTAGACGTCGCCAATGTTGGCCGGGCATGATCTAAAGAAATCCAGAAAGTGTGAAAAAATTTAGGAAATCCTATTGGTTTTAAAAACTTGGGGATACTGGCATTTCATTATATAAATAAAGAGTATAGGCCTATATTCATTATTTCAATGTTTCAGCTCTGTATGTTATAAGGTTGAATATAATTGTATGTTGATCATAGGATGCATCTATTTAACCATTTAATGGCTAAATTTAGTCAAGACCTTAATGTCAAAACATTTGCTTATTGAATGTCCATTTTCGGGCCAAGAGAAGAGTATTTTTGAAAATGTGCCATTGAAATGACTGTTTCGGTTATCAAGCAAGGCATTCCAGTGGTACATTTCCAAAGGTTCTGTTCGCTTGTCCTGCAAGACCACTCCAGAGGCTGGTTTTTGCCCTGACCAGTAAACTGTTGAAAGGCATGCAAGCACGTAGGCAAGCAGGCAGGCAGACAGACATGAAGGTAGATAGAAAGAAAGATAGAGAGTATCCATCTCTACCAGCAAGCAATAGGGAAGTAAGCAATAGGGAAGTGAGGCTATGTATAGGCTAGATAGATAACTAATCGCTACTATGACGTAAATATTGCTACTGCAATACATGATGTGCCACCATGAGAATAAGATTGGTCATACACAGGGCTGGTGTGGGTGTCGGGGTGGGGGGGGGGGGGGGAGTAGAAACTATTGTTGTATTTAATAGGCCACAACGACCTTTCTTGCTTGATTAATGAAAGTTACCACTACTAAATTCTCCCCATGGACTTTCACCCTCAATAGCTCAGTTCAGAAATTGTAACACATTTAATACACTTCTAGCAAAGCATGCATGTAATGGATTGAATTGTATATATTTGGTAGTCCTTATAAAAAGTTATACATAACGTGGTCTATGCATACATGTATGGGCACTACAACCTGCTGTGATACAATTAACTCACAGGTTTTTTTTTATTTTTGCCTAGCATATAGGCCTACCATAGCCTCCCTCCCCAGCGCTAATACTGGTAGAGATGGATACACCGTCAAATTTTTGCCCCCCCCCCCCGCACCCCCCCCCCCCCCCCCGCCACCTAATCATGGAGACGCTCCTGCTGGTCAATTTACACTATCGCATCATTTACAAGTGGATTAAATAACGCACCGATGTCTGATTAGTGATTTTTTGACAGCGGCGACATTTATGTCTCGGTCCGAAGGTGATGCCTTAAATCACGGAAACGTAGAACGACGTTTGAAAATGTCGAGTTTGGACACTATTAAAGTCATTGTTAAATATATATTGCCAATAATGATACGGCATTAAACAAAGCAACTACAATCGGCGTTTATACGAACTATAACTACTTAAATAGACAAGATACGAATAACAAAAGTACAAACTTGCGTAATGGCAAACATGACCGCATTAGAGAGGATGCCTCACAACGCACCAACGCCGCCTGGCGGCTGTTGCAGCGGTGCGCCCCATTTATTTTCGATGACAATGGGCTGTATGGCTCTTACCCAATCTAACGAGTCTGTGACTTGTGATGCCCTCTAAGACCAGGCAGAAAGGAATACGATATTGCCTTCGTAACTTATTTTTGAAAGGAAATCTGAAGTCAAATAAAATTCAATTCGAAAACTGGTAACAATATAATTGTATCACAAATCCATTCACTATTGATTCTCAAGATAACCTTTTGGTGAAGACCAGTGGTGTTTGCCATATGAAGCTTGCAGAAGGAGATACTGGATTTCGCCTTGGAATCTACGGAAAACAATAAATCCAGCAGCTACAAGTTGTTTATTCAGCGAAGACATTATTGTGGTGTATCGGTTAACGTCAACATCTGCTTCTTCTTTTACATGCAGATTCCCCCAAGTGATGAGGCCCTCCGTGTGGGGTTTTAAAACAGTTTATATTGAAAGCAACACGATAACGATAGTTAATTATGACGCAAAAAAACACAACAGCAAACAGGAACGAAGAAACATGTACGTGCAGTGGGTCAGTGGTCCAGATGTAGAGCTGTCCAGAGACGGGTTCTTTCTTTGTGACAGGTTAGAATCCAGTCTCTGCCGATTCGTTCAATCAAGGATATGGGTTTTACTGATATTGACGCTGATATGTCAGGATGCAGTTGATTGAGCAGTAGCAGGGTCACGGTTTCGTCATTCAGCTTGCACTGGATTGCTCTGCACAGTTGGAGAGAGTGTGGCTGTCGAGTCTCTGCCAAGGCGGAGCAGTATTTGATTTGATTTGATTTGATTTTATTCTCTTGGTAAACATTACAAATTACAATATGATAACAGGGAGTCCACTGGAGGCTGTGCCTATTAGCTTGTGGACCCCTGACATAGAATAACATACAAATTACACATGATTTGACATAAGTAGACATAAGGCATTATGACAATATATTATACATAACTACAGACAAATAATATAGGATTTGACATAAAAAAGAAGAGAAAAAAAAGAAGAAAAAGACAAGACATTTGACAAACATGGTTCACTTGTTTTTGATTTTTTTTCATACTGTGGGTAACATATTTCACTCATTGGAATGGGCTAGGGGATGAAGGGGGTGGGGTGGGGGCTGGAGTTCATCCTGTTTCTACTATTATTATTATTATTATTATTATTATTATTAGTATTATTATTATTGTCTATCACCTTCTTTCCCTAGAGGAAAGAGAGTAAACCGGCTATGTGAATCTGTGTTCGAGTCTATTTCTTAGTGTGTTTGTCATGGCTGGATTTTTTAGAGCTCTTAGATATGATCAAATTCTGGATCTGTGTATATCTTGAGGAGTGCTGGTCCAATTTGACTCAGGTTTTAACACAGAAGCTGCACACTCGCTGAATATTCAGAAAAGCCACCTGACCGAGAGTTGTTGGTGGCTTAGCCAACCACAGCCCCCGGTCAAGTCCTCTTCAAAACACCCAGCAAGAGGAGCTATGTCCCTTGGGATGTGTTGTCTGTAAGACCCAGGAGCCAGACATTCACATAAAATATAATATAATAAAATTAATTAAATTAAATATGATTATGGTTAATGATACAGTAAAGATAACAATGGCCAACATGATTCTAGCAACAAACTGATTTGGTTATGACGTAAGTACTCTTCTGTACACATTTGGAATAGAAGACATTGCTGCCTTATGCAGAAAATTCTCCCACAAATTCCACTAGGTCCAGAATATTCAGCAGTACCGGTACCTTTTATTTTATGTAGACAATATGTCAAACCGGAGTGTAGAGGCAGGGCAAGAGCAGTAATATCAGTATTGTTAACAGGTGGTTCTTCATGATGAATTGCTGGTAATTGCTGTGGTGTCTGGGCGCATGAAGGTGCAGTAACTAATATATGAGTGAGGTCCAATTACTCGATTTAGTACTTATTAATGAACATTTGTTTAATAATATGTTTGCAGGAATTTTGACTAACAATCCGTGTACGTGTGTTCGTGTCTGTGTTAGTCCAGAGTTTTGTAGCATGAAAGGATGGTTTTTGTTTTGAGATTTCCATTTTATTGTATTCTGTGTGAAAGTTGTGTCTAGATCTGGTGTTGCATGCGTGTATTTCAGTGTTTAGGTTAAAGAGAGAAGACAGTGAATTTGGTAGATTACCTTTGAAAAAATCTTTTATTATTGTATATAATTGGAGATTACCAATACACAGTACAGTAACTGTACTCTGTTTGATAAATAACTTGTTATCCAATTTAGGGCAATTCCTCTCACTCAATAATAAAATAGTTTTTTTTATGAGAATCTTATGATCACTTGTGTCAAAAGCCTTAGAAAGATCAAGAAATATGCCAAGAATATGTTCTTTGTTTTCTAGAGAATTTGTTATTTTTTCCAACATATCTATCAGAGCCAGCATTGTGGAGTGATTTTGTCTAAAACCATATTGCGCTTTATAGAGAATAGAATATTTATTTAAGAAATTTATCAGTCTATTGTAGAAAAGTCTTTCTACAAGTTTAGAAAATAGTGGCAGTACTGAGACGGGCCGATAATTAGTGAAGTCAGAAGAGTCCTTGGCCTTATATATTGGTGTCACCCGTGCTACTTTTAGTCGAGATGGGAATATACCCTGCACCAGGGAAAGATTACAAATGTGGTTCAATGGGATTAATATTTGTGAGAGATAGTTTTTAAAAATGTTCCATTTAAAATTTTCAATGCCTGCACTTTTGTTCAGTTTGATTTGCATTAAGATTTTTGAGATTTCATCTGTGTTAGTAGGATTTAGAAAAACTGATGATTGATAGCTGCCTGTCAGATAATCTTCTATATTTGTATTAGAGGTATTCCTAATTTTTTCCGATAGGCTGGGTCCAATGTTGATAAAATATTCATTAAATTTATTTGCTATATCTTGGTTGTTGGTTAAAACTTTGTCATCATATATAAATCTTGATGTCTCTGATTTCTTGTTTTGTTTATTCAGTAGAGACTTTATTAACTTCCACGTTTCTTTGATATTGTCTTTCCGATTGATGAATTTATTATGGTAATGATTGATTTTAGCTCTCCGGATTACTTGGTTTAGTCTGTTGCGATATTTTTTATATTGAGATTCATTGTCAGGATACCAGGAAGTGTGAGGTATCTTCGTTGCCATCATTACATAGCCGACAGACTGGAGAGATGGTGCCTTTTCAGTCCCATTTTGCCAAGGTAGACTGGAGTTGATAGGTTCCGGTCAGGAGACTGGCCTTGACGATAGCCTTCTCGGTCTCCTAGCTGTAGAGTTGCCGTGGACTCTGACCAGATTGGAGCTGGACCATTCTCAAGTGTGATCATTGACTGCACCATAAACTGCATGGTTGACATTCCAGTTGCTGTGTCCCATAGGTGCATGGCCCAGAAGCTTGCTATTCCTTTATTGACCTGATGTTTACGTTGAATTCAGGTTCGTTGTCGCACTACACTCGGTTCGATCCCAGCAGGCGTGATTATGTGTGCAGATGACCTAGCATTAGTTGCACGAGCACCTGAAGCTATGCAACTCTTAATAAATGAGGCACAGCTGGATGCACTTGTTTAGTAGCACCAAACTAAAACCATGGTTGCTAGAGGTACAAAGCCAGCAAATCTCTGGAAAATGGGAAGCTGTTGGAGATCACAAATGAGGAGACCCTTCTTGGCGTTACTAGAACATCTTCGTGTAACAACCTAAAAGCAGTTGAAAGCAGAATTAATTCAGCATGGCATGCAACCTACTCCCTAATGGGTGCTGGCATGTATGGACTTAATGGCCTAAACCCAATGACATCAATACACATCTGGAAGATATATACTACTCCAGTCCTACTGCATAGCCTTGAGGGACTGATCCTAAAGCAGTCTGAGATCGAAAAGCTGGATGATTTCTACAGGGCCAATCTAAAATGCATGCAGCATCTACCTGCCAGTTGTGCGAACGCTGCAGCCTATCTGCTGCTTGGCGTACTACCAGTGGACGGCCAAATTCACAAAATGATTCTGATCTTTTTTTGTGAATATGCTACACAGAGAGAATTCCATCGAACGTGAGATAATTGAAAGACAATTAGCCGTCAAGGCAGCAGGGTCCTATAGCTGGGTAATGATAGCAAATCAGATGCTACAGAAGTATGGCCTGCCGGATGCCTACACTCTCCTGAAGAACCTGCCAAGTAAGGGAGTATAGAAAACAATGGTGGCAAAACAGGTCCATGACCACTGGGAGCACAAACTGAAAGAAGAAGCTGCTGGGAAGAAGACTCTGTCGTATCCTTCCCTTGACTCCTGTAAGATCGGGAAACCATACAGTGTATGGATAAGCTGCAAGTCTGATAAGACCTCTGTATATAAGGCTACTATCCAAGCTTAGTTACTAGTACAGAGATATAACCTACTTGGAGGAACAACCCGTAACCGTCGATGTCCAGCCACCTGTCCACTGTGCAAGAGCGAAGATGAGATGCAGGTGCACTTCCTTGTCATGTGTACATAGCTTCAACCTACACAAAAAGATCTCCTGAGTAAGATCTGTTGCATGTTGAAGACACTAGGACTCCCAAGTCACACAGAAGAACTGATTTCAAGCTATCCTAGACCATAGCAAGTTTGCTGCAGATGATCCTCTAACCTGTAGCTCTCGGATACTACAGAGACTCCAAAAACTATCCAGAGAACTTTGTCACGTCCTGCATCGACAGAGAGCTAAGATGACTCAATTGCAGTGATGCGCTCAAAGTTGCGTGCTGCATAGTTTCATGATGGGTCTGACTGCATCGCTGACTATACTCTACCAAACAGGCCACTCTTTTAAACAAACAATTTTTGCAACTTGTGATACTTAATGAATACTTAACGGATACTACTTGTGAAATCTCGCGAATCAAGCTTCTTGTTGGACACGTCGGAAGGAACTAAATATCTGTACCAACTGTGCTCCCTGTGGAGGTTCGTCTGAAGAACATCACATTGTTCGAGAGACGGGATTTACTGTGAAAGAAGAAGATATTCATAGAATCGCGATGACATCATCACAATCAAATTTCCCATAATACACTGGGAGCGACGCCATTTAGGGAGGGGCTAATTTAACATTACGAGCAATGGGCTGTAAAACCTTAATTACATTTTCTTTACTATCTTGCAAAATTCACTCATGATTTGATGTTTTCTGATACCAGGCTGATTTATTACAGATACTCACATACAGGATTTAGTCGTTTGAGCGTCATGGAAAATGTAAACAATGCATTGCTTTGGGCAGTCCTCTTTAGCATGTAGTAAGTTTGCCCCAACTTTAATGGTGGCCGATCTCAAGATGCCAGGATGTGCGAATCTATGAATACTCATGAAGTACGATCTCCGTTATATCCACGTTCTTCTAGATCATCCACCGGCAAAGGGAGCATGGAAGACTCTTACTAGGAAGCTGGTCAACAGGTTATGGTTGGATGAGCTCAATAGTCAGATACCGCTTTACTCATCATTACAGTATCTGTGTAACTGTTCTATAAACCTTTCATCTGCCCACATAGCAATTGAGTCGGTTACTACTGCTCCTCGCGATATATGCACATTACCGGCATGGCTGCGCTTGCTGACCAACTTCTATACCCAAACAGTACAACAGGACTAAGTATAGTCGTGGTATGATAAAACCTGATTGTCCACTATGTAACAATGGATCAAAGGACCATCACTATTTCCTGACAGTTTGTCAACCTTTAGCAGTGATTCGGACCAAGTACCAGGACCTTCTACAGCCTAGCCTATGCCCGATGTGTGTTGCGTATACTGAGTATGTCTGGGACGATAACGGTATTCTAACTTCATTCCTTATGAAACCACCGTGACATCTATACATGTCAGATCTCACGTGCAGTGTGTCTACTCAGTAGAGGAGATAATTCGTCAGTACTGCTTCACTTTGAACAATTTTCGAACACTCCTGACTGCTGAAAGGAACAATATCAATACCGAGAGTGACAGTGGTATATCTGGTATATGTCACATACAACAACAATAAATAAACTGTTGCATTCACGAGCTGGCCTCATATATATTAATATATTAATACTCCTTTGTGAGGTGCTCCTACTTACAGGAGGGATTTACATAATGAATTGAACTGAACTACTCAAACCAGAACTCAACCATGTTAGATCAACTTACATGAATCCTCTACTGACAGCAGGCGTCAACAAGCCTCTAACGTCAGGAATGGGCTGCATATATGTATGGTTCATTTTATTGTTATTAAGTTGTTATTAACAATTATACATTTGCTATGTTATAATGATTCTGGCGTATACATATTACAGATGGGTTCACAATCGTAGTTATAGAGCAATGGATGGCTTTCCCATAGCTTGTCTAGTCTGGATTTGAAGGAATTCACCGAGGGGGCACTGATAACGGATTCAGGTAGTTTATTCCATTGATCAGTACAGCACAATGGGAAAGAAAACTTTCGTATATTGAGTTTTGGTCTTATTTTCTTAATTTTTAGGCTGTGACCTCGAGTTATGCTATTTGTGTCTTGTCGCTCAATAAGGTCTGAAGTAACTTTGTCATATGTATTGCTAAGAATTTGATATAACTCGATCATGTCGCCACACAATCTTTTAAATGCTAATGTTGGTAATTTTAACTTTTGGAGGTGTACATGATATGTTAGATTATGTATACCAGGAACAAGTTTGGTCTTTGGACATTTTCGACTGCATTTATGTGATTTTTCAGATACGGAGCCCAAACCACATTAGCGTATTCAATATGCGGCGTAATAAGAGATTTATAGAGATGTTTAAAGTTTTCTTTATCTAGATAGTCAAATGTTCTCCTAATCAGTCCCATTATTTGGTTAGATTTGCTTATTTTTCCGTTTATCTGTTCATCGAAGCATATATTATGTTTATCGTCTATTATGAGATCAAAGCATATAGACAAAGTTCTGAACATCCTGAAGCATTCTGGTCGCCCGTCAACAAGCGAAACCTGTCTGCAAGCAATCCTACATCCTGGTAGACTTATCACAAAGCAAACTGACTCATACAAAATAGCGAAGTTAAGCAGTGTCAAGAGAACGCTGCTACGTATTGCACGATGCACGAAGCACGATGACCCTGGAAAACAAGAGCACATGCATGACCTGATGATGGGAAGAGGCTGTCATGAACACTAATCAAATTACACTTTTTTGCTCGTGTCACGTATATTGGTACAATTTATTTGATCAAAGACTTTCCATTACCGCAAATTAATGTGAATCGTGAACTACCATAATGACTATGCAGAAATTCTATTGAAGAGTACGGATATGATTCTACTATTTAGGATTTAACTCCATAAGGAGGTGCGTCTAAAGCACGTGCATCCAAGAGACGAGATCTAACAAGACAAGACAATACATGTATCACATGATTGCTTTCATCATCGATCATCATCATTTTCTGAGGCATAAGTCATTGCATTTAATGATGTACGTATTATTAGTTGCAATATTGCATAATTTTGGAAATGGTATTGCTGAAAGACAGTGCTGCCTTCAGAAGCGTCGTCTTGCGTCAATATCCTTCCCATAGTATTTCTTATTTATCGTACCATATAATAATGCTTCTGAGTATTAGTAGTGCTGGGCAGGAGCCCAAGGGTTAATTTTGTTGGCCATGTATTTTTGCATCGATCACAAGGTAGTTTATCCAGGTAACTTCATTTGATATGGTAATTAGGAAATTCTCTAGTTCCTATATAACCTGACTTTTACCTGTCCATATGGTCAGTTCAATGATTGTTAACTAGTCCAGTACTTTGGGTAGGTTTTGGTTTGTTGCTGCCAAAGCAAAGTTTCATTAGTTGCCATGTTGTGCAACGTGTAATTTTCACCAGCTTGTAGCTGTGTCAAACCTTAGGTAAGCTTAATGTTGTATAATTTAATTGTCTACAAAATTGTATCCGTGGTTGATGTACCCACATTTCCATTGTTAACCCATTGGTCCCAAAGCAAAGGGGGACACTTCAATATACATTGATAAACGTTACCAGCTGGCACCATGGTGTTGTCGGTTATACAGCTATAGACAGATTACGCATGCTTGCATCGTGCAAGCCTTTATCCAAAAATGAACTGTTAAAATGATTGTTGTTAATATTGGTACATATCTTATTAGATTATTAACAAGAACCTTATTGCCTTAGTTGCAGTTTGATCTTTGTGAAGATGCTGTATGGACATAGAGGAAATTAGTTCACAATTTCCGTTTGGCGTCTAGATTGGGCAAGTTGGTCTGGCTACTCTTCCCTCCGTCAAAGCATGGAGTCATCATACTGGTACGTGTTGGCTTGAAGAACAGTCGTGACTCGACGTGGTCGCCTACATCACCTGCCAGAGTTAAGTAAAATAGTCCATCCCAGGGATCAACCGATGTTGCTTGAAATTGAACATTACTCCAGAATTTATAATTTCATGGCATTCATAATCCTCCAAATCATAATCATTCTTGTAAATTTTGAAAATACAATTGTTATCTTTAAAGCTTTGAGAATTTTTTGCTGTTGAAATATATCATGTGTCTAGCCTAGGTAATATATTTTGATTAGCCAGCTTTCTTATCCTGTAATCTCTCCCCAGTAGCTAGTTAGGGATAAGACGAGATCAACCATGTGTCATAGTGCCCTACTTGGACTGTCATGGCATCACTACAGGTATGGCAATGTGGGGGCTCATCCGGGATTTGTCACATGAATTATTCCAACACACCTGCTGAACACGTACGTTACCAGCTGTTGTACTTTTTTGCAAGCTCGCTAATAATTTGAATTAGAAAATAATTAGCATGTTATCAATGAACGATATTTATATCCACGATATGTTATGTATGATACCGCTTTAGACATCTAAGGGTTAACAAGATGGCGGGATATTAAATTAGGCCTGTGTTGGCATTGATTACATTGTCGTTTGTAGCTTTGAAAATTTTGTAAACTAACGGTTGACCGGCGTTGATCTCTGACCATCTAGTTAATATTGTAGTTCGGATTGACCGGTCAGGTACCGGCCGTACTAGCTAAGCTGGGTACGCGCCGCCCGTCTAGGATTCGTTTCCTGAACAGGCCCCTCTGGGTAGAGCTATTAGCCTATATAGGCCTATGGGAGAGAGATAGAGAGCATGTCTAAAAACGACTACGTTCATTAAAACGCATTATGCACATGCGCGCGCCAGGATGCTGTTTCTATGGAGTGCGTAGATGTGACCTAGATAGGATGGCGCTTATAGTGTACTGAGCTGGTACTCTGTAATCCTTATTGATTGTCTGTTCCCGGTAAAGCTGGCATTAATCAAGACCAGAATTCGACGGGCTTTCCAAATCTGTAAACCATTTCAAAATCGGTTGAGAAATGGCTGAGTTATCCAGGAAAAGCTCTTCTAGATTATCTTCAAAATATTGCCCTGACGTCATAACCACGTGCACGTAAAGCTTCTAGAGTGTTCTAGAACGTTCGACGACGCGATTATTAGCTGTGCGCTGATTGTTTGTTGCTCGAACGATGATTGGATGAAGCCTGCGCCTGTGACGTCACAGAGAGTATAAAAGGAGAAGCGATCCAGTGATCGAGAGCATCCTCGGCCAGGGGCTGAACAGGTTGGACCTGTACTAGCTACGATCGACAGATATTACGCATATGACTTCAGTTTCCGTCGCATTTCCGTAGCTACCAGTAGCCAAATGGTAGCACCACACTAAAACAGTTTTTGTAACTCCCTATCTGCGGGAGTAATTTGGAACTTTTGATAATCGTTCATGAATACTACATCTACATTCGGAACACAAACTTGCGGTGAGGCCTTTGCGGCCTGAATATGTGGGTTTACAGATGTAGAGGCAGGATGTTCTTTGATGGATGACTTGCCGGATCTGCTGGCCACGCCTAAAAGTGGTATTTCAAACGACGACGCACCAATCGTGTAGATTCTTTCAACTTTCGACTGCAGCAAGTAAACTCTGCCCGGTGCGTCTTCAGAGCTGGTTGACGTACCCAGTGCCGTGAAGCTTTGTTTTGTATCTTCATTTGCCTCTAACAACCCCTGCTAGTGATCGGGTTGTTTACACCTTCCATCTGTGCCATCGGTGTACGGGAACTTTCTTCACCACGTAGTACTATCGTATCTTTTACTGACTGCTCGTTAGACATTCTATTAGACCTACAGCACTAAGCGATGCACTCCCACCATTAACGTTCTTACGGAACTCTTGTTTGCGGACAACAGCTCGCGGGAACCAACCTGCAGGAACCAGCCTGTGGGAACTTGCCAGCTTCCGGAGAGCGCGTCATCTCACGTCGACTACGGATTGACGTGTCAATTTCAGTGACATGGTAGCCTAACTTGGGAATGACTACCAAGTATTCAAGTAACTATACTTCACCATTTAATTATTTCTCTATATAGGTTTCGTTAATTATCTCGTATCCGTATGAACGGTTCCGATGACTAAAAGGAACCGTAACGGTCTTAGGACCGCTAGTTATAATTTCTGTATTTGTAGAATAGTTATTTTCAATGTGTTGCTAACCGCACTATAGTAGGTTCGTTAACCTGTATTACTATATATATCTTAATCATTGCCAGCGTACTGTTTGTTCTGGTTAGATTACGTATGTATATGGTCTGTAGCCATCCGTTAACTTGTCTTGCTTAAGTTATAGAAAATATAGGACTGCAGTGCACACAGGAAACACTATACAGCAAAATTTATATATGCAGCATTTTCTCCTGCCACCAACAATTTTTCACTAAGGTCGCTGTCCATGCTATAACTCTGTTTAGCCCGGCATGCTACCAACTAAACCTTTATTTATTCAGCTCGATAGGATAGGTTCAAAATGATTAGAGACAATTTCTTCATTACATACTGTGTAATATACTCTTCTCTTCTGGCAGTGCGATAACCTAGCCCCGCACTCCAGTAAGACTCATAACTACAAGATTTTGTCTTAGATATTCCTCTTAGCCTTGTGGCTTCTTAATTGTTTGGATGTCCCTATCTGCACCATGGGCTGATCCGACTCTGGGAAACTATTGGGGTTTCCGAGCGGTGATGACTAGGGTGCGGTATCACATACACATTCCCGTGTATCTTCGGATACTTAGTAGATAGTACTTTAAGCCAATGTAGGAAAGCACTGCGAAAACACATGTATTAATTATTATTTTATTTACTGACAATCCTCCCGCACCGCAGTGCAAAACTGGCAACTTGTATTTCAACCTAATGACAGGTTAAACGGTTAGTTCCATAGGACCAGGTGATGGGCGAGATACGTATTCTCACCGAATTCTGTTAAAATGTCTGGGCATGATATTTAGATCTGCCACGCCGTTACGGGAAGGACATTTACGGTGTGCATTCGTCTCTCTTACCCCCACCATAACGATAGGAGATATGGCCTAATAATGCTTCCGTGAAATGTAAACCATGTCTTGTAATGTTCATGTGGTTGCAAAGCGGAATGTCCGGATTCTCACCCAGTTCGGAGATCCCGCTAAGTAACATGTATGAGCACTGTCTACAGTATTGATGTCCTCGGGCATCTGTTCTCCGTGACAGCCATGTCTAATAGCTAGGTAGATATCAGCCAGTTGCGGCCTAAACTAATTCTTGTTCTGAAAACAACTAAACGGAATTAAGCAAAGCAGAAGGCCCGCAGAAATAAAACGGCAACTTCTAATTCAGCATATTAGCAAACACATAAGATGGTGATGAAGGAATCCATCGGGACTCTTCTCTTCCGACTTCACGTAAAACAGTATGCACCCATATAGTTATAATCTCACTAGGTATGGTCTTTTCATTCTACAGCATTTTTGTTTGAAACATTAGAGTGGGCCTATTTTTGCCTACTATTCTTCTCCAGCTTTAAGCCGTGGCGACACCTTCCCGAGACGGAGGCCCGCGCGAGGCACTTGCCTCTCGCAAGGATTCAGCGATGACGGCCCATGCCAGGATAATACTCCTCACCCAAACTAGCACTATGAGTAGTGCCCGCGTGAGGCACATCACTTTTTCGTCTAAGATAGCCTTCTTCCTTTCAGCTTAGAGGTATAATAACTTATATTAAGTTAAATAGCTCTGTCTCATGTACGGGAGCCTCCCTTGTGGGGGATACCTCTGCGGACCTACGCGTCTGTGTGGTACCTCCGGGAGCCCCATGTTGAAAAGTTCATCTACCTGTGCCTCTATGTCTTGTATTTTTGTATGCTCTTATTGCAGTTTTATCTAGCATATTTTCAATTAGTTAGGTAAACGCATTGTATAGACTTATATTTTAGGTCACCAAATCAAATCTTGTAAGTCCATAGATCACAAAATTGCTATGGACAGGCATACTGGTGACACAAATTCTTGGGATGAGACCGTTGTGTTTAATGTTCGCGACAATGGTCGCCGGGCCCCACCGGAATGATTGAGTTCCACCGGCCTTAGGAGCCGGTTTTTGTTTCCCGCAGGGCAGTCTCGTTCAAGGTCCGCCACCCCGAGCCCAGATGCTAACCAACATCATCACTCATCGTGCACTTACGGCACGGTGAGTCGACATGAGACATCGGAACGGCCCGACACAACCCAGTGAGCTACAAGTGGCGCCCGATGTGGGGCTCCAATAACAACAGTAAATACGCGCAGCAAACTCACGCCAACACCATATAGTGAGCTCAGTTCAATACCATCTCCATTCAGCGAGGACTCCCTCGATCAAGAGGTAGCCTCATACGATGAATTCTCAGCACACATGCTCACCGACTATGCCAGAAATTCTGCGGAATCATCAACTCCGCACTATAACCTGTTTTTGCCTGTTCACGATGGCACCTTTCGAGATGCCTCACAGGCGGGAACAGAATTTAGAACCATCTCGGATGTCCGCGACAGGCCAACTCCATCAGGGCCGAATCCTGGATGACTCCGACAAAGACCCGACTACGGGCATATCTACAGCCCTTCAGACTACTATCGTTCACCCGTGTCATCTACGGAGACAGTATGGTCGGGTGATAATCCACCACATAGACAACCTCCCGCACTGCCCCCTTCTAGCGAAATGCTATATTCTGGGGGAACACCGCAGAGTCATCGGGAGGAATCGGCACCACCATTTCGCCGGTATATTAGTCATGCCACATATCATAACCGTCAGCCACTTGCACCACCGCCATATGAGGAACGACAGTCCTCACCACGGGAGGAACGTCCGCGCACTCTCCACCGCAATCCGCCTCCCGTTCATAGAGCCATGCCGGTCTATGGCTCAACAAATGGCGCGGACTCAGTAAATTGGAGTACGCATGTCCTAGCTCCTCGGCATTGGCATCGACGGGAGACACCAACACCACCACTACCGGCACCACGACCAACTGCAGTTCAATCCTCAACTTCTCAGATACCCACACCACCTGGATTTCAACCACTTCACTCTTCCCGCGGTTTATTCTGAGTCATCCTCCCTCCCGAATTTAGCGGGGAGAATGACTAAACCAACTATAAAATCCAGTTCGAAATAATAAGTCGGACTAACTGCTGGGACGATAGACAGATGGGTGTGTATTTTGCAGCAAAACTTTCGGGAAAATCCCTGCAAGTTCTTGCGGATCTGGGAACCGATTGTACACCCACCTACATCCAACTGGAACGAGCACTCACAGAGCGATTTGGCGAAAATCTCGGAGAAACGATACCTACAACTTAAAAATCTTCGACGACGCGCGAGAGAAACTCTTCCTGAGTTAGCTAGCCGTATTCGAAGGCTAGCCACCCGCGCATATCCGAGCACCAATACGGAGGGCGTACTTCACTTGCATCTCGATACTTTCATCAATGCATTAAGCGGTGAACCCACTCTAAAAGAAAAACTATTTCTCAGCGACCACGGAAGTTTGGCCCAAATAACGGCAACCGCGGTTCATATCGAGAACTTTCTAGAGCGGGAGAATAATAACCAGCGCCAACTCCATCCTATCAATGAGATAAAGGGTGCAGCTATCGCCCCACCCACTAGCGCTCCCCCCAGATCAGCAACAGCCACCGCACAGACACCACCACCATCAGATACGCAGAAGACCAGTCAGAATCAAGCGCCTGGAGGTAGGGGACGTGCCCGCAAGCAGGCAAGGCTGGGGAAAACTGTCAAAGTTTGTATACTGTTGGCAGATAGATATGGATCAGACCGTCGGTTGCCCCTGAGCGTGAGCTCAGATGGTGATCGCTATTGACTGGGTTGCCGGCCGGTCATCTTGATCATGTCAGTTCATCAACCCGTTACTGGTTATGAGTGGTCAAGATGGCTCAATGTACAGTCAGGCCATGGCAAGCGTTCATATTGTGAGTAATGTCTCCTGTGATCAGAGGTCATGAAAAGTGATTCTTTGGGAAGCAGGAGGGTATGTGTGTGAGACGATGTAACCTGTCACTTGCCGGACGAGTGGAGCAGTCTGGTGCCCAGGTACCCGTGGGGTGGATGATCTGTCTAAGTACGATGAGAGAGACGGCCGCAACAGAGAAGGTGGCATCCCACACCACATCAACCCACATTTTATCCCCCGCGGTGGGCAGGGAAGCATCCAGTTCAGCAGACTCTCGGATCTGCACAGGGCCTCTCAGCTAAAATGACGTCAAAGAACGATCTACGTGGAGGCCTTAGTTGCGATACGTCTAGCAGACATCACCTCCGTGGCATGGTCTATGCGGTGCTACGGCCCCTTGCCAAGATGACCCTATTGGCGCCCGGTTCTGTGCTCGCTTGGCTCGGGAGTCGTCAGTGTGCATCATGACTCTGTTCCAGATTCTGTTCCCCTGATTTGGACAGGTCTTTATCTCAGGCATATACGAAAAGGTACCTAGCCTAGGCTGCATCCTGTGTGGGGAACTGGGTGTCTGTCCAGTGTGGCGGGGACAGCGTGCCCGTGTCCTTCTCCCGGCTCAACTGCGGCTTTCACACAACAACGTTCAGTGACTAACCATCATCCACAGAAATCAGCTTTCACACCAACACCTAAATGCACGGCTTCCAATATGTCCGTGCCTACGTTGCCTCCCCCATCCGCAGCAAGGACATCCCCTTCTTTTTCCATACTCGACAAACCTTCTTTCCTATGTAAAACGGGAGTAGTAGGTTGTAGTTTTTGAAAGCACCACGTCCCGCCACCAAGACACCAGATTCTCTGTGCCCTCTCTGCCCTCTGGCGGTATGCAGAGCACCACCCCAATCAGCATCATCTTCCGCATCCACAGACAGTAGTGATTCAGGAGAGACCATTCATTCTGCCTCATGGATTCGCAAGCGCCGACATAGACGGAGGAATGGACGTCCATGGAGACCATGCTGTTTCTTCTGTGCATCAACAAAACATCCTATGAAGCATTGCCGGAAATGGCTTGCACAGGTAGAACTTATCCGTCATCGCATACGTGCCGCTGCCTATACCAATACTGCTCACACAGAAACGACAACAACACCACCACCATTGCGACCCCCAGCTCCGTCTTCACCGCAGTCTACACCCCAGCAGAGACGACGAACTGGCCCATTCCTCACTCCACCACCTGCAGCATTACGAGAAGCAATACGGAGACAGTCGGAATATATACAGAGTGATGCTGCTCCAACACCATTATCGCAGACAGCATCATTGGAAACTCTTCCACAGGTTCATCTAAAGGTAATCTACAAATGTGCCTGCCTGTTTAGTGGCGTTTCTACAAACGCCACCGTCGACACCGGAGCTTCTGTTACAGTTTTTAACCAGCGCTTATATGAGAGCATCTCACCTCATAAAAAGCCTTCCCTTAAGCATACAAATATTTACCAACAGACGACTACGGGAGCAGATGTACCCGTGGGCGGTGTGGTTAATTTAGTCATTCAAATAGAGGAAATGCAATTCATTCAGACAGTTGTCATCGCCTCCATCCATAACGATGCCCTACTTCGCTCTAATTTTCTCAGTGCCAGTGAAGCCATCATACATTGCAGACAACAGGAACTCGACATACATGGCCGACGAATACCTCTCGGACCAGCCTCGTCATTATACGATAAGTGTGCGGTAATATCAAGTACCGCCATGGTTGAGCCAGGACAGGAACGGGCCACCGCACCACAGTTAGGAAGCAATACACACATCGGCATGCTAGAACCCGACCCTGATTATATGATCGCCTCACAATGCGCAAGTCCCCGCATAATAGTGGACACCACTGATAAACGGAAGATATCCTTTAGAGTGTTCAATGGTACTGCAGATCCCATCACCCTGGAACCAGGAGTACGCTGCGGCCAATTAGTGGACATAATTTCACTGGATACACCTGCACTTTCTGATACAACACCACCGCTGACTGATGATTTACCCGAACATCTACACGATTTATATCTGCGTGCCACTGTTGGATTACTGCAATCACAAAAACGAGAAATTCGGAAACTATTACATAAATATCGCGATAGTTTTTCCTCCGGAGATATGGATCTCGGAGAAACTCATCTCATACGACATTCCATCGATACTGGCAATAATCGCCCTGTACGACAACCGGTACGACGTCTTCCCATTCACAAAGAAGCAGAAGCACACCAACAAGTAAATGACATGTTGCGAACGGGTATTATCAAACCCTCAGCTTCTCCATGGGCTAGCCCTATAGTGCTAGCAGGCAAAAAGGACGGAACCTTGCGGTTTTGTATCGACTACCACCGCCTTAATGATCTTAGCGGTAAAGACACTTATCCATTACCTCGGATAGATCAGGCCTTGGATTCCTAGTCCGGAGCCAAGTGGTTTTGTACCCTTGATTTAGCTAGCGGTTACTTGCAAGTAGTTATGGATGAAGCTGATATGGAAAAGACAGCATTCGGTTGTAGGGACAGTCTTTTCCAATTCCGCAAGATGCCCTATGCGTTGTGCAACGCTCCCGGAACTTTTGAATGACTCACTGAGCAGGTATTAACCACACTGCAATGGGAAATCTGTCTCTGTTACATCGGTGACGTAATAGTCTTTGGACCCACATTTGAGCAAACCTTAAACAATTTAGACACCGTGCTATCAAGATTCCGCACGGCCAACTTAAAACTCAAACCAAAAAAATGTCATCTCTCCAAACAGAGCATCGAGTTCCTGGGACACATCATATCCGGTGATGGAGTGGCTACACAGCCATCAAAATGTAAGGCAGTAGCAGCAGAGTGACCTAGGCCCTCTTCGGTTATGGAGATGCAGAGTTTCCTTGGCTTATGCCAGTACTATCGCTGTTATATCCGACATTTCATCGAGATTGCTTCACCCCTCTACCAGATCACCGAGAAGGATAAACCCTTTGAGTGGACGAGTGAGTGTGAAGCCACCTTCAAGGCGCTGAAGGAACTCATGATGACCGCCCCGATTCTTGCTCACCCTAATCCAAACCTCGATTTCATCTTAGACACTGATGCGTCAGCTTTCGCTATCGGCGCAGTTCTATCATAGGTCACCGAAGACGGAACAGAGCAGGTGTTGGGTTATGGTTCGCATACTCTGAATAAAACGGAGAAAAGATACGCAACCACCAAGCGTGAATTATTGGCTGCGTTCCATTTCATCAAATATTATAAACACTTCCTGTACGGCGCCCTTTTACACTCCGTACAGCCCAGGTCTCACTACGGTGGCTCAGGAAAATCTGGAGGGCCAGGTAGCGAGATGGCAGGAACCCCTGCAGGCCTATAACTTTAACGTTGTTCACCGTCCTGGCAAATTGCATTGAAATGCTGGCGCACTTAGCAGAATCGGCGTGGAGGCTGAACACAAAAAGGCTGACACCGTGACACAGTCAACACAGCCATCTCCGGAGTTCCCTGAATTGAGGTGCACAGAGTGGAATCCAGAGAAAATCGCACACCACCAAACAACAGACATGCAGACATGAAATATATACACGTGGATTCAGGAGGGGTTATGTCCTCCTAAGGAATCGGTGACACCTTTATCCCCCATGGCTAAATATTATTACCAACGGTTCGAAGAATGTCAATTAATAAATAATGTTCTGTACATTAATGACCGTTTGGTAGTTCCAGAAAGTTTTCGAGCACTTATATTGAAACAACTACATGATAACGCCGGACATTTGGCCGTGGAAAGGATTGTTGCCCGTATCAAACTGAGATTCCACTGAATCGGGATTCGCGATAGTGTCAAGGCATGGGTTGCCAAATGTATCCCGTGCCAAAGACGCGCTGTTGGCCAACACCATATCGCACCATCGCAAATTAAGATTGTTGGTGCACCATGGGAGCGAGTGGCTATTGACGTGCTCGGACCCTTGAACATGACGGATGATGGAAATAAATACATCCTCGTATCACAAGATTATTTTACGAAGTTGGTAGAAGCATTTGCTTTGCTGGACCAAGAGGCATTCACTGTAGCGGAGGTCTTGGCCAGCAATGTTGTTCTACCGCTTTGGTATGCCTTATGAGTTGCACTCCGATCAAGGAAGTAATTTTGAGAGCCGGCTCATATCAGAGCTCTGCAAATTATTCCATATCGGCAAAACAAGGACAACTCCGTACCACCCCCAGAGCGACGGGATGGTAGAGAGATTCAACAGAACTCTCGCGGAGATGCTTACCAAGGAAACACGTCATGATTGCAGAGACTGGGATCTACGGCTCCCGTATGTGCTCATGGCTTACCACACTTCAGAACATTCCAGCACGGGCTACACCCCTGCTCAGTTAATGTTAGGCCGTGAATTAGCCTTACCCCTGGACCTGGCCATGCCACGGATACCAGGGGAGAAAAATTCACCAACTCTCTATGTCTAACTCTTGTGGCAAAGGATAGAACAAGCCCATGAGTTAGTGAGAGCAACACTATCTACTGCACACCGGCGGCAAAAGACATGGCATGACCGGAGAGTGCATGGAGATCCATATGAAGCAGGAAGAATGGTTTGGGTACACGATTCACAACGGCCTGGAAACGTGCCAAGTAAACTGAGTTACCAGTGGAAAGGCCCCTATGTGGTAGTAGGTAAGACATCGGACGTGACCTACCGCATCCGTGCTTTGGATGGCCTGACCTCAGTCATCCACTTCGATCGACTTAAACCTTGTGTCAGTGACGACCCAGCACCAGAGCTCGGACTGGGCGTTTCTCATGACACTGGTACCCAGACAGATATTTCTATGGAAATTAGTATTCCCATGGTTAGCGCAGAGCACTGCGGTGCCAGTTCAGCCTCAGTTCTACCAAGCCCGAACGTGGATGAACAAGCGGCTAATGCTGACGACAATGTACTCGCCCTCTCCCTCCTCAGCACGGGTATACTAGATCTGGGAAGTCGTATCTGAAGAATTTTGTGTTTGTTTTGTCCAAGGGACCGGATGGAAAAGTCGTTCCTCCGATCTCTTCCCATTCCCACCCACTTCATGCTATGCCTTCCATCATAGAGTTACCACTGAGGCTGACCCAAGCCATGCTTTCTGTGGGGTGGAACATGTGATGAATAGCGTGGAAGTGAAGAGGCTGGATGAAGCCCTAGCGTGTCTAGAACCGCAGAACCGTACAACAAGGTGTACCCGACCAACTCCCGAAAACGCCGGACCAAGTCCCTCCCAAGCGACACCCATCCCCATTGCCGCACCAACACCCCAAATCCAACTGGCGTCCCTTATATACACACCAAGTTCGGACATCACCAGCCCAGTCCAATTCACACCCCACTCGTCATCTGTTGACCGTCAATCTTCAGGTATGAGAGAGACTGCTGCAACAGAGGAGGTGGCATCCCGCACCACACCGACCAACATTAACCCCCGCGGTGGGCAGGGAAGCAGCCTGTTCAGCAGACTCTCGGCTCAAATTTTCCCGGTGTCTAAAAACTACGACAGGACACCAACCATCGTGTGACGCGAGATTACCACATCCCCCTATCCAAAGGCCGCCCCATCCAATAGGCCTACCATACTCCCCCGTGAGCAGTCAGAACATCACACAACAGACAGAACGTCAACACTTACAACGAATACGCCTGCCTTCAAGACTGGATACGTCAATTCATCATTGCGCCTACATCACATACTTGCTCAGTTATATTCAGCATAATGGAGACATTCAACATCGGCAACAACAGCATTTAGCAGCACCTACCGGTCTTAATTAATTACCGGTAGAGACATAAATGTTCCCGAAACAAATTCCTCCCGCACAGAACTGCGGGAGAAGTAATACCTCCCGCAGACTACATCTCCCACAAATAACAACAGACTTGGCGTTCACCAGCATGGAAAACTGGAATGCGCCCACTTTGCTTATAATATTAGCATCATACAGCAGCCCGGACATCCCGACAACAGCATTATCATCAACAGAATGCAACCAACTAATCTCCCGCACATACCTTCTTATCCAGTTACGAGAGAACTTATCATATGGATATCAGGAATGCACCACAGCCATCTACAGTACACGTCGTGGGAGAGATGCTTGTCCAGCGTCCTCACCTACCCCTTTCTACTGACGTCGTACGTGAACAGCTAAACTACATACTTCATCTACACGTAATAACAGTCAATATTATTAAGAGAGCAAGATGCCCGTATTGTCGTCAGTCACGAGTAGGACTTTGCTACCAAAAAGTTGAATTCGACAATGGTTTGATCAAAGTTATGACAGCATCAAACAGGTCATCTTCGCTCTAAACTATCTCTGTCCCGCCCATGGGCTCGGCCATTACAGAGTGAAATACCCTCAGGGTTCGATAAAGTTGACATTCACGCCGCAACCTTCCCCTCCCGGACTTAGTGGCCATAAACGTGTCACCATCACCACAGCGCAAGTGCCATCCACAGAGAACCAGTCACGCATAACAGATTCAAATCATCGACATGACAGAACGGCTCTCCAAGTGTGATATGAGCGATCGAAAAGAAGAAAGAAGACCAACATGACAGAAACACAGACACTCAGGTTGACTGTATTCACAATCTCCGACCGACGGCATTGTAATCGTAAAAATTGTGGCACACATGTTTGCGAGTTGTACTGTAATTTAGCCATTGCTAAAATGGTACAAATATGTTTGGTCTAGGCCGGGACGGAGCTAGTTCTACCCATCAAGGAGAATGCTTGGCCAGCCCTCCCGCTCGGAAAACACAGCTATCTTGACGGGATCAGTAACGTTGATCTACCGCATGAATAGAACTGTTTAAACCACACATCAAAATTACTTGCAACGTTACTGTGAAATGTTTGATTAAGAGCACAACTGCTCTACTGTGCTACAAATCATTAGCACACGTGCCGGTAAAGCGGCATCAAAAATCCTGTAGTAAAATCACAGAGAATTTCAAAAATTCTCTCCCGTGCATTCCAGTCTATAATCAACACAGGCTGAGAACTACCTATTACAGACACCTACCAAGACGCATGTTAAAGAACTCGCTCAAATACGGGACATTATAAAGATCTTGATGTAACATATATATTTTTATCTCTCGTCTCCGCAACAGACTACATCTCAGCAACAGCATTTTGGCCGTCGCCATAGACAGCATACACGGTTCCGATCAACCACGTGCCTTTTAGAGCCACGTGACATTTACTACTATTTCCAGTGAGTTGGATGAAACGTTTTAAACAAAAGAGCCGCCCAAAGATGCAACTACCACAGCGTGATGGAGGCGCTGTGCGGGTGAGTCCAGGAGATTACCGCTGACGTCACCTAGCTCTCACGCACCCCATCAGGCACTCCAGCCTAAAATTTCGAGTAGGCAAGTTTATAAGCATTCAACCTGGAAAACCGCCTCACGCTAATTAAAAAGTGAGGCGCCGTAAGGGTAAAGTAGTACCGTGTTTCTATGTTGATCGGAGGCTGTTAAATGTGCGAAATAAAGACGAGTTTAATGAGCCATTCTTCCTATAGTTACAACTACTCCCCTTGTGTTGGAGGAATTACTCCTATGACGTCCAGGCAAAAAGCAAGGACATATTCACATAAGAATGACCGAATCACCTGTCAAACTTTTTAGGTGTGGTCATCCGCCGCATTTGACGTCACCAAATAGTATAAAAGGAGGAAGCGCGCTCTGAAACTTTGTCTTCCCGTCAAAACTTGACACCAGGGAAGAACATAGCATTAGGCTTCTTTCGTGTCACAAACTAAATTCTGCTGTTTTTCTTATTATTATTTTGTCATTATATTTGATCTGGAAAGTTATAAACCATGAAAAGATAGGGCATTAGGTTTTGAATAAAGTTCCCGCAACTATAGCTACCATGCGGGAACGAGATGTCACTTCTTGAAGATCTCGTGTTGTCGGATTCCGAAGAAGAATCGGTGCCAGTTCCGAAGCGGTTCCCGTGTAACTCATTGTTGACTAGCGGAGAGCCATGTACCAGAACTTTCCCTAGGAAATCCGACCACACCCTTCATATTAATAAGGATCATCTCTTTCAGTCAGCCTTTTGTGTGATGTGCCAGTACCGCTACACCGCTACACACTACAGAATCACTCACACGCTCTGTCATCGTCATCGTGTGTTGGAAGTGACGTTAGTTCCTGGGGAAGAGAATGAGGATCGTGCCGTTCTTGCCACTCGGTTCGAATCTTGGCTCCCAGTCAAGGTTCTTCCGACCGAGAAAATGGCCCGCACGAAAAACACCATGCATATATATCCCGTTGAACATTGTCTTCCCACGGCTACAGCAAGTAACGTACCGACAGCCAGACAATTTTGCCCACAGTCGCGTCTGGAAGTGTTACGCCGGTACCTATCACGTCATTCACACCGGTCCTGAAGCAAAGTAGGAAGCAGAAATCTCCCGTAAAATCCAGTACAGCAGCTCCCGCATCAGTTACTAGCCAGTCAGCTACGGTTACCACACCCGCCACCGTAGAATCACAGACAGTAGCAGCCAGTCAGCCAATCTCAGTGGTGATTACGACACCTGCGGAGATAGACATTTCCAGTTATCCGCAGTCTCCATCTCCACATGAACTTACCATAGACGAAGGACTGGGACCATCACAGCCTGTGACAATCAGCGTAACTCCGACCCGTGTTATTCAGCATCCGCCTCCTTGCCTTTCTGACCCCGCAGTCTGGAAGGGAACCATGCCAGAACGTCCATACGTGGTAAAGAAACGGATCGTCCACACACAGGATATCCATCCCGTACCGAACATTACTGCTAGTCGTCTGCTAAAGTATGCTACGTTCCGAAAGATGTCGTCTCCTGCAGTATCCATTCCCGCACCACATCTTCAGCCGACGGTACAGCTCACCGCCATCACACACGACAACTACAGCGACCACCACGCCAGATACAACCGCCATCATCACGTCAGCTCCCGTCACCACTGCATCAGCAACATTGGCAGCTACTAGTGCCGCCGCTGCTACATGGACGAATATCCTGGAACCAGCGATAACTGTGAGAGACATCATGGATGCCCATATTTCCGCCACCATCACTTCGGATGTTTCGGACAGTGCCAATAATAATAATGATGAGATCATTTCAGCAATGACAGTGCATTCACCGCGACCTACCACTGTCAGTCGCGGGACCCAAACTTGATGGGGAAATTTCGCTGCTGAGGTGTAATCATGTGTAATTCAGCAGAAATGTCAATAGGCGATTCGTGGAAATGTGTTAATTATTACTTTATTCTTGACATACTTTTCTTCTTATTATATGTGTTAGATCAATTGAATCCCGTCCCTAGGATGACTACTGTTATCCTACACAGCCGCACACTTTAAATGTCCGGTTGTGTCTCATATAAAATGAGCACTGCGGACTCTAATGTTGTAAGAACGTCGTGTGCGACGTAAAGAATACAACCTCCCGCGGTGCAATAACGTCACAATCCCATCATGCAGTCTCAGCCGCGCTGAGGCTGCCTGATAAACCAGTTTTAAGTTATTATTATATATCTTATTTTTCTTATTAATTTTCTTCCTGTCTTAGGCGTCAGGACGGATATGGGGGTCAGCGAGAGCTGCCCGTTGCGGACCTGCAAGGATGGGCCGCAAATAAATATTTTAGATATATATAATAATAATAATACTTGGTGATACGTGTTGCGTGCCCCTTTATTTACCCGGGTTATGCAAGTAATTCGGTGTGATTAATAAAAACATACCTCATAATGGTATGTTACATAGTGTAGATATGGGACAGTTTGGTGGGAAGTCATGACCCCACTGGACGTCTTATATGTGCGAGTAAGTCCCGAATGAAATTCATGTTTTGAATACCAGGTGAGCTAATAGACTATGTCACAATATATATGTAGATGCACTGGGTGGCATCAAGCAGTGCGCAGAAGCAGTGCGGTCATAATCTATATTTAGATGTATTACCAGCATCTTATTATGTGAATATGTATTAGATGCCCTGGGTGACATCAACAAGTGCTGATGATATACAGTTTCGCAGAAACAGGTTCGAAACTGATGCGAAACTAGGACTATGATAGTAGTATGACAAGTTAGGAATGGAATAGAATTGAATAAGACACTGTGTTCTGAGTTGATGGCTTCTGTCAATGGTTGAAGATGAAAGTTGTTGCTGTGAAGGCGGCACACACTTTTATAGTGTTCAGCAGTCATTTCAGCCAATAGTTTAGTAAATATTCGAGTGAAATGAACGATAAGAATCGATAGGAATCGAGAGCATTTATAGGAAATTAGGGTCGACAGACTGACGAGGAGTGGTGCCAGTTAGCTGTCAGGCTCCATCATAACAAGTAATAACAACACCAGCTGGCAATGAGATCATACAGATCATATGCTTATTAACTCTAGTATTATACAGGCTTATCCATGATAGGCAAGGGACAGGACACGGACATTTAAGCGTCATGGGTGAATCAAGTACACAGTAGAAGTTTGTATATAAACAAGCTGTCAATCATAGGGACATAACGGTTTCGTAGAAACTGATAAATGTTGATAGTTAGTGACAGGAGGCATCAAATCAGAACCAGAATAAACCACTTGGGACCATGTTTGATGTTGTATTCCTGAAAGAGAAACACGGAGTTTGATTAGTCGGGATGACGTCATAATCAATGGGCATCCGATCAAACTCCGGTGAAGAGAAATCAAAGGAACATGAAGTAGAAGATAGGAGTAGTATATAAAGGGCACTTTGTCTTTATATCAGGAGTCAGGTTTTGAACTCGGTTAGAGTAGGTCCGTTTAGCAAGCAATATCTAGCCACCGTTGAATAGCATAGCAGACCAGAGCCGCTGGGAGTAATGCTATTTCATTTAGATAAGAGTAGGAAACATTACTTGAAATTATTATTGTTGTAAATACGTAAACCAGTGACAGTATAAGTTGCCAAACTTTGTAATCTTATTGTACAGTTAACGGTAGCAATAAAAATATCACCTTGAGTGTAATCCAAGGGAAAAGTTTGGTAGCATCTGATGTTGATAATTCTGGATAACACGGAAGACCACCGTGTCGAACCGATCTTCCTGAAACGAGAAGTCAGATCAGGCCCAGGCACTAAAATAAATATCGTTAGGTCTCTTTACCTACGAGGCGAGCTAGTGTCGCGCTCTTTCTTCATCGGCCGAACCGGTTGTCGCAGCAACCATCCATACAAGGTTTCGTCGAAGAAGGGAGAGAATAGGTTACCATCAGTCAGGGTAGATAACCCAAAATCTTCAGGAGATAATCAGAAATCTTCAATTGGTAATATTTATATACCTTGTCTTTTTGTTATTATATTTTTATATATATTTATAAACTTAAATTGTGGTACGCTGGAGTTTGGGTGATCTTTGCGGAGATTATGATTATCCGCACTAATGGGAACACCCATGCGAGCTATTGTTTAGGATCATATACTAATTATAGCACGCACCGTAATATTAATAATAAAAAGAACACAAAATAGAAAGGCCTGGAAAAATAATTCCAGGTCAAAAATTGAAAAACTAAAAGTATGGGTCCCCTCCTCTTGGCACCCCTATGTGCTCTGTCTTTTGAATACACATCTATGTGTCACTACTCTCCGGCCACACGCCTACCTGGGAAGTCTATGATTCCCGCGTAGCGTACGTCCATGCGTCAATCCGCCATGCGCGATCGTTTGCCACGGATGTCAAACTAGGAGGGGGTGGTGTAGTTCGGATCGACCAGTCGGGTACCGGCCGTACCAGCTAAGCTGGGTACGCGCCGCCCGTCTAGGATTCGTTTCCTGAACACGCCCCTCTAGGTAGAGCTATAAGCGTATATAGGCCTATGGGAGAGAGAGTGTGTCTAAAATCCACTAAGTTCGTTGAAACGCATTATGCACATGCGCTGTTTCTATGGAGCGCGTAGTTGTGACCTAGATAGGATGGCGCTTATAGTGTACTGAGCTGGTACTCTGTAATCCTTATTGATTGTCTGTTCCCGTTAAATCTGGCATTAATCAAGGCCAGAATTCGACGGGCTTTCCAAATCTGTAAACCATCTCAAAATCGGTTGAGCAATTGCTGAGTTACCCAGGAAAACTCTTCTTGATTATCTTCAAAATATTGCCCTGACGTCATAACCACGTGGATGTAAAGCTTCTAGAATGTTCTAGAACATTCGACGACGCTATTGTTAGCTGTGCGCTGATTGGCTGTTGCTCGAACGATGATCGGATGAACCCTGCGCCTGTGACGTCACGGAGAGTATAAAAGGAGAAGCGACGTAGTGATCGAGAGCATCATCAGCCAGGGGCCAAACAGGTTAGACCTGTACTAACTACGATCGACAGATATTACGCATATGACTTGCGATTTCCGTCGTCTTTCCGTAGCTACCAGTAGCCAACCCACCGCACTAAAACAGTTTTTGTAATTTGGAACTTTTGATAATCGTTCATGAATACTACAAACTTGTGGTGAGGCCTTTGCGACCTGAATATGTGAGTCTACAGATGTAGAGGCAGGATATTCTTTGATGGATGACTCGCCGGATCTGCCGGCCACGCCTAAAGTGGTATTTCAAACCACAATGCACCAATCGTGTAGGTTCTTTCAACTTTCGACCAAAGCAAGTAAACTCTGCCCGGTGCGTCTTCAGAACTGGTTGACTTACCCAGCACCGTGAAGCTTTGTTTTGTATCTTCATTTGTGCTATCGGTGGACGGGAACTTTCTTCACCACGGAGTACTATCATATCTTTTACTGACTGTTCGTTAGACATTCTATTAGGCCTACATCACTAAGCACTGCACTCCCACCATGAACGTTCTTATGGGACTCTTGTTTGCGGACAACAGCTCGTGGGAACCAGTCTGCGGGAACTTTCCAGCTTCCGGAGAGCGCATCATCTCACGTCGACTATGGATTAACGTGTCAATTTCAGTGACACGGTAGCCTAACTTGGGAATGACTACCAAGTATTCAAGTAACTATACTTCACCATTTAATTATTTCTCTATATAGGTTTTGTTAATTAACTCGTATCCGTATTAACGGTTCCGATGACTAAAAGGAACCATAACGGTTTTAGGACGGATAGTTATAATTTCTGTATTTGTTAATAGTTATTTTCATTTTCTTCAATGTGTTGCTAACCACGCTATAGTAGGTTCATTAACCTGTATTACTATATATATATATATATATATATATATATATATATATATATATATATATATATATATATATATATATATATATATATATATATATATATATATCTTAATCATTGCCACCGTATTGTTTGTTCTGGTTAGATTACGTATGTATATGGCCAGTAGCCATCCGTTAACTTGTCTTGCTTAAGTTATGGAAAATATAGGACTGCAGTGCACGTAGGAAATGCTATACAGCAACATTTATATATGCAGCATTTTCTCCCGCCACCAACAATTTTTCACTAAGGTCGCTGTTCATGCTATAACTCGGCATGCTACCGACTAAACCTTTTCTATTCAGCTCGATAGGATAGGTTCAAAATAATTAGAGACAATTTCTTCATTACATACTGTGTAATATACTCTTCTCTTCCGGCAGTGCGATAATCTAGCCCTGCACTCCGGTAAGACTCATAACTCCAAGATTGTGTCTCTCTTCATATTCCTCTTAGCCTTGTGGCTTCTTAATTGTTTGGATGTCCCTATCCGCACCATGGGCTGATCCGACTCTGGGAAACTATTGGGGTTTCCGAGCGGTGATGGTTAGGGTGCGGTATCACATACACATTCCCGTGTATCTTCGGATACTTAGTAGATAGTACTTTAAGCTAATGTAGGAAAGCACTGCGAAAACACATGTATTAATTATTATTTTATTTACTGACAATCCTCCCGCACCACAGTGCAAAACTGGCAACTTGTATTTAAAACTAATGACAGGTTAAACGGTTAGTTCCATAGGACCCGGTGAACGGCGAGATACGTATTCTCACCGAATTCTGTTAAAATGTCTGGGCATGATATTTAGATCTGCCACGCCCTTACGGGAAGGACATTCATGGTATGCATTCGTCTCTCTTACCCCCACCATAACGATAGGAGATATGGCCCAATAATGCTTCCGTGAACTGTAACCCATGTCTTGTAATGTTTCATGTGGTTGCAAAGCGGAATGTCCGGATTCTCACCCAGTTCGGAGATCCCGCTAAGTAAAATGTATGTGCGCTGTCTACAGTATTGATGTCCTCGGGCATCTGTTCTCCGTGACAGCCATGTCTAATAGCTAGGTAGATATCAGCCAGTTGAGGCCTAAATTAATTCTTATTCTGAAAACAACTAAACGGAATCAAGCAAAGCAGAAGGCCCGTAGAAATAAAGCGGCAACTACTAATTCAGCATATTAGCAATCACATAAGACGGCGATGAAGGAATCCATCGGGAATCTTCCGTTCCGTCTTCATGTAAAACAGTATGCACCCCTATAGTCATACTCTCACTAGGTATGGTCTTTTCTTTCAACAGCATTTTTGTTTGAAATATTGGAGTGGGCCCATTTTTGCCTCCTACTCTTCTCCCGCTTTAAGCCATGGCGACACCTTCCCGAGACGGAGGCCCGCGCAAGGCACTTGCCTCTCGCAAGGATTCAGCGACGACGGTCCACGCCAGGATAATACTCCTCACCCAAACTAGCACTAGGAGTAGTGCCTGTGTGAGGCACATCACTTTTTCGTCTAAGATAGCCTTCTTCGTTTCAGCTTAGAGGTATAATAACTTATATTAAGTTAAATAGCTATGTCTCGTGTACGGGAGGCTCCCTTGCGGGGATTGATATGCAGCTGGATCTCTTGGAGAGTCCATGTGCCAGAGACCTGGTGTTCTCCCAGGCAGGCCCCCACCCACCCCTCCAGCAATGCATCCATGTACACGGACAGCTGGGGGCGGGGTAGGTGCAGCGAAACTCCTACTAGGAGATTCTGACGCTTTTCCACCATACAAGATGCGACATTATTGGCTTCAAAACTGGCAGAAGCTTTGACAGGAGTTCTGTTCTCTGTTTCCACAGAGACATCAGATACAACTGGATTGGTCTTCGCATCAGAGCAGCGTACATGATTACCTACTCCATGGATCCATGGAGACCATCATGCTCTGCATCTGGAGAAAGCGCCTCACCTGAATGTGGTTTCCCAATCGAAAACTCTTGAGGATGGCTAACAGAGACACCACTCTGGGCTCTGACGGGTAAACCCTGCCTTCCTCGAGATCGAATTGCATCCCCCAAATAAACAAAATGTTGAGTGTGTGTCAATTCGGATTTCTCCTCGATGACTATCCAGCCGAGATCTGAAAGTAACTTCAGGGTCAGTGAAGTATCCACCTCTATCCTGGCTGACGTGTCGGCCTTGATAAGCCAATCGTCTATGTAGTTGTGAAGCGCCACGTTCTCTCTTCTGAGAAACGCTGTCACCTCAACGACCACTTTTGTGAAGACCCGTGGAGCTGTCGACAGGCCGAATGGGCGGACTACAAACTCCCATACCTGATTCTGAAACACGAAGCTCAGAAACCTGTGACAACTCCTGTTCATTGGAATGTGGAAATATGCATCTTTTAGATCGATTGACACACCCCGCATTCCTTTCCTCAATCCTGCTATTTCCGACCTCGGTGTTTCCATTTGAAACCGAGGCGTATGGATAAACCATTTCAATGTCCTGAGATTGAGTACGGGTATCCATACCCCTGTGCTCTTGGGGACAGGGAACATGTTTGAATAGAAACCTGGAGTGTTCTGGTTTGATTGTTTTATTGCGCCCTTCAGAAGCAAACCTGCCACTTCGTTTTGAATGGCTTCTAGTTTGTCTGCTTCCCTTAGAGCGGGTGTCCAGAAAGGTGCCAAAGACAGATTTTGTGGTGGAAAATCCCACCACGTCGGCATGTACCCCTGAGATAACCATCCCAGGACCAGACTGTCTGACGTTACACCTTGCCAAGCCTTGACGAAATACATGAACCTTCCACCCACTATAGACGTATTGATGCCTAATGCCGGGGTCTGGCTCGCAATCTGCTCCCCCCTCTCTTGACGAGAGAGAGAGAGAGAGAGAGAGAGAGAGAGAGAGAGAGAGAGAGAGAGAGAAGAGAGAACCATTTTGGTCTTGGCTTGGCTGGTTTAACTGGCACCGCTGTTCCTGTCGCACAGGCGCAGTCCAAGCGGATATGAAGGGAGCTACCGTATCCTCAGGTACGATCTGGCCCCTTCTTTCCGCCCTTTGAGGATTTACCGTTCCCCTTGCCCTTTCCTGCCTCTCGGGCGATCAGGAGCAACATAGGGGTGGGTTGGAACCTTCACAACCTTCTTCGCCGGAGGCGGCTATGAAAACAGTGCAGAAGCAGAAGAAGCACTCGGCTTGGCTTTCGCCTTGCTTTTATGTTTCTTCTGCTTCTTTGAAGAAGGTTGTCCAGTTAGCGCCTTGGCTACAGCTCCTAGTGCGTGCGCCTTTCGCACTAGTTCTAGCTGTAGATTTACAGCCAACCGATTCTGCGCAATATTGGCGGTATCTTCCAAGATGGTCCACGCTTGGCCACCAAAGATGCTAGGGCCAGTCAGAGGTGGTCCAAGTAAACTTTCCCTAACGGCGGTAGCCAGACGCATATGGTCAAGGACCATCTGCCTCCTAGACTTCCTCACTCACGCCTGCACCCTTGAATGTGTCCATAGACAGCACCAAGCTGTCATTAACGCATGAAAGAGCCACATGTGGCACAGGGTGGACTGCCCCCGCTTCAGCCCACACCGACTGAAGGAGAAGATAAGAGTGATTCACAGCACTCATAGCTGCTCTCACCCCTCATGGCATAGGGCCAGGACTTCTTCATGGTGTACTTGGGACTTATCCACAAGCGCAGGTGTGGGGCCACCCACTCCAGCACTCTGGATACCAAGTACCCAGCAGTCATCTTCAGTGACCGCTGGAACCACACCATGCTTGTCGTATTCTGCACGGGGAATATGACATCTTGCCCGCACCTCCCTGGAGATCACAATGAGCTGGCCCTTGGTTCCACCGCCACCCCATGGAGTTCTCCATTCCATGGAGTAGGCCTGCACAGAAAACCATGCGGACCCGGAGCAGTTATGGAACCGTGGCCAAACACGGGCGCCAATGGCACCCCATGAGTGACCACTGGACCAGGCGAGATAGGCGTGTATCCAGCCTGTCCAGCAACATCCGTCACTATGCCGGTTGGTGGCAAACCAACCAGCCCTGGATGGGTGCCCTGTACCGGTGTGGCCACAACCACGGGTGGAGCGGCTGTCTTGGCTTGGGCCAAACCAGACAGATGGAGGACGATTCCGTCCAGGACAGAATCGACCTCCATGCTCTCCACCCGTGGCATCTCAGGCTGTAGCAATCTCTCCTCCTCGGCCTCCTCAACTTCAGACCACGAAGACTCATCACTAGATGAGGATTCACTGGAGCCATTCTGGCAAACGGCTCCAATGCCTGACGGACTGGCCACAGCTACTGGACCACCCGGAGGTGGCCGCAGAGAGACAGAACCCATCACGCTGGAGTCCGACGGGACTGCCAGGGAGCCATACGAGATGGCTTCCTCAGTAGCCAGTCCACAACCCTGTCCACGGACAGGTTCCGTACCAAGCATGGGAAGAGACTGCCCTACAACTTTTGGCATGAGTGACGACACCATCGTAGGAAGGACGATATGCAAGAAACCTTGCATAGCAGGTCCAAACCACGTCAGAGGTGCCATCTCCAAAGCCTTTGGTTGCAGACGTGGAGCACCCCCAGGGGCCGAAACGGATGCTCAACGATTTACTTTCGGACTGCTTGACCCCGCGAAAATATCACTAACTCACGATTGTGACGTCATGTGATTGTGACGTAATCATAAGTCTAACACTGATCTGCCAGGACACTGCCCAATAAATTATGACATGCGCCCAATAAATTGACATGCGTCCTAAATTATGACATGCATCCAAGAAATTATGACATGCGTCCAAGAAATGCTGCCCTTATTGATCATAATAGTCAAAATAGAATCTTTGTGACGAATAAACTACAAGTGACGTATTATAGAACCCAAAATCAAGTGGGGAATATTTTCAGAGAATTAGAGAATTCTGAAGACTATGGTGGAATGACTATTGCGACAACTCCGTAGTGTTACCCAGTAAGTCAACGAAATAATCATTAAAACACAGTCTGCACAGTGAACTCATGGTTGACAACAATGAGGGGACTATTGGTTCCACGTTTCATAAATCAAAGAGAAAAATTGTAATGATGCTGAATAAAACTTTTATTTCAATCAACAAGCATGTAACATTCATCGTACAAAGTCATAATACGATTAATATAGTATAAATTTGTAATAAGTGATATGCGTCACATCACCTATATACCCAGGGGACATTTCCTAGCTTACCGGCATAAAACCTACATCTAGCATAACAACACCTTACCCGTAGAGATTGATTTTATGAATGGTTAACCTAGTTATTAATGTTATTCTGGTTTTGATAAATTGTTAACAGTGTACATGTTTAGAATTCAACTTACACGAGTGTCGAACATTCATGTGCACTCAATGACGACTAAGATCTGTGGAGATGAATTGTCGGGTTGGCACAGAAACGAGAAGACCCAAAACCAGAAGACCCGAAACGATAACACTTGTTAACTGAAGGTGGATCACCCGTCCAGAAGGAAACACGCTATAATGAGATAACGACAGCCATCTGGAATGCCGTCGTATACGGGACACATGGAATCTCGCAAGGCCTCCTCAATATCCTGTGAATCGTGCATCAAGAAGATCGATGTCGATGCTGGAGGACATGGCATGAAGACGACGATGTTCGCAATGAGCAAGACGTCTGGAGATGTTTATGCTGCCATCGATCTATAGATAGTGGTGATCTGGTGACATCAGCGACTGCTGACGAGTGATTATAGCTGATGATATGACAACTAATATGGAGCTGATACTGAGTAACGTGAAATTAACTGGAATTTCACAACAGTCACTGACGGTACCCCCTCGGTAACCAGTCCAGAACCCTGTCCAAGGACAAGGTCCATACCAGACATGGAGAGTTATTGCCCTACAGTCTTCGGTATCAGAGACGACACCAGCGTGGGCAGGGTGCTATGCAAGAAGCCTTACATAGCAGGCCCAAACCACGCCGGAGGTGCCATCTCCTAACCCTCCAACCGCAGACGAGGAGTGCCCCCAAGGGCCGAAGTGGACGCTCCCCGACTTCTTTTCGCACTGCCTGACCCCATGTCAGACCCAACCACGTCCTTCTGGGCAAGGAACTCAACTAAAAATTCGGCCAGCCACACTGGACATACATTACACCTATTATCAACATTACATGATGAACATCGAAAACAGAAATGGTCTTTATGGGCGACCTTAACGAATTTGTGACACTGAGCAAGATGGCGGGGTAGGCTTGGCCTGAAAACAAGCACAACGCCTAAATAAGCAGGTGGTACGTAACCGGAATGGAAGGCAGACAAATAACACATAAAGGAGAGGAGACGAATAACATTGAAAAAGCATTAAATATGATCAGAGATAATGCAGTTGTTGAAATTTCACAGACTGATGGTTGGATGTTGTTGCTTAATAATGTACAGAAAACTAATTTACAAGATGCACAACTATCAGACAACCTTTTCACTGGTGAAACAGATGCATATCCAGATGTTGAAAAGTTTGAGGATGTGGATGTTGTTTTCTCTCAAAAGAATGTCCAATCTTTAGTTAAAGAAATAACAGACGAACATAACTATGATGCTGTTAATTCATGTAAATCTCTGATATTTAAACTACAAGCGAAATCTTGCTTGCTGTTTAAAAAACATTTAAAGTCATGTCTGCCTAGCTCTTTGCTACCTCTTTATAACGAAGAACACACTATTTGTAATCTGGAATTTGGTGTATGTTATTGTATGTATTTTGTCACGAGAGGACAGCCGTATTTTTGCAAACATTTATATGCGTGTCTTGCCAAAACCAAGGGCATACAATTACCAACATAACCTTTTCAAGCTTACCTGAAGCAGGTGCCTACTTTTACACTTCCAGATATTAAAGAAAATTCAAAACATTCTAATCTCACCCGAATTCATCAGTTACTTAATGTATCTCATTCTGCTTCAGAAAAGGAACTAGAAGCTTCCAATAATGGAACCATCTTAATACTACTGCATGATAAGCCTATTCCAGTGTCCCTTATTCCTGGTAGACAAGCTAAGAGAGCACCTCATTATGGCGGCTATCGAAGAAAAGATGGTAGTATTAAAGAAAGTTCATATTCTTTAGTTGAAGAGCATGCGGTCAGGTAATAGAAGATCCATATAGACCAAAAGTTCAGTTTCCTGAAAATTCCAAAGGTTGCTTTGGAGGACGTAAGAGAGGTCGTGTTACAAGTCGAGGTCTTAATTTTGCACAATTAGTCCACAATGCAATGAAAACTGCAAGCATAAAATTGAAAGAAAGTTTCAGAGAAAATGATGGAAATGTGCAAACAGAAGATACTGCTTTGGCTGACATTATAGATATTGAAATTGAACAACAAATTCCTGGAAAGATACCTAAAATAAGCTCACAAAAATTAGCGCAAAGTAATATTAAAACTACATCTGTAAAGAATATTCTCTGTGTAATGTGTATCACTAATAACATTGTGCCTCCATTTACGTGTAGCACTCAGAATGTTTTGTTTAAACATATATCTCCAGCACATGGCTTGAAACAATTTGCATGTGCTGACTGTGGGAAAACATCTGGTGAGTTAGTTAGTTTTGAAACTGAGAATTTGCTTAAGAAACATGCATCTGTTCACCATGTTATGAAAAATAGCATCCCCGCTGAGAGAATAATCATAAATCCAACATCAGACTCTGAAGATTCTAACAAAAGCAGCTAAACATGTAATACAGAAAGTGTTAATAAATTTAGTGGTATTAAAGATAACTCAAATTTTTCTAAGAAAGATAACACTAATTTTTCTAATAAAGATAACTCTAATTTTTCTAATAAAGATGACTCCAGTTATGTTGATAAAGATAACTCTAATTCTTATTCAGGAAAATGTGAAATAAATCACTGTAAAATCCAGTCAAATTTTTGTAAGGAAAATGTGGATGAAAATTATAAAAAAACATTTACCATTTCGACCAAACGGTTTGGGGGGGGGGGGGGCGTAAAACTCGTGTCGAATATAAACGTAAATTGTCCTTAAGACACAAAAGAAAGGTTGAAGCAACAGAGTTATTATACGAGGAGAAGAAGAGAAACAAACTTCGAAAGAAAATTTTTCCATGTCCTATGTGTAGTAAGGAATGCAAAGAAAGGCCACCATCCATTTGTTGTGATCGGTGTGATAACTGGTACCATTGGCATTGCGTTATCATTTCTAAAGACCCAAAGGCTACAAAATGGTACTGTTTAGAATGTTCTATCAACTTTGATGGAGTTATATATCAAGAATAAGAAATATTTTAATGAAAACTGATTGAAGATACGTATCTATTAACTCTTTAATGGTCAAATTTGGTCAAGAAAATCTAAATATCTGCTTATTGAATGTCCATTTACAGGCCAAGAGAATACAACTTTTGAAAATTTATGTCATTCCAGTGGTAAGTTTTCAAAAATTGTATTCTCTTGACCTGTAAATGGACATACCACAAGATCATGACAGAGGTCAGCTTTGACCACTGAATGGTTAAGGTTCTGATTAAAAATGCTACAAACTACAAACGATATATTATATGTGATCGTGAGCCCTCTGAGACAAGCACTGTTTTCTAGTTCCAGAATACTTTCTGTATATACTTTGAAGCCTGTCTTCCTTTGCCTTCTGAAAATGGGTTTTGGACTAAAAAAACAAGGATATGATGTCCAGGAAGGGAAATTAAAGAGGCTATGAGATATAAACAAATCTCGAAATACAGTATTTTTGTTGCAATATAACAATCTTGGTATGCTTTTACTGTATGTTAATTTTTATAGACAAATTCTGTCTCTGTCACCAACATTGTTATTACCTACACCACTGAAGGCTAATGTGAGTATTGCGGTTTGGTCATCTCTCTCTGTGTGTGTGTGTGTGTGTGTGTGTGTGTGTGTGTGTGTGCGCGTGTGCGTGTGTGTGCGCGTGCGCGCGTACGGAGTGGGGGGTGTATTTACCCGAGGTATATCTTGGGAATCCTATGAAGTATAATGACCAAATTTGGCAAATACATTGATATGAGTGGCTTGAAAAATCTTTAGTCTGGGATAAAAAAATCGAGGTCACAAGGTCACTTAGTGCATCTTGAAATACATATTTTTATCCATAAATCGAGAACACATGTAGGTAAAATCATCAAATTCGGCACATACCTTGATATTATGACTGGCTAGAGAAGTATTTAGTTTGGACTAAAGGTGAAAAATCAAGGTCAGTGGGGTAACTGAGTACATCTCGAAATACACATTTTCGTCAAGAAGGTAGACCCACCAAATCGTTAACATACATTCATCATCCAGTTGGTCAGAACAACAATTTTGTTTCGGCTCAAAGGTTCAAATATCTAGGTCACAGTGTCACTAAGTGCGTCCAAAATAAAACATTATGGCAATAAATCGGGAACACAGGTAGGTAGAATCACCAAATTTGGCCCACCATTTCATATTATAGACGACTAGAGTTCTATGAGTTTCACAACAAATATCGAGGTCACAGGGTTACAAAGTGCATACAGGAATACACATTTTTGGCTATAACTTTGGAATGCAAGAAGGTAGAATCACCAAAATTTAGCACATGCCTTTATATTGTGACAACTTATGATTGTCAATAGATCAACTATCTAGGTCATGGTGGTCACTATGTACATTGTGAAGACAGAGCATAAACCAGTGAGTTAACATCTCCCTCAAGTGCATTCTAGGTGTTTGTTATTCTTCTAGATGCTATGAGCATACGAATTTATCAATTTAGGGATGTGTTATGTTCATAAACCAGTCCTATTGCTAAGAAATCTTTAATGTATCTAGACAGTATATTAGTGAGGAAATTATAACTTGCATATTCTTGAATATGAATTTCATGGACATGCTTGCGCATTTTAAATTTCTAGATCTCAGTTATAGCCTCTTTAATGACCAAAGTAGGAAAGTCATTGTGATCTACATGTACTGCTAGATTAAATGCAGATAATTCTGATTTGAATGTTTTATTTTGAATAGAATGTATTTAATTCCTCACAGAGTCATTAAAGGACATGCCACAAAGGATACATTGTGTATATACATGAAACCAGTATCTGTTCCTACTGTTGCATCATTATTTGCAATGTGACCAAAATGGGAGGGTGATTGTCACCCATCTCTAACTGGCCTTGTTATTATTGTTTTTGTTGATTATTATTATCATTATTATTATTATTATTATTATTATTATTATTATTATTATTATTATTATTATTGTATCTAAATTAATTCTTATATATTTATCACTTGATATATTCTACTAACTCATATCTGCTTAATTACTAATACCATAGATATGAAGCTGTACATCACTCTTCCACATACCTTCACTAGTTAATGATGAGATAATGATGTAATTAGGGAGTATATGTATAATATGTGTTTAATTAAGTCAAGTTAAGCAAATATGTATGAGTGTATTTAAATACTAATGCCATAAATATGTGTTTGAATGCCGTGTGTTTTATGTTTGTGCACATAGTGGCATATATCTATGTAAACATCAAAGAAGGGACAGCCCTACCCACCCACTGCCTAATGGAAGACATATATGTATTAAATACTTGTATATATGATATATATATCAAAGTTTATGTCCGAACTCCACAAAACAAACCAAAATAGTCCTGGACTTTCATATCAAGGTAGCTTTTCACCATTTTGTCACTGTGCCACTGTCTTGTGTGTCGTATATATATGTCAATGTATAAATGTTGGTATGTGTGTAAGGAGTCCATCACTCAATAGGCCATGCCTTTGATGGACTGCCTGTTTAGATTGTTGATTGTATAGAAAAAACCATGAAATAAAGCAACTTTGAACTTGAACTTGAACTTGAGTTGTCCCGATCGCTGGTGATGCGTGTTCTGTAAAATGCCAGTGTGCCTGATAGGGTATTTTTAGATTTTGATGTGTTGAAGCAAGCTGACAGTAACAGCTGTTCAACAGACGTGTTCATTTCATCTCCGCAGTTTGTCAACAACTATCATTTGATCGTGACATTTCTCGGTACTCTTCTCATTCTTCCGGCTACAGTCTGGTCCAACCACCGTGGTCTATAATACTGTGCCAGCAAACATAATGATGTGACTCTAATTTGATCCGTAATCAGAAGAGAGACCGAACAAAAAGATGTTTAATGTTGCCATGCGCTCTGTACAGTAGCATAATAATCAACCTGTCTTACTAATTGGCACATGCAGACACTCATGATACGAATTTATTAGTTTTTATCATAAATAAAATTTGGTTAGCTGTTAATCTGACAGTTTATTCGACTAGTTAACGGAATTTGCAACAAAATTAAGAGTTTGCATTTAGTAGTATGATATTCTTCTATAAACGATATCGTTGAGAAATTACTGAACTCTGAAATGTCGTCTTTGAAACGGTCATAAGTGATCTACGGTTTCATATCTGTAACTAATACAATATTTTGTACTAAACCTTCAGAGGTTGCTCTCCTAGAATGCCCATTCCGATGCTTTATGCATTTTCCTTTGCAGAAAGTATATTATCCCATATGCTGTGTATATATATATATGTGGAATTTAATTGTCTCCTGAAATGTGTATGTCTCAGCTCACTTAGCGAGTCTCTACATACTATGTAGTGTAGTGGTCCTAACAGATAGCTAATTCCTATTGTAGGATACATTTTGTGAGTTATGTTTATGGCGGGCATTACATGCTTCTGTATAATCTGCTATATCTTCTATGAAATATTGCATATAACTTTGTAGTTTTATTACTGCCTTAAGTTCACTGACAAAAGTAAAGATTAATGCAGCCCTATTTCTACAGAAATGAAATAGCTTTGAGATAGACCTTATTGTATTAAGTGAAATGCATGTGCAACATATTCATTGGAAAGAATTGTGACCTTCAACAGCAACCTCTGGGCATGTACATCCAGGGGCCCAAATGTTCACTCTTAAACTTATTTCTAAGATGAGCAATTGATATGGATGAGCTTAATTTTTGCTTAGTCATTCATGGATGATTTCAAATCTTAGAAATTTGTATTGCTTACAGATATAAAAAGTAACCTCAATTCAGTTTAAATGACCACATGAAATGTGAGATTCTTCAATGAATAGTTTAAAATTTTCAAACTTTTGACCCCTGTGTACGTTATGTGCATGTCTGTGAATTCTGTACTAGTTGCCAGACAAAACCTGCCAATTGCTTACAAATAATTATTTTTTGATAGAGTGCCTTCGACATATGCAACTGGTAGGGTGAGCCACACTGATGAGTCATAAAATGATGAAACATATTATTTTAACTTAATATATATTTTAAAGTGTGTTCACTTTCAGATTACCGTGAGAATTATGCACATTTCAGTGGGTAATAACTCAGGACCTGCTGTATATTTTGAAAAGAATTTTGCTGGAAATTATTGTGTTAGCCACAAACAACGTTCAAATTGTTTTCAAAATATTCAGCATATCCAGAGTTAAACTCCATTGAAAATGTAGTCTGCAGAAATTCAGCAGGCAGACACTTATTGAACAAAATTGTTAGTCTCACTGGTAAACAACATGGTTGGTAATGCTTATAACATCAACATGATTGTCAAGATATTACTCTTTATTAATTTCAGAATTGCTAGACCCTTTTGGACACATGATTGGCTATGCTGTTAGGAATTATGTTTGTGTCATTGAGGGCACTATGTCAACAGTCACTGAGCTTTGAAGGAAAGTGTTCTTTCAACATTAATTAAACTAGGTACCCTGCACGCAGACAATGTATACAATATTATGTAAAATTGTCACTTATTTCACATGTATTTCTTAACATGAAAGAATAATCATAAAAAATATGATAAATCATGTTTGCCTCATTTTTTTAATGCCCTCGACAGTGCATCAGCTATTACATTGCCACACCTTTTAATGTGCATAATTCCTAGACCATAAGACTGTAAGAGCATACTCCAACGATAAACCCGTGGACATTTGCCTTTCATTCTGTTAATGAATAATAGCGGATTGTGATCTGTAAACACTGTAACGGGATATGTGCTGGAACACAGGTACACATTATAATGCTGTACAGTCATTATCAATGCCAATGTCTCCTTTTCAATTGTAGAATACCTTATCTCGTGTTCATTGAATTTGTGTGAAAAATAGCTAACTGGGTGATCATCACCTTGTTCATCCTCCTGCATCAAGACTGCACCAACTCCTAAATCACTTGCATCAATGACTATTTTCATTGGATTGTTATAATTAGGAGCGATCAATACAGGATTTGAATACAGGGTAGATTTTATTTTTTCAAAGGCGATTTTGCATTCAAGTGTCCAGTTGAAGGGGGCGTTCTTCTTTTGCAAATTAGTCGGAGGTACAGCTATAGCGGAAAGGTTATGACAAAATCTGCGAAAAATCAAGCCATCCCCAGGAAATGCATTAATTCCCTTTTGTTACTGGGTGGTGGATAGTCATGTATTGCTTCCACCTTCGCAAATCTAGGTCTGACCTTTCCCTGACCAACCTCATGGCCTAAATATGTCAGAGTCGCCTTAGCTATTTCACTCTTTGATAAATTAACCACGAGACCAAGATCTTTCATTCTGACAAAGAAGTGTTCAATGGGCTTGATATGCATTTCCCATGTGTCAGAATAAATAGTGGCATCATCAATATATGAGTCACAATTCTCAATATCTCTAGTTGGACTATTCATAAGATGCGGGAAGGTAGCACCAGAGTTCTTTAACCCAAATGCCATTACTAAATATTCCCGCTGGCCATCAGCTCTAACAAATGAAGATATCTTCCGCGCATGATCCGTAAATGGAACCTGCCAATAACCTTTCAAGCGGTCGAATTTGGTAACATATTTGGAGTTTTCAATTTTGTCTATACAATCAAGGATGTGTGGAATGGGAAAAGAATCTGACAAAGTCGGGTCATTTACATGACAAATATCCATGCAGTAACGATATATACCATCTGACTTGGGTACGAGTTTACATGGCGAACTCCAAGGACTAATACTCTTTTGTATCATGCCATTTCCTTCCATATATCTTATCTCCTGTCGCATAACTTTAGCTTTTTCAGGATTGGTGCGATATGGTGTCATTTTAATATGCCTTGCATCACCTACATCAATATCATGTTTAATAACAGTTGTACGACCAGGAGTGTCTTTAAATAGAGATGGATAATCACTAACAAGTTTTAGAATGTCAGCATTTTGGGCCTCAGTGAGGTAATGTAAAGTTACTGGTAGCTCCTTAACTGCGTGTGTGTTATCCAGTTTGGGCTCACCTATCTTCCCTGCTTCAGATGTGAGATCAATATTGTCCTCTAAGTTGGCAACTTTGGTATCAACTTGGGCTACAGCTATTGTTTTAGCCTCCTCACTAATATTTCTCGACATGTTCCCGAAGCAAATTAATATGGCATAACTGCTGTGCTTTATGCATTTTGGGAGTTTTTATCCAGTAATTTACTTCTCCCTCACGACTAACCACTAAATATGGGACCCTCATACTTCGTGTGCAGTGGATGATTTTCCACTGTGGTTAGTTTCACTACTTTATCACCAGGGTAAAATTCCCTCTTATGTGCTTTCATATCATACCAAGTTTTTTGCTTGGTTTGTGCAAATTTCAAATTCTTGGCAGCAAACTCACGTGTTTTGTATAGACGAGTATGCATGTCAGTGACATCTAAACGATTAACATCATCTTTTGGCTGTTTAAGTTGCTCTTTCATTAATGTTAAAGGATTGCGTACATCATATCCAAATACCAATTCATTTGGAGAATAACCCACGGACTATTGGACTGTGTTATGCAAATTAAACTTTAATAGACCTACACCTTCATCCCAATCACGATTTGATTCGACACACAATTTTCGAAGCATAGATTTTAGTGTTTGATGCATTCGCATATTGCAAGCTCCTTGTGATTCAGGATGAAATGCAGTAGACGTGATATGTTTAATGCCCAGCTCTTTGCATACTTTTGCTAACACGTTTGAAGTGAAATTAGAACCCTGATCCGACTGAATTTCCCGTGGTAATACAAACATTGTGAAAAACTTCAACAAAGCTTTCACTACAAGTTTGTAGTGCCTTCGACATATGCAACTGGTAGGGTGAGCCACACTGATGAGTCATAAAATGATGAAACATATTATTTTAACTTAATATATATTTTAAAGTGTGTTCACTTTCAGATTACCGTGAGAATTATGCACATTTCAGTGGGTAATAACTCAGGACCTGCTGTATATTTTGAAAAGAATTTTGCTGGAAATTATTGTGTTAGCCACAAACAACGTTCAAATTGTTTTCAAAATATTCAGCATATCCAGAGTTAAACTCCATTGAAAATGTAGTCTGCAGAAATTCAGCAGGCAGACACTTATTGAACAAAATTGTTAGTCTCACTGGTAAACAACATGGTTGGTAATGCTTATAACATCAACATGATTGTCAAGATATTACTCTTTATTAATTTCAGAATTGCTAGACCCTTTTGGACACATGATTGGCTATGCTGTTAGGAATTATGTTTGTGTCATTGAGGGCACTATGTCAACAGTCACTGAGCTTTGAAGGAAAGTGTTCTTTCAACATTAATTAAACTAGGTACCCTGCACGCAGACAATGTATACAATATTATGTAAAATTGTCACTTATTTCACATGTATTTCTTAACATGAAAGAATAATCATAAAAAATATGATAAATCATGTTTGCCTCATTTTTTTAATGCCCTCGACAGTGCATCAGCTATTACATTGCCACACCTTTTAATGTGCATAATTCCTAGACCATAAGACTGTAAGAGCATACTCCAACGATAAACCCGTGGACATTTGCCTTTCATTCTGTTAATGAATAATAGCGGATTGTGATCTGTAAACACTGTAACGGGATATGTGCTGGAACACAGGTACACATTATAATGCTGTACAGTCATTATCAATGCCAATGTCTCCTTTTCAATTGTAGAATACCTTATCTCGTGTTCATTGAATTTGTGTGAAAAATAGCTAACTGGGTGATCATCACCTTGTTCATCCTCCTGCATCAAGACTGCACCAACTCCTAAATCACTTGCATCAATGACTATTTTCATTGGATTGTTATAATTAGGAGCGATCAATACAGGATTTGAATACAGGGTAGATTTTATTTTTTCAAAGGCGATTTTGCATTCAAGTGTCCAGTTGAAGGGGGCGTTCTTCTTTTGCAAATTAGTCGGAGGTACAGCTATAGCGGAAAGGTTATGACAAAATCTGCGAAAAATCAAGCCATCCCCAGGAAATGCATTAATTCCCTTTTGTTACTGGGTGGTGGATAGTCATGTATTGCTTCCACCTTCGCAAATCTAGGTCTGACCTTTCCCTGACCAACCTCATGGCCTAAATATGTCAGAGTCGCCTTAGCTATTTCACTCTTTGATAAATTAACCACGAGACCAAGATCTTTCATTCTGACAAAGAAGTGTTCAATGGGCTTGATATGCATTTCCCATGTGTCAGAATAAATAGTGGCATCATCAATATATGAGTCACAATTCTCAATATCTCTAGTTGGACTATTCATAAGATGCGGGAAGGTAGCACCAGAGTTCTTTAACCCAAATGCCATTACTAAATATTCCCGCTGGCCATCAGCTCTAACAAATGAAGATATCTTCCGCGCATGATCCGTAAATGGAACCTGCCAATAACCTTTCAAGCGGTCGAATTTGGTAACATATTTGGAGTTTTCAATTTTGTCTATACAATCAAGGATGTGTGGAATGGGAAAAGAATCTGACAAAGTCGGGTCATTTACATGACAAATATCCATGCAGTAACGATATATACCATCTGACTTGGGTACGAGTTTACATGGCGAACTCCAAGGACTAATACTCTTTTGTATCATGCCATTTCCTTCCATATATCTTATCTCCTGTCGCATAACTTTAGCTTTTTCAGGATTGGTGCGATATGGTGTCATTTTAATATGCCTTGCATCACCTACATCAATATCATGTTTAATAACAGTTGTACGACCAGGAGTGTCTTTAAATAGAGATGGATAATCACTAACAAGTTTTAGAATGTCAGCATTTTGGGCCTCAGTGAGGTAATGTAAAGTTACTGGTAGCTCCTTAACTGCGTGTGTGTTATCCAGTTTGGGCTCACCTATCTTCCCTGCTTCAGATGTGAGATCAATATTGTCCTCTAAGTTGGCAACTTTGGTATCAACTTGGGCTACAGCTATTGTTTTAGCCTCCTCACTAATATTTCTCGACATGTTCCCGAAGCAAATTAATATGGCATAACTGCTGTGCTTTATGCATTTTGGGAGTTTTTATCCAGTAATTTACTTCTCCCTCACGACTAACCACTAAATATGGGACCCTCATACTTCGTGTGCAGTGGATGATTTTCCACTGTGGTTAGTTTCACTACTTTATCACCAGGGTAAAATTCCCTCTTATGTGCTTTCATATCATACCAAGTTTTTTGCTTGGTTTGTGCAAATTTCAAATTCTTGGCAGCAAACTCACGTGTTTTGTATAGACGAGTATGCATGTCAGTGACATCTAAACGATTAACATCATCTTTTGGCTGTTTAAGTTGCTCTTTCATTAATGTTAAAGGATTGCGTACATCATATCCAAATACCAATTCATTTGGAGAATAACCCACGGACTATTGGACTGTGTTATGCAAATTAAACTTTAATAGACCTACACCTTCATCCCAATCACGATTTGATTCGACACACAATTTTCGAAGCATAGATTTTAGTGTTTGATGCATTCGCATATTGCAAGCTCCTTGTGATTCAGGATGAAATGCAGTAGACGTGATATGTTTAATGCCCAGCTCTTTGCATACTTTTGCTAACACGTTTGAAGTGAAATTAGAACCCTGATCCGACTGAATTTCCCGTGGTAATACAAACATTGTGAAAAACTTCAACAAAGCTTTCACTACAAGTTTGTAGTGCCTTCGACATATGCAACTGGTAGGGTGAGCCACACTGATGAGTCATAAAATGATGAAACATATTATTTTAACTTAATATATATTTTAAAGTGTGTTCACTTTCAGATTACCGTGAGAATTATGCACATTTCAGTGGGTAATAACTCAGGACCTGCTGTATATTTTGAAAAGAATTTTGCTGGAAATTATTGTGTTAGCCACAAACAACGTTCAAATTGTTTTCAAAATATTCAGCATATCCAGAGTTAAACTCCATTGAAAATGTAGTCTGCAGAAATTCAGCAGGCAGACACTTATTGAACAAAATTGTTAGTCTCACTGGTAAACAACATGGTTGGTAATGCTTATAACATCAACATGATTGTCAAGATATTACTCTTTATTAATTTCAGAATTGCTAGACCCTTTTGGACACATGATTGGCTATGCTGTTAGGAATTATGTTTGTGTCATTGAGGGCACTATGTCAACAGTCACTGAGCTTTGAAGGAAAGTGTTCTTTCAACATTAATTAAACTAGGTACCCTGCACGCAGACAATGTATACAATATTATGTAAAATTGTCACTTATTTCACATGTATTTCTTAACATGAAAGAATAATCATAAAAAATATGATAAATCATGTTTGCCTCATTTTTTTAATGCCCTCGACAGTGCATCAGCTATTACATTGCCACACCTTTTAATGTGCATAATTCCTAGACCATAAGACTGTAAGAGCATACTCCAACGATAAACCCGTGGACATTTGCCTTTCATTCTGTTAATGAATAATAGCGGATTGTGATCTGTAAACACTGTAACGGGATATGTGCTGGAACACAGGTACACATTATAATGCTGTACAGTCATTATCAATGCCAATGTCTCCTTTTCAATTGTAGAATACCTTATCTCGTGTTCATTGAATTTGTGTGAAAAATAGCTAACTGGGTGATCATCACCTTGTTCATCCTCCTGCATCAAGACTGCACCAACTCCTAAATCACTTGCATCAATGACTATTTTCATTGGATTGTTATAATTAGGAGCGATCAATACAGGATTTGAATACAGGGTAGATTTTATTTTTTCAAAGGCGATTTTGCATTCAAGTGTCCAGTTGAAGGGGGCGTTCTTCTTTTGCAAATTAGTCGGAGGTACAGCTATAGCGGAAAGGTTATGACAAAATCTGCGAAAAATCAAGCCATCCCCAGGAAATGCATTAATTCCCTTTTGTTACTGGGTGGTGGTTAGTCATGTATTGCTTCCACCTTCGCAAATCTAGGTCTGACCTTTCCCTGACCAACCTCATGGCCTAAATATGTCAGAGTCGCCTTAGCTATTTCACTCTTTGATAAATTAACCACGAGACCAAGATCTTTCATTCTGACAAAGAAGTGTTCAATGGGCTTGATATGCATTTCCCATGTGTCAGAATAAATAGTGGCATCATCAATATATGAGTCACAATTCTCAATATCTCTAGTTGGACTATTCATAAGATGCGGGAAGGTAGCACCAGAGTTCTTTAACCCAAATGCCATTACTAAATATTCCCGCTGGCCATCAGCTCTAACAAATGAAGATATCTTCCGCGCATGATCCGTAAATGGAACCTGCCAATAACCTTTCAAGCGGTCGAATTTGGTAACATATTTGGAGTTTTCAATTTTGTCTATACAATCAAGGATGTGTGGAATGGGAAAAGAATCTGACAAAGTCGGGTCATTTACATGACAAATATCCATGCAGTAACGATATATACCATCTGACTTGGGTACGAGTTTACATGGCGAACTCCAAGGACTAATACTCTTTTGTATCATGCCATTTCCTTCCATATATCTTATCTCCTGTCGCATAACTTTAGCTTTTTCAGGATTGGTGCGATATGGTGTCATTTTAATATGCCTTGCATCACCTACATCAATATCATGTTTAATAACAGTTGTACGACCAGGAGTGTCTTTAAATAGAGATGGATAATCACTAACAAGTTTTAGAATGTCAGCATTTTGGGCCTCAGTGAGGTAATGTAAAGTTACTGGTAGCTCCTTAACTGCGTGTGTGTTATCCAGTTTGGGCTCACCTATCTTCCCTGCTTCAGATGTGAGATCAATATTGTCCTCTAAGTTGGCAACTTTGGTATCAACTTGGGCTACAGCTATTGTTTTAGCCTCCTCACTAATATTTCTCGACATGTTCCCGAAGCAAATTAATATGGCATAACTGCTGTGCTTTATGCATTTTGGGAGTTTTTATCCAGTAATTTACTTCTCCCTCACGACTAACCACTAAATATGGGACCCTCATACTTCGTGTGCAGTGGATGATTTTCCACTGTGGTTAGTTTCACTACTTTATCACCAGGGTAAAATTCCCTCTTATGTGCTTTCATATCATACCAAGTTTTTTGCTTGGTTTGTGCAAATTTCAAATTCTTGGCAGCAAACTCACGTGTTTTGTATAGACGAGTATGCATGTCAGTGACATCTAAACGATTAACATCATCTTTTGGCTGTTTAAGTTGCTCTTTCATTAATGTTAAAGGATTGCGTACATCATATCCAAATACCAATTCATTTGGAGAATAACCCACGGACTATTGGACTGTGTTATGCAAATTAAACTTTAATAGACCTACACCTTCATCCCAATCACGATTTGATTCGACACACAATTTTCGAAGCATAGATTTTAGTGTTTGATGCATTCGCATATTGCAAGCTCCTTGTGATTCAGGATGCAATGCAGTAGACGTGATATGTGTAATGCCCAGCTCTTTGCATACTTTTGCTAACACGTTTGAAGTGAAATTAGAACCCTGATCCGACTGAATTTCCCGTGGTAATACAAACATTGTGAAAAACTTCAACAAAGCTTTCACTACAAGTTTGTAGTGCCTTCGACATATGCAACTGGTAGGGTGAGCCACATTGATGAGTCATAAAATGATGAAACATATTATTTTAACTTAATATATATTTTAAAGTGTGTTCACTTTCAGATTACCGTGAGAATTATGCACATTTCAGTGGGTAATAACTCAGGACCTGCTGTATATTTTGAAAAGAATTTTGCTGGAAATTATTGTGTTAGCCACAAACAACGTTCAAATTGTTTTCAAAATATTCAGCATATCCAGAGTTAAACTCCATTGAATATGTAGTCTGCAGAAATTCAGCAGGCAGACACTTATTGAACAAAATTGTTAGTCTCACTGGTAAACAACATGGTTGGTAATGCTTATAACATCAACATGATTGTCAAGATATTACTCTTTATTAATTTCAGAATTGCTAGACCCTTTTGGACACATGATTGGCTATGCTGTTAGGAATTATGTTTGTGTCATTGAGGGCACTATGTCAACAGTCACTGAGCTTTGAAGGAAAGTGTTCTTTCAACATTAATTAAACTAGGTACCCTGCACGCAGACAATGTATACAATATTATGTAAAATTGTCACTTATTTCACATGTATTTCTTAACATGAAAGAATAATCATAAAAAATATGATAAATCATGTTTGCCTCATTTTTTTAATGCCCTCGACAGTGCATCAGCTATTACATTGCCACACCTTTTAATGTGCATAATTCCTAGACCATAAGACTGTAAGAGCATACTCCAACGATAAACCCGTGGACATTTGCCTTTCATTCTGTTAATGAATAATAGCGGATTGTGATCTGTAAACACTGTAACGGGATATGTGCTGGAACACAGGTACACATTATAATGCTGTACAGTCATTATCAATGCCAATGTCTCCTTTTCAATTGTAGAATACCTTATCTCGTGTTCATTGAATTTGTGTGAAAAATAGCTAACTGGGTGATCATCACCTTGTTCATCCTCCTGCATCAAGACTGCACCAACTCCTAAATCACTTGCATCAATGACTATTTTCATTGGATTGTTATAATTAGGAGCGATCAATACAGGATTTGAATACAGGGTAGATTTTATTTTTTCAAAGGCGATTTTGCATTCAAGTGTCCAGTTGAAGGGGGCGTTCTTCTTTTGCAAATTAGTCGGAGGTACAGCTATAGCGGAAAGGTTATGACAAAATCTGCGAAAAATCAAGCCATCCCCAGGAAATGCATTAATTCCCTTTTGTTACTGGGTGGTGGATAGTCATGTATTGCTTCCACCTTCGCAAATCTAGGTCTGACCTTTCCCTGACCAACCTCATGGCCTAAATATGTCAGAGTCGCCTTAGCTATTTCACTCTTTGATAAATTAACCACGAGACCAAGATCTTTCATTCTGACAAAGAAGTGTTCAATGGGCTTGATATGCATTTCCCATGTGTCAGAATAAATAGTGGCATCATCAATATATGAGTCACAATTCTCAATATCTCTAGTTGGACTATTCATAAGATGCGGGAAGGTAGCACCAGAGTTCTTTAACCCAAATGCCATTACTAAATATTCCCGCTGGCCATCAGCTCTAACAAATGAAGATATCTTCCGCGCATGATCCGTAAATGGAACCTGCCAATAACCTTTCAAGCGGTCGAATTTGGTAACATATTTGGAGTTTTCAATTTTGTCTATACAATCAAGGATGTGTGGAATGGGAAAAGAATCTGACAAAGTCGGGTCATTTACATGACAAATATCCATGCAGTAACGATATATACCATCTGACTTGGGTACGAGTTTACATGGCGAACTCCAAGGACTAATACTCTTTTGTATCATGCCATTTCCTTCCATATATCTTATCTCCTGTCGCATAACTTTAGCTTTTTCAGGATTGGTGCGATATGGTGTCATTTTAATATGCCTTGCATCACCTACATCAATATCATGTTTAATAATAACAGTTGTACGACCAGGAGTGTCTTTAAATAGAGATGGATAATCACTAACAAGTTTTAGAATGTCAGCATTTTGGGCCTCAGTGAGGTAATGTAAAGTTACTGGTAGCTCCTTAACTGCGTGTGTGTTATCCAGTTTGGGCTCACCTATCTTCCCTGCTTCAGATGTGAGATCAATATTGTCCTCTAAGTTGGCAACTTTGGTATCAACTTGGGCTACAGCTATTGTTTTAGCCTCCTCACTAATATTTCTCGACATGTTCCCGAAGCAAATTAATATGGCATAACTGCTGTGCTTTATGCATTTTGGGAGTTTTTATCCAGTAATTTACTTCTCCCTCACGACTAACCACTAAATATGGGACCCTCATACTTCGTGTGCAGTGGATGATTTTCCACTGTGGTTAGTTTCACTACTTTATCACCAGGGTAAAATTCCCTCTTATGTGCTTTCATATCATACCAAGTTTTTTGCTTGGTTTGTGCAAATTTCAAATTCTTGGCAGCAAACTCACGTGTTTTGTATAGACGAGTATGCATGTCAGTGACATCTAAACGATTAACATCATCTTTTGGCTGTTTAAGTTGCTCTTTCATTAATGTTAAAGGATTGCGTACATCATATCCAAATACCAATTCATTTGGAGAATAACCCACGGACTATTGGACTGTGTTATGCAAATTAAACTTTAATAGACCTACACCTTCATCCCAATCACGATTTGATTCGACACACAATTTTCGAAGCATAGATTTTAGTGTTTGATGCATTCGCATATTGCAAGCTCCTTGTGATTCAGGATGAAATGCAGTAGACGTGATATGTTTAATGCCCAGCTCTTTGCATACTTTTGCTAACACGTTTGAAGTGAAATTAGAACCCTGATCCGACTGAATTTCCCGTGGTAATACAAACATTGTGAAAAACTTCAACAAAGCTTTCACTACAAGTTTGTAGTGCCTTCGACATATGCAACTGGTAGGGTGAGCCACACTGATGAGTCATAAAATGATGAAACATATTATTTTAACTTAATATATATTTTAAAGTGTGTTCACTTTCAGATTACCGTGAGAATTATGCACATTTCAGTGGGTAATAACTCAGGACCTGCTGTATATTTTGAAAAGAATTTTGCTGGAAATTATTGTGTTAGCCACAAACAACGTTCAAATTGTTTTCAAAATATTCAGCATATCCAGAGTTAAACTCCATTGAAAATGTAGTCTGCAGAAATTCAGCAGGCAGACACTTATTGAACAAAATTGTTAGTCTCACTGGTAAACAACATGGTTGGTAATGCTTATAACATCAACATGATTGTCAAGATATTACTCTTTATTAATTTCAGAATTGCTAGACCCTTTTGGACACATGATTGGCTATGCTGTTAGGAATTATGTTTGTGTCATTGAGGGCACTATGTCAACAGTCACTGAGCTTTGAAGGAAAGTGTTCTTTCAACATTAATTAAACTAGGTACCCTGCACGCAGACAATGTATACAATATTATGTAAAATTGTCACTTATTTCACATGTATTTCTTAACATGAAAGAATAATCATAAAAAATATGATAAATCATGTTTGCCTCATTTTTTTAATGCCCTCGACAGTGCATCAGCTATTACATTGCCACACCTTTTAATGTGCATAATTCCTAGACCATAAGACTGTAAGAGCATACTCCAACGATAAACCCGTGGACATTTGCCTTTCATTCTGTTAATGAATAATAGCGGATTGTGATCTGTAAACACTGTAACGGGATATGTGCTGGAACACAGGTACACATTATAATGCTGTACAGTCATTATCAATGCCAATGTCTCCTTTTCAATTGTAGAATACCTTATCTCGTGTTCATTGAATTTGTGTGAAAAATAGCTAACTGGGTGATCATCACCTTGTTCATCCTCCTGCATCAAGACTGCACCAACTCCTAAATCACTTGCATCAATGACTATTTTCATTGGATTGTTATAATTAGGAGCGATCAATACAGGATTTGAATACAGGGTAGATTTTATTTTTTCAAAGGCGATTTTGCATTCAAGTGTCCAGTTGAAGGGGGCGTTCTTCTTTTGCAAATTAGTCGGAGGTACAGCTATAGCGGAAAGGTTATGACAAAATCTGCGAAAAATCAAGCCATCCCCAGGAAATGCATTAATTCCCTTTTGTTACTGGGTGGTGGTTAGTCATGTATTGCTTCCACCTTCGCAAATCTAGGTCTGACCTTTCCCTGACCAACCTCATGGCCTAAATATGTCAGAGTCGCCTTAGCTATTTCACTCTTTGATAAATTAACCACGAGACCAAGATCTTTCATTCTGACAAAGAAGTGTTCAATGGGCTTGATATGCATTTCCCATGTGTCAGAATAAATAGTGGCATCATCAATATATGAGTCACAATTCTCTATATCTCTAGTTGGACTATTCATAAGATGCGGGAAGGTAGCACCAGAGTTCTTTAACCCAAATGCCATTACTAAATATTCCCGCTGGCCATCAGCTCTAACAAATGAAGATATCTTCCGCGCATGATCCGTAAATGGAACCTGCCAATAACCTTTCAAGCGGTCGAATTTGGTAACATATTTGGAGTTTTCAATTTTGTCTATACAATCAAGGATGTGTGGAATGGGAAAAGAATCTGACAAAGTCGGGTCATTTACATGACAAATATCCATGCAGTAACGATATATACCATCTGACTTGGGTACGAGTTTACATGGCGAACTCCAAGGACTAATACTCTTTTGTATCATGCCATTTCCTTCCATATATCTTATCTCCTGTCGCATAACTTTAGCTTTTTCAGGATTGGTGCGATATGGTGTCATTTTAATATGCCTTGCATCACCTACATCAATATCATGTTTAATAACAGTTGTACGACCAGGAGTGTCTTTAAATAGAGATGGATAATCACTAACAAGTTTTAGAATGTCAGCATTTTGGGCCTCAGTGAGGTAATGTAAAGTTACTGGTAGCTCCTTAACTGCGTGTGTGTTATCCAGTTTGGGCTCACCTATCTTCCCTGCTTCAGATGTGAGATCAATATTGTCCTCTAAGTTGGCAACTTTGGTATCAACTTGGGCTACAGCTATTGTTTTAGCCTCCTCACTAATATTTCTCGACATGTTCCCGAAGCAAATTAATATGGCATAACTGCTGTGCTTTATGCATTTTGGGAGTTTTTATCCAGTAATTTACTTCTCCCTCACGACTAACCACTAAATATGGGACCCTCATACTTCGTGTGCAGTGGATGATTTTCCACTGTGGTTAGTTTCACTACTTTATCACCAGGGTAAAATTCCCTCTTATGTGCTTTCATATCATACCAAGTTTTTTGCTTGGTTTGTGCAAATTTCAAATTCTTGGCAGCAAACTCACGTGTTTTGTATAGACGAGTATGCATGTCAGTGACATCTAAACGATTAACATCATCTTTTGGCTGTTTAAGTTGCTCTTTCATTAATGTTAAAGGATTGCGTACATCATATCCAAATACCAATTCATTTGGAGAATAACCCACGGACTATTGGACTGTGTTATGCAAATTAAACTTTAATAGACCTACACCTTCATCCCAATCACGATTTGATTCGACACACAATTTTCGAAGCATAGATTTTAGTGTTTGATGCATTCGCATATTGCAAGCTCCTTGTGATTCAGGATGAAATGCAGTAGACGTGATATGTTTAATGCCCAGCTCTTTGCATACTTTTGCTAACACGTTTGAAGTGAAATTAGAACCCTGATCCGACTGAATTTCCCGTGGTAATACAAACATTGTGAAAAACTTCAACAAAGCTTTCACTACAAGTTTGGTTGTGATATTACGGAGAGGAAAAGCTTCTGTAAAGCGAGTAGAGGCACACATTATTGTAAGCATATACTGATTTTGCAATTTTGTTTTGGGAGGTGTTCAAACACAGTCGATTATTATTCTATAGTATGGTTCCTGGAATGCAGGAATATTAATTAGAGGGGCCTTAGGGATCGGTTGATCTGGCTTGCCTGCCAATTGACATGTTGGGCAAGACCTACAAAAAGCAGCCACGTCCCTATGAACTTTATGCCAATAGAAGTATTTTACAATAGTGGATGTAGTCTTTTTATGACCAAAATGTCCGCGACAACTTGGGCGGCCATTGTGTGCTTGATGGAGTACTTTTGTTCTGTACTCTCTTGGAAGGACTATTTGATCAACTACTCTATCCAAGTCATCTGTTCGTATATCGTGGGGTAGCCACTTACGTCATATAATGCCATTATGGTTATAATAACATATCCTGTACTAGATGATATTTTAGTGGGGCAGATATGTGATAAATAACAGACAAATTGTGGGTTTTATGGTAAAAGCACCAAAATTGCCACAGATGTGGACCAATACATACCCAATAGTTTTAGATATAGGGCCATCGGAAAATTTTCTTCTGGGGTCAATAATGGCCATGCCCATTGCCACACCCATTTTTAGTAGGAAGGCACATTGTTAAAATATAACATTTGCAAGAAAATCATTCGTTTTGGTGATTCAAACAACAGAATTGGCTCTGCTATTTGTAACTATGTCATGATTGATGAAAAAATTAAATTTAATGCATACCTATCCTTGTGGGTGAAAATACGGCCACGCCTGCAAAATGTGGGCGTGGCATATTTCTAAATCTTATACTCTTCACAATTGTCATTATTTTTGTGACTCAAAAATATACCCTGTTTGTTAAATTATGTAGCCTCATCTGTGCCCGTCTTGGTGTGTTTAGCGTAAAACCCACTGTTTGCTTATTTTGGTCATGTATCTGACTCACGATATGCAGAATCAAGCAAGCCAGTAATATTATCATACTTTAACAGTTATCTGATATAGCTCTTTACATAGGGTGCTTTTGGCCTAGTTAATATAAAAGTTAAACTAACACTTTTTCCTTCAGTTAGTTGCACTCTCTGAAGAACTGTGGCGACTAATAAAGATGCAAGCTTGTTCACATAGACGGTCTCCATTTAGCAACACTGCCACTTCCACCTATTGATTGGAGTATATGTGCTTTATGTCAGGAGGATTCTGGTGAACCGCTACAATGTCCTGCTAATTCCAAACGTTCAGATATCGGAATTACCACAAGGTTTTCATGAAATTGGACATCGACTAGTTTCTGTAACTATAGACCGATTTGATGCCACAGATGGAATCTTGAACACACTTTCTACTAATCGGGCAAAATGGCATATCGGCTGAAATGCTCTAAGAGTCGCCTGGTGAGAACTCAGGGAGCTACGGTATGTACAAATAAAGGTAGAACTAGTCCTTTCACAAAACAAAGCTCTTTAAGCAGTGAGAAGACAAATACTGAGAACCATTTCTTCTGTGATGATGAAGGATTGCCTGAAATCCTATCCATGCAGCGGCTACCAGGAACATTACCGAGTGCGTTCGTAAATGTGCTGTTAAACTACAAGATCAAACATTAATTGCGCAACTTAGTGTAGGTGATATGGTAGCCCAAGAGTCTAAGTACCATTCACAGTGTCTAGTAAAGTTATACAATGCCACAAGTAGACAAATCGAGGACAAACTTAAGCAAAGCACAGATGGCTTCTCTCATGGTATTGCTTTAGCGGAACTTATTGCTTACTTAGAAGAAACAAAACTGGCGGACACATCAGTTGCACCAATTTTTAGACTAGCTAATCGTGTTAAATTGTACTCTGATCATCTCAGTGAACTTGGTGTTAATAAACGTAGTCTCATACATTCAACGGACCTTTTGGACAGGCTACTTACACATGTACCAGTGCTTTCAAAGAGGGTCGTGACATTTTGTTGACATGTTGGATAACTTTAACGATGAAGGTATTTGTTTGTCAAAAGTAGCAAATATTATTCAGCGAGACATGTTCCAAATGAATATAACATTTGACGAATCATTCCCAGTGGGTTGACAAGAGTAGTCAGTTCCAAAGCCATCGTCAGTGTGATTATGGATGGGTCAAATATTATAAACAAAAGCAATGTGAATACAGATGGTAAAACAAGCAACACTCAGTATAGCTCAGTTAGTACAGTACAACAGCTATGTGCGTCAGCGACAAGAGTCAACAGGTGAACACCATAAAATCGATCGTGAACCTCCATTACCTGTCTATCCTGGACTAATGATTCATGGGCATACAAGTAAACGGGAATTGGTTGATACTTCTTGGCCTATCTATCTCATATGATAGGCTTTTCGAAATTTCTAAGAATATGGCCGTATTTCAATCTCATCAGTATGAAACTGATCAGGTTGTGTGCCCAAGTATTCTCCGAAATGACACCAGAGCAGCAGTAAACAATACTGATCACAAACCCAGCTCAACCACTGCTTCTGATGCTTTTCACGGCACAGGAATATCACTTTTTCAGCACCAGACTACAGTATTAGATGGAAATGAAAGCAGTAGGACAAGATTGCATTCAGCGCCTTCAAGTAACATGATACCACCTCTTCCGCTGTCATATACAAATATCCCAGCTGCCGCACCGAAAAACAAAGATCCACCCATTCCTCCAATGAGTGGTATGTTAAAAGGCAATGGTGTAATTCTCAGATCTGCATTGGAAGATGCAAACATATGGCAGGGCAGTGTTCGGCAGCTACTGACTAAAGAGGTACATGGCATTACAGGTCCAGTTTCATGGGCAGCAATGCATGCAAGTAACCAACCATTATCACAGGAATATACACATGTAAATACATCACTTCTACCACTTTCGCAAGATAACTCTAAATTGGTTGCTATGATTCGACATTGAATGGATGTAGTGCAGACTGCTGTTGAATTCTTGAATCCAGGCCAAGTGCCCGTACTAACGGTTGATCAGCCACTGCTCACCATTGCCAAATTGATTAAGTGGAATTGGCCAGATATATACAGAGATGAGAGGTTCGTCATTTTACTTGGTGGCCTCCACATTGAAATGGCTGCACTAAAGATTTTAAGAGACTGGCTAGATAGCAGTGGCTGGACCAATGACATTATCCAAGCAAATATTGCATCAGCATGACCTGCTGATTCCTTTCGAACTGTTTCACATGTAACAAGAACCAGAAGTGTGTACCAGGTTACAGCCCGTGTATCGTTTATCCTTCTTCACAATGCATTTGATGCCTACACCAAATTTCACGCCCAAATTCCACTCTCATTCGATGCATTGATGTTCTCACAAAATTAGCTTCATGCTGCTTTGCTCTTGATCACACTAACAATGCTCATTGACTGCCAATTCATATACGGGATATATCAACACTGCAACATTGACTTCCTGATGTCCATCAACAGTTCATTTAGGGCAACTTCGTGGTTCATAAAACCAATCCTCAATTCTCTGCAATCCCTATTGACCAAGAAGATGAGCAGAATAATGCGGTGGTGAAAGATGGCGGTGCTGTATGGCTTGCACAGAATTCTAGATCTCTTCTCCAGTGGATGGTAGCTGGTCCGGAAATAGTGTGTGCAGTAGAAGAATTCGAAACAGGCTGCCTGCATATAATAAACAACCAAAACAACCTTCACCACGATCAAAATAAGTCTGTTCAAATAAAATTTGCCAATAAGGTCAGGCAGCTTGTTTATGTGATAGATGGCATGGGAAATCCATTCATGGAAGAAAATGGTCTTCTGGTATTGGACACACATCATATTGCAGATCGTGTCATTGTCGACGGTGTTCATTGTATTGCATGTTTGAACCAAGAACAATATGATAACTACATCAGTGGATTCAGTGAATGATTTATTCTGTTCTCAAAACCTATTTCTGACTCAATTATAAGGAAATAAGATGCCATTATTCAGCAAGGCACATACAAAAGTTAAATCTCAGACGACACAGCTGGTAACATCTCATAAGAGTGACTGGACATTATTTTCCCATTATTTTCATGGTTATACATGTACGTTGCTTGCCAAACTCGTGATGGTGATTTAGAGACATTTTCCAAGCATGAGAATCATGCTTACCCGCCATCTCAGTCACAGCTAGGAAAACTTCGCTCCGATTCTAAGTAAGATTTGGTAGAGTGCTTAGAAAACATATGCCCTTCTCACAGAGATGCCCCAAGAGTTGATGTTATCATTCTGGATGGTACAGCTATTGTCAATATGCTAAAACCAGTAGGTACTAAGACCTTTCTGGATTATATGGCAACTATGTTTATTCCATATATACAAGGACCGCTTCGGAATTCCAATCGAGTCGATGTCACCTGGGACGTGTATCTTGAAATTAGCATGAGGTCCACAGCTAGAGATAAAAGAGGTAAAGGTATTTGAAGATGTGTAATGGCTGGTAATCTAGCATGCATTCTTACGACTAGACGAGAACAAGAAAGAGCTGTTTGATTTTCTGGCACATCAGATCATAGAACAAATAGGTCTAGATCAGGAAGTGTACACATGTGATAAAGAAGTTCATTCTTTGCACCCAATTTAGTCAGGATGTATCTTCAATGTCACCTTGCAATCATGAAGAGGCCGACACCAGAATGATTGTACATGCAGCAGATGTGGTTAGTCGTGGATTCAGTAGGATTATGTTACACACAGTAGACTGACGTGGTAGGTCTCTGTCGCTGGTGTCCCATTATGTAAAAATATCGAACTCTGGGTCGCATTCGGTATTGGTAACCATCTGAAATACATCCCTTGTCATGGCATTGCTACTGCACTCGGAGGGGAAAGGCAAGAGCTCTTCCCATGTTCCACTCCTTACTGGCTGTGACGCCATACCATTCTTTGCAGGCAGGGGTAAAAGAAAGCATTTGATATCTGGAAGATATTTCATTCAGTGACACAAATGTTTAATGGGCTTTCCGCAGCGCTTAATCATTTTGATGATGAATGTATTTCAGTGTTGGAATGTTTCACCATACGTTTGTATGACAGAACTAGCCTAGAAACAAATGTGGATAGAGCCAGAATGTACATGTTGATGTGCAAAGCTAAAGCCATCGATGCAATACCGCGTGCAGTGCGTGTGCGTGCGTGCGTGTGCGCCCCTGAGATGTGCTTGTCAAAAGTGGTGTAGAGGACAGTATAAATGTGGTAAGGTGTCACTGAAACTCACAGCATTGTGCCATTGTAGTGGAAACTGTGAACACAATGGCAGTCTTGCAGAATGAGTATGGACATACAGCTATCATACAGCTAGAATACTCAGGTGAATTCCTTCAATTTTTTCCCACATATAATGAAGCAGAAACATGCCAAAAAGAGACGAATGGATGAATCCACTTTTGGCTATCCCCCATCCATCTCTAGCTTGGCCCGTGTTGGGAACGACCGAACCCTTAACTGTCTGATTGTCAATTTCCATAAAACTATAAAGAATGTTTATTAAATAGGAAAGGCATACAATTCATACAACTGAAGACTTTAAAATTCATGACATACTTGGCTACGTCATTCATTTACGTCTTTGATTCTGACGTCTGCCTGCATGTGATGGATGTAATTGATTATGACGTCATATACTTGAGTGACACATTCGATTCATTAATTGTGGTCTTTATGTTAAAACCACCAGAAATCATTCATGACATAGTTAAAATAACAGAGGCAATTTTGGTATTTGAATCACCAAAAGGCATTATTTTCTTGCATATTTTCTAATTTACCAATGTGCCACGCCCACTAAAATAGGTGTGACAATGTGTGCGGCCATTCTAGGCCCCAGGGGAAAATTTCGCGATGGGCCCATGTCTAAAATTATTTGGTATATATTAGTCCTTAACTGTGCAAATTTTGGTGCTTTTACCATAAAACCCACAATTCCAACACATATCTGCCCCACTATTTCAAGTCCAGGATCATCCACAAAAGTTACACATTTATAAGTGGATTAAACGAAATCTAGGATTTCTTTTTTCACGAGAGAGTTGATACTTACCTCCCTAATACTTTTGATATTGCTAAATATTGGCTTTCACTCAATAAACACTCATATTTAAAACAGTTAGGTGCCCCTACTGGGCAGGGAGTCAGAGCGTAGTCTGGCGGATGCCAGCCCCACCACCGCGCATGCGCAGACTAGCACTTCCTCTGACTAGATTATTGGCTGACACACATGCAACTATTAAGAGCCTGAAGACCGAGCCTCTGTGGGGTGGAGAGGCCGGGTCCGTATCTAGGGAGGTAAGTATCAACTCTCTCGTGAAAAAAGAAATCCTAGATTTCGTTTATTTCACTTCAAGAGTATACTTACCTCCCTAATACTTTTGATATTGCCAGAATTCGAAAGTGAATCTGGCGGGAGGGAGGCGAGGTCAAAAGACCAGCTCATCCCTATACGCTTTTCTGCGTTTAAGGCACTTAAACTTCTGAAACTGTAAGAAAAAACAGTCAGGATTTGACTAACCATCGGATAACACCACCGATGTATGAGAGATGACCGAATGTCATATGCGCTCCCCCCCCTCCTTCCTGGGAGGAAGAGTCGACTGACCTCAATGTCCTATACGCTCTCTACGTACAAGTGCCATGTACTACAGGACAGAGACGAAAAAACTCCATTTTCGTAACTCTCAACAATGAACCACACAAATACACAAACCATCACCATATTAATAACGGGTAATCGTGACAATACAATCAACAACGGACAACACATGAACAAGACTGACCTTGTTGAAAACGGCTGCTGACATCATCTTCCCATTGGTAAAGACTGATGCAGGCCCAAAAAAGTGGGTGTTTCCATAAATTAATTGTGAAATATATAAGTAATGAGGAAAAAACCTCCTCAAAAAATATAAACCGAGTTATTTTTTCAAAACCGACAAGGCGAGAGGATTAGAGGTGTCACGGAGATAATGGTCTGTAAAACTTGACTCACAGTGCCACTGAGCCACCGACATAATATCATCCACAGGGACCCCATTAAATAGGGCCGTGGATGTCACTACGCCGCGGACACTGTGAGCCTTGGCCACGTCAACCTGCTTCCCGGTGGCGGATTTATGGCAAAACTGAATGCATTCCACAATCCACCTGGAAATGGTGTCCTTAGAAGCCCTGCCATGGGGTTCAATATATGACAACCATAACGCTGACTGGTCGGTGCGCCACTCCGCCGTACGTTGTTTGTACCGGCGCAGCGCCCGGACGGGACACCATGCTTTAGAATTAGGATCATATCTAGTTAAAGCAGGCAAAATAATAGGTTGACCTGGATATTTCAACGACTGATTTTTAGCCAAGAAATTAATCCTAGGTAGCAGCTTAAGGCCTTCCCCTGAAACCACAAAACGGTCATCCTCGGCTGATAAGGCATGAATTTCACTCCTACGCCTAGCCGAGGCCGCAGCAATTAAAAACACAGTCTTCAGTGTTAATAGTTTCATAGAAATGGAACTAAGTGGTTCAAAAGGCTTATCACCTAGTACTTGAAGCACTAGCGATAAACTCCAAGACGGAATCACAGGTGGATTCCTTGGTCTTAGATTGCCCATGCCTTTAATTAATACATTTAATGTATTTACTTCATCACTTCCCCTCTTAGCCAAGCAAGGAATAACAGACATTAATGCTGACTTATAACCAGCAATAGAGTTAGGCTTGAGGCTATAGGCATCATAGAGGTGACAGAGGAAATCAGCTACTACTTGAATAGATGAATCCATTGGATCAATACATCTTTTTGAGCACCATTCTGCAAATCTGTTGATTTTATAATTATATGCTCTGGAGGTTGACCCCCTCCTGGCTTTGGCCATAAACATGGCTGCTTGCTCAGAAAAGCCCTCCTTAATTCTAGATTCCTTGACAACATCCACGCAGTCAATCTGAACATTGACGGATTGTTGTGAATGGCCTTGCCCTGGAAGATAATATCTTCCATCAGAGGCAGAGGAACCGGATTGCAGACCAGAAGGTCCAGCAGATCCGTATACCATGATCGGCTTGGCCAATCCGGGGCGATCAGAAGCACTTGGCATTCCTCTTGTCTGATTTTCTGAAGAATTTTTGGAATCAGGATTGCTGGAGGGAATGCGTATGCATACATTCTCCCCCAGCTGATAGCTAACGCATCTGTTGCGAAAGCGCTTGGATCCGGAATCGGAGAGACGTACGTCGTCATCTTCGCATTCTTCTTCGTTGCGAACAAATCGATGTTGGGTTTCCCCCAATGGTCGAACAGACGATCCGCCACACATTGATTTAGTTGCCATTCCGTGGGTAAAACACTCATCCTTCGGCTCAATGAGTCTGCTAGCAGGTTTAACCTTCCCGGAATATGAACTGCTTTCAAGGTAATCTGGTGATCCAGACACCAACAAAGCAGTTTCCATGTCATCATACAGAGACTGGGCGACTTCGTTCCGCCCTGGCGGTTTATGTAAGTCACAACTGTTGAGTTGTCTGAACGAATAAGAACAATCTTGCCCTGAACTTTCTGTAAGAAATGTTCCAGGGCCAGGACTACTGCTCTTAGCTCCAGTAGATTTATATGTTCCTTTGACTGTTCCAGATTCCAAAGCCCTGATATCGTGTACTCTTCCAGGCAAGCTCCCCATCCCTCCATCGATGCATCTGTATACACAGTCACCTGAGGGTGGGGAGGGGTTAGCAAAACCCCCGGCAAGAGATTCTCTGTATTCAACCACCATTGCAGGTGGTGAATGAGAGGCGCCAACACTGACACATTCGAGTCCAGCGAACCTGTACTCTGGGTCCATTGTGTCATGAGAAATAACTGGATCGGCCGCCTGCGTAAGGCGGCCTGAGGAATGACTGGTTCCAATGAAACCATCAACCCCAGCATTCTCAAGTAAACCCGTGCCAGGACATGACGACTGTCGCACACTGACTGAATTAACGAGATGAGTTTCTGAACTCTCTCCTGAGTAGGATACACATATCCTGTCTCTAGATCGAAGAACATCCCCAGGTTAACAAACTTCTGGGATGGAGTCAGCTCTGATTTTGGGAAATTGATCATCCAGCCTAAGTCTGTGAGAGTTTTCAAAACAATCTCCAGATTGGCCGACAAACTTTCCCGGGTGTGCGCTTTCAACAGCCAGTCGTCTATGTACGTGTGGACTGCTATGCTTCTCCTGCGGAGGTATGCTGTGATCGCAAGAACCACACGGGTGAAAACCCGAGGAGCCGTGGAAATTCCGAAGGGTAACACCCTGAATTCCCACTGTCTGCCCTGGAATGCAAATCTCAGGAAGCGACAGAAACTCCCGTGGATGGGGATGTGGAAATAAGCGTCCTTCAAATCTATCGACGCCGTCCACATCCCCCTCTCCAACCCCGCCAACACCGAGCGCACTGTTTCCATCTTGAAACTGGGCGTCTCGATGAACTTGTTCAATGGCTTGAGGTTGAGCATCGGTCTCCACCCTCCGGTGCGTTTTGTTACTAAGAACAGGGTTGAATAGAAGCCCGGACACCTTTGTGCCGGCTGAATAGCTCCCTTTTGTACGAGGGAATTTATCTCCTCCTCGATACACAACCTTTGCTCTGGCTCTCTCGGAATGGGAGTCCAGACTGGCACTAGAGACAGTCGCGACGGCGGGCCTGACATCCACTCTGGATGATACCCGACGGAAAGCCATCGCAAGACTAAACGGTCCTGAGTCAACCGTTCCCACTCTTGCATGTGGTCGGCTAGCCGGCCTCCCACCGGTCCACCTAGGGACCGCGGTGGACACAAGGCATGCAAGAGCAGCACTGTCTCCGTTGCCATACACACCGGAGTGGTTCTTACCGCGGTAAGCGTCCTGTCAGGACCGATAACCACGCCCAGATCCTCGCGCGCCCCGCCCCGCCCCGCGCGCACCTCGGTGCGCGGGCGGCTGCCTGGCTGACGGCGCCTGAGGAACCTGCGCCCCCCTCGCTGCTGGCCGAATCGCACGCGGCCGAGGCCGACGCTGCGACGGTGGCTGGCCTCTGACTTGGCCAGCACCACCTCGAGCCTGCAGGGGACGATACGCAGGGGTCGCGGCGCGAACGTTAGCACGACGCAGCACTTCAAACTGCTCGCGCAGCGCCCTCTGGTTATTCACCAGGGTGACCGTCTCCTGGAGGTGGCGACATCCCTCACCTCCAAAAAGACCAGGACCCGTCATAGGCGTACGGAGTAGCCTATTGTACAGGTCCTGAGACGGGCACAGATTGTCCAGGGCAAACGTGCGTCTTGCCCGGACACTCCTGGTCACCGCCCGAGTCATACAGTCCAGCGCCAGGTTAATACCATCCTGGATGGCTCGCTGGACCGTGACCGGGCTTGGCTGGCGCGATGCGGATGCCGTTACTACCCCCTGTAACAGCTGGGAGACGTGGGACAGAGCGGCAATCGAAGCCCTCCCACTCTCCTCCGCATCACGCAACGCGGTATTCGCCGAACGCAACGCGTTCGAGCACAAGACCCCCGTGTCAGAACGGGAGCCTGGCCGCGCATCCTCACCCAAAGCCGCGCGGTCATCCACGCTGGGCTTGGGTACCACACCGTACCGCTGGTAATCCAGGGGCACGATGCGACAACGCCTGGCCACCTCGCGAGGGGCCTTCGCGAGACGTCCACTCGAGTTAATGGACGTCTCCGCCGCCTTGAACATGTCAACGACATGCTCCGCCAGCGGCAGAGAAGGCATAGCGTTAGCAGTCGGTTTCCCAGCTAACCACGGCGTGTGAACACGCTGGCTAGTCGACTGCTCCACGGGCAGATCAGGCCTAACGCTCACCAGCCACTGGCAAGCGTCATACCAATCCTCTTCCGTGGCTAACTGCGAGCGCTCTACAAGACGGGGGCCTTCGTCTTCCTCCTGAGCGCAAGCAGTAGAGCTTGACGGCGGGTACGCTGATACACCTGGCAAGCCAGGGAAAACACGCGGGCCTGACAGCCCCGGCATGAGAATATCACTGGTTTGACCAGGAGCAGGCACCGTGGCAGAGCGCGGGGTATATATAGCCCCACCACGGGCCCGGCCAGCACCAGCAACACCCTCGGCAAGCCGAGGTATGCGGTACCGCTGGCCATCAGCAGCGCCCTGGACCACCACCTGAGCCGCGGACTCTACTCCAGGGTGAGTAAAACCGTGGAATAAGCCGCCTGTATTCCCCGCGAGGGGTGCACAAACGTCTTCATCCATGTCCACGTCGTCAGACGGCGACCCTAGCAGGTAATCCTCATCACCCTGGTCAGAAAGATTAGACCCCGGGTCAGCAAAGAGAGCTAACCCGGGCTGACCAGGAACGGTGCCATAGGAGGTACTGGCCACCGCGGCGTGCGGATACCCCTGGACTGATAAGCAGCCCGCGGGTTCCAGCGACAACCGTCCACGGTCCCCTATCGGCGCGGCAATAAGCCTGCTGCCAGGGTCGTGGAACGCCCCCTCTAATGGGGCCACCTCTGAATCGTCGAACAACGGAAGCGGTCTAAGGAAAACCGATCCAGAGGCGGGGATTACCTGCTCCGAAGCCGATGATGAGGACAGTAAAGGATTTGGTCCAGGAAGCATGCCACGAAGCAACCCTGGAACCAAATCCTTTATTGTCCTCTTCATCTCTCCCAACATCTCGGTCCGGAAGGCCTCCATATCCACCGCGGACGAGACCTTCCCCTTACCCTTCCTACTTACAACCTCTCGTTTCCGCTTCTTCTTCTTCTCCTCCTCTACCACCTTGTCCGTCGCCTGTAAGCAGCACAAGAATTCGGACATTAACTCGCCCCCCCCAGTGCTTACATATGTCACAATTAACCAAGGGACCACAAGGGCTACATTGATAGCACAGATGAGGCCAGAACTTTTCCTGAAGAAAACGTCCACAGGACGCGCAACCCGGTCCCTGAAACAGGGCAAAGGACAAGGAGTATGAGCAACTAGTTAAGCTTAGAAACTCAATCCAACTCAAAGAGAAGGAAAAACGATCATAAAGATCAATATACATCAAAAACCAGCATAGCGCTTGAATTGCTGATAAATACATAGCCAGGCTGATTATGACGTCATTAATCCCGTGACAGGAAAAAATCGATCCCAACAAAACATCCAAGTGCAAGGACGAATTGTATGCTGAATGGATAAGTCGACTACACAACCATCAGATACATATAGATAACTCTTTTCTGGCAAAAATGTTAATTATCTCCCTTTGTTTGTTTACAATAATTAACATCACCACATTATCAATAACTAGATACCTGACGCTTTGTATAGACAAACCATCCAACGTGACGAACCGGAGAACTCCACCATCTGCACGCCTCTTAACTCTCTCCACCTCATGGGGAAGGAATTGGATCAAGAGGGCAAAGTGAGAAGACCTTTATACTAGGCCTCCAACTCACTGGACATAATTTTTCATTTGGTTAGATAACCTAACAGTGTTAGTAGGAAATGGAACCATGGTGGAGAGAAAACTAACTCTCTGCAGCTGTGATGTCACCACTTAGCGTCATACAGACCTGTGGACATAAACAGAAAGAGAAATTAGCCCGAGGTAGCACCGAGTTGACATAAACCAACTAACCAAGGCGCTTATCACGGTAAACGCGAGTCCCGGAAACACAATACACCGGGAAGAAAACTCGCTAATTTTACTAGAAGTCACCTGATTTAAAGGTCCTAAGTCCTCCTGTGGCGAAGTGTACCCTCCTGCCATCCAAATCAGATATTATCACTCCAAAATATACACAAATTAACAGTTTAAGAGCAAGAAAAGCTTATGATTCAAAAAGACATGTGTGTTCTCTTTGCCAATAATCTAGCAAAGAGGAAGTGCTAGTCTGCGCATGCGCGGTGGTGGGGCTGGCATCCGCCAGACTACGCTCTGACTCCCTGCCCAGTAGGGGCACCTAACTGTTTTAAATCTGAGTGTTTATTGAGTGAAAGCCAATATTTAGCAATATCAAAAGTATTAGGGAGGTAAGTATACTCTTGAAGTGAAATTATTGTTTGCTGTGCTGGTGTTCATTCCCGTTATAACATCAGCTGACCTATTTTCCTGCCTCATATGCCTTCGCGTCGGGATGCAAAGAAGATACTCATTAGCAGCTACTTCATCGTCAGATGGTGGCATTGCAACGCCAGACACAATAGGCAAAACACCAGGAGTTATTAAGCCTCTTTCTAATTGTGTTATGATTTTAGTTTTTTGTGGAACTCCTTTTAGGACTTTATCTTTAGCTAAATCATTGCCACGCAACAAAGCTATCCCTTTCATGGGTAGACTATCTCTTACCCCAACTGTGACTACATCATTAATGACTTCAGACCTAAGCATAATTTTGTGTAGAGGAATGTTGATATATTCCATACGTACACCTTTTATCAATACGTCCTATCCTAAATAGGATTCATTTGAGAGGGGAAGTACCCACCTTACTATTAATGGCAGATTAGAGCCAGTGTCCCTCAGAATTGTCACAGGCACTTGCTTAGTATCTTTATTACTATTATTTACACATAGACTAACAAGGCCTGTAAGACAAGATGAAACGTAGTCCGGGTCTATTTGTGAGTAGTCTATCTGATTGACATGTAGTGAATGTCATGCCTCTTCATCCCCAGACTCATAACCTTCTGATGGCGAAATGTTTTTTACCATCAATGAAGCTTTATTTTTGGGGTGATCAAACTTTTTCGGAACATGTCAGCAAAACTTAGGGCTGCACTCACGGTTCCCACATTTATGGCATGCTTCATGGTTATCAGTTCGTGTAGGAGATGTAGACTTTGTTCTCTTATATTCGTATCTTTGAGGGGAAGCGTTACGATTTTCATGTGAATAATTTTGCTCTCGAGGTGACCTATTTCTGGAATACTGGCTGAACTTTTGTTTTGAATTTTTACTTGAATTTTGTGATCGATCCTTATTATCACCTTTAGAAGAGGTTGCCATCGCCTTATCTTCCAATTTCTTATTGACCACATGATTACCTACTATAGTGGCTGCCTCATCGACAGCTTTGACATTTTGATGTATATTGAGGTAGGTTAAAGCTTCTTTTTCCAATTGGTTACGGAATTGTTCAAGAATGATCAATTCTGACAGCATTCCGAAGCTATCAACTTCTGCTGCCTCAATCCACCTCTTAAATGTTTTACGTAGGTGTTTGGCTTGCTCCTGATGGGAATACTTGAACTTTGCACGTTCACTTCTGAATTGTTGACGATAAGTGTCAGGTAATAATGCATAGGCTGCCAGAATGCCTTTTTTAAAGTCCAGTAGTCATTCTAACTAGCTGGCTTTTCTCAATGACAAAGGTGTTACCTCGCTATTGTTAGCTTGTTTATTGTAGCGCTTTGTGTTGTGATTAGTAATTATTTGGCACGGCGGGATATAAACACAATGAACACATGCGTGAATCGATTATAATTGTACTCATGTACTGATAAAATGCGACGGAAAAGTACACACTTCAGATTTTTAAGACATGAAATTTTTGACAATTTTCCGACTTTTCCTCAGTTACATCGTAAAAATCGCGATATTAAAAATAAATCGAACTTCATGATTAAATCAAAAAATCGCGCAAGTCCAATAAGCTCACTTGGCCTTTCAGGCCAGGTGAACTAACAATACTAACTGGACAAATGATGAAACTTTGTGCTCTCATGTAGCTTTGATATTTTCAAAATCTTAAGCACAAAATGTAAATAATACTGAAACATACTCATAGCATTTCATGTCTTTGAATTTTCTATTTCAATAAAAGGCAAGCATATCATCCTATGGTTCTTCAATGAATGTGTGCAGGAAATTGATCGAGTGGTTAGTGAGCAGTGTTCAAATGATTTTCTGGAGTTTTTATGAAATCTATGATGGCGGAAATAATGGACCGTTCCAGAGTATCCATCTATCACCTGATGTCATAATCAGCTAAGCAGCGTGTAGGATGACGTCATAATCATTAGGTCATAAATGATTATATTTGGCCCAACTCTTAATAGTCAGACACATTGTACGAATTGTATGTCTCTACTATTTAATAAATATGCTGTTGAATATTTTGAAACTAATTTGATCGGACGCTGTTGCTGCCTATGCGCCCCGTCCAATTAGTTCTGATATATAGAATAGCTTACACCGTACCTGTATAGTTTTCTGGAAATTGATAATCAGGGAGTTCAGAGATCGATCGATCCCAACATGAGTGTGGCTTGGGTGAAGCTTCGCTAGAGATGGGCGGGGTATAGCCAAAAATGGAAAGATCCATTGACTGACCAAATTTCAGTATAAAACGTCTGAAGCCTAGTATCACACTAAACACATTCTAGCATTGTCTAGCCAAGTTGATTTGGAATTTGTCCCGCAATTAATGCAGCATAGTCGCTTAAACAATTTTTTGGACATTTTTGGCAATCCAAGATGGTCACTGAATGAATTGACTGGTAAAATTTATGCATAGAAATTGAAAGGCCTATTTCCATCCATCCAGTCAAGTGTTTAGAATTGGCCCATTTGTTAATGAATAGTAATCTTTTAAACAATTTTAAAGAACAAAAAAAAACAATCAACAAAAAAAAATATAGTCTTCAAGTTGGTTTTCAGAAATCAAAATACCTAGCCCCATCAAAGTATTGTAGATAATTTGCAGGTTCCTTCCAGCCAAGTATTGTTGAAATTGTTCAAATGATTTGGGTGTAGTAACATTTGCTAGAAATATAAGATGGCTAGCCGTGAAAGTAACCAATCAAATTTACATATTAAGGTAATTCCAGTGAGAGTTGGCTAAAATCTGCCAAGTTCTTAATGAGGCGACACATTTTAAATCAGATGTTGACAGACATATAGCCGATAGTGGTTGAATGATGGACGTACGGTCAACAAGTCATAAGCTCAACGGGCTCTTTGGGTCCGGCGGGCTAATAACAATCAATGATACTTGCATTTTCAATATGAAAAGCTATTTTAAGGGTCTTCCAGTACTGAACACAGCACAGACATAAAATGTATATCATTTAAAATTGTATTCCACACATTTAAAACTGTATTCCACAATAGGTACGATACATGTATAGATGTATAAATAAAGTAAAAATTATTAAATAGTCATTACCTAATAAGTGTTAATATTATTATATGAAATTAGAACAACAAGGGATTTAAAATATGATTGTAAAAAGAAGAGATTTCGATGGCTTATGGGACAAAAATTCAACTTCTGTGGATCAAGATACATGAATGAATGGTAGCAACATTGTGTACATTCGGCTGGTGAATAGTCCAACACATCATTTTCTGATAAATTAGTCTGAAAATAATGTGGTCGACTACAGTACAGCTCAGAAATAAGTTAAAATGTTTCCAGAACAAGAACAGAAACATGTTAGTTAGTAACAAGAGGACCAAGGGGTCTGTATCGCTCACCTGCAATTTTTGGCCACTGGCACAACAGACTAAAACGAGATGACCACTGAAAACATTTACCAATCAAATTTCTGTGTTGGTTTAGACAAGTTTTACTCAGCGGTTCTGGAGAAGTAATTTTCACGAAAACTAGGTCATCCAAGATGGCCACCAAACCATTTGGCCAATCAAGTTCCCTTGAACAAACTTGGTTCAGCTGTTGCTCCAGATGATGTTTCATGAGTGTTGAGTCAATCCCCCATGCGGTTTCCGTTAAGATTTTTAGACATTTTTAAAAATCGGGCAAAATCCAAGATGGCTGTCGACCAAATTGGCCGATCGACTTCCTTTAAACAAACTTGGATTCCTATGCCCTAAGGATGATTCCTGCCACATATACTTGAAGTCGGCCAAGTAGTTCTCCAGAAGAACACATTAAAATTCCGCATTGCTTTAGTATGGGAGTTTTTGGCTGGAGAAATATCGAAAATGGCTACCAAACCATTTATTCGACAGTTTTTGACAAATTTGAGATCAAAATACTCAAAAACCTATATAAAACCAATTTCGGCCTCAAAAGCCATAAAAAAAATTCCTATATGGGTGCCAAAACACGCTACATTTTGATTGGCCCATGGCATCCATCATTTTTTGATAGATCAACTTCCCTTGACCAAACTTTAATGGCACTTAGTCCCTAATCATATATCACAAATTTTGACATGATCGCTTCAGTGGTTCTGGGGAAGAAGTTGTTTTTGCGAAAACTGTGTCATCCAAGGTGGCTGCTGAACCATTTGGTCAATCAAGTTCCCTTGAACAAACTTGGTTCAGCTCTTGCCCTAGACCATATTTCATGAGTTCTGAATCGATCCCTAAAACGGTTTCGGAGAAGATTTTTAAAGACATTTCTAAATATCAGCCGAAATATGAGATGGTTGTCAGCCAAATTGGCCGATCGGCTTTGTTTGAACAAACTTGAATCTCAATGCCGTAAGGATGCTTCCAGCCAAATATAATTGAAATCAGCCCAGTAGTTCTCAAGAAGACATTTTTAATTTCCCATTTGCTTTAGTATGGGAGCTTTTGGCAGGTAACTGATCGAAGATGGCCACCAAACCATTTATCGGACTGTTTCAAAAACTGCAAATTTGAGATCAGAATACCCAAACACATATATAATACCAATTTCAGCCTCAAAAGTAATAAAATAAAAATCCATTATGGCCACCAAACACGCTATATTTTGATTGGCCCACGGCGGCCAGGTTTTTTGACGGCTCAACTTCTCTTGAACAAATTTTAATGGTCCTTAGTCCCTAATCATATCTGCCAAATTTTGGCCTGATCCCTTCAGTGGTTCTTGAGAATAAGTAATTTTCGCTAAAGCTAAGTCAACCAAGATGGCTGCCGAACCATTTGACCAATCCAGTTCCCTTGAGCAAACTTGGTTCAAATCTTTCCCTAGATCATATTTCATGAGGTTTGCTTCAATTCCTCAAGCAGTTTCGGAGATTTTTAAAGACGTTTCTAAAAATCGGCCAAAATCCAAGATGGCCACTGGCCAAATTGGCTGATTTGCTTCGTTTGAACAATCTTTGATCCCTATACCCTAAGGATGTGTACTGCCAAATATAATTGAAATCGGCCCAGCAGTTCTTGAGAAGTCATTTAACGAAAAAGATGATGGATGACGGATGGACACACGGTGGAAGGTTGCCACGACATAAGGTCACTTGGCCTTTCAGGCCAGGTGAGCTAATAAATGTTCTGATGAACAGTTTGAACATAATTGGATTGGAAGCCTTAGGCAGCAATGACTTTCAGTCCAATGGACCTTTCCAAGTTTATCCATCATATGACATCATAATTGACTAAGTAACGTGCATGATGGCCTCATAATCATGATGTCATGAAGACTCGATATAGTCCGTCTTTAACGCTTAATAGTCCGCCACGTTGTACGAATTGTATGTCTTTACCATTTAATAAACATTCTGTTGAATATTTTGAAACTAATTTGACTGGGCACCATTACAGCCATAGGCAGCAACGGCACAACAACGGCACACAGTCAAATTAGTTTCAAAATATTTAACAGCTTACCTGTACAGTTTTATGGAAATTGATAGTTATGGAGTTCAGGGATCGATCGATGCCAACATGAATGAGGTGTGGGTGGAGCTTAGCTAAAGATGGATGGGGCACAGCTAAAACTGGAAAGTTCAATTATGTTCAAAATATTCAGCAGTACATTTTATTTTGTTTTTTGAGATTGTTATTTTTTAGCTGTACTGTAGCAAATACTTGACTATTGTTAACAACAGTGTTGGTCCATCAGGTGTTTCCCATGGCGTATCAGTGACATAGGGTGAATGTGTCTCCACTCATCTGTGGTACAAGACTAGGGCGACGAGAACCAGGACCAAAGCAATAATGAAGAATGTATTCAGCTGTGTGTCAAAAACCATCACAGAGAGTACAGTTGTAATGATCATTGCGCATGAAATAAGGAAGAGCCGTGTGATGTTTGATGCATACTTCATCACAACAGACATGATCAAACCATTTGTTGCCTATAACAGAAAATAAAACATAAACCAGATTTAAATATCTACAAGAAAGTATATATATCTTCATCGTTCTCATCCCACAAATGGTACCAGAGTCATCATCCGGAAACCCATTTTCCAGATGGCCATTACTATCTGACATCCATATTAAATTTCAGAACCTCACCTATTTCGATACTAGGTTTCTTCCCCAGAATGAACCCATTGAACCCATATCAATTTTCAAATGGATATGACAAATCTTGGAACTATCGTTTGGAAACCACTATGTCACCCTCTTCCACATCTAATTTAACTTGGAGCTGTTGGCAACAACAGATTCTATTTAAAGTAGGTACAACCAGACGTACATAATATCAAAAAGAGCCCATTCATGCCATTAGCTAGTCTATCTGACATTGGCCACCGTGACAGGGTTAATAATGTATGATGTGATGTGATGTAGATGTTCCGTAATATTGTGAATTGGCTTCACAGAAAAAATTACTGATGAAGTTGTGAATTTGTTTCTTTTGTCGTAGATTCCCACTAAGACAGGGGTACCATGCATGATAACCTTATAATTACCACATAATTTGAACAGTTCAGTGAGGGGGAGGGTGATGGAACAATATCATTAGAATGTCCCGTGATTTGGAAAAAAAAAAAAATGCATTTCATAAAGTGACTATGCCAGACAAAGGAGAAAGAGAAAGAGGGGTTCGGTGTGGATTGGTGGGATCAGATTAGATGACGTAAAAATCTTGTTTCAAATTTTTAAATATTTACCCCAGTTATCGAGCCGGCCATTTCAGTAGTAAATTTACAAAAATAGTCTCTTATCTGGCAAATGGATATCGACTAAGGAAGAATTTGGATCTTCTTGATCAATCTTGACTATTAAATGTTTACAGAATCATCATCTAAACTCCTGATGCCAGTTTGACTGATATTGACAGGTGAAAAAGATGTCATACCTGTGTAATGATAATGATCCATGTGATGAGCGAATATCCATTGAACAAATGAAAGCGACCAGCTAAAAAATAAAAAATAAATATATATATATATATAGATACATGTATTAATAATAACTAGAATGCGCAGTAGGAGTGTCACAATACGCATCGTGTATCGTGATACTCAAGCTTGGCAATACATGTATCGTATCAGCACCTCTGTATCGCAATACGGAGGTACACCATGATTAGACATTAGATTTTAAAATTAAACACTGACATTGACTTAATATATTATCATGCATTATTTGCATTATTTTCATCTTATTTTAGCATAAATTTTAGTTTTAATGTCTTGGCAAATACATGGAGATTGAGATTTTTGCTTGTGAATACTTTATCACACTGTTAAATATGCCAAGATATTGACAAAATGTTTTGTTTCACATTTTCTTTTGCTGAAAGTGATTACATGATAATAACGACACTCAGTTTAAACAAAACCAGAGTAAAAGGTTTTTAGCCTGACACTTGGTTTCAAATGTGAGACCAAATGTCTGAATGATCTGGACTCGTTTTTCTGTCCTTTATATACCCTCATCTGGGTTAACCTGTGGATTGAGTAGTTCTTGACCAAATATGGGCAATAGGATGGGGACTAACCGGTTCCCTTGTCTGAAATTTTTACCGGCACTGTAAAAATTTTGGTTTTCATTTTTACCGGGTCAGATTTTTGGCGGTAGTTAAATATTTGCCGCTTCCGGAAGTTTTTACCGATTGGGATCGTTTTTGCCGGTTGTGTTTTTTAACCGGTTTTGGGTTATTTTGGTGGTTTTGACAAAAAACTTTTTTGACATTTTTTGCGTCAATTTTTTACCGGCTTTGAGTGTTTTTTGCCGGTTCAGGTTTTGGGCAGCAGATAGTTTTTGTAGCATTGATTACTATGACATAATTTTTTGCCCATTTTTTCGGGCTTTGTAGGTACAATGTGTCAAGAAAAACTGGGGTGGGGGTAGTCCCTGCTCCATTGGTGGAGTTCTTTGGGTTTTGGATGGTGGGTATTGATCATAGTGTAGTCGTCACTGTAATCGATTCAGACTTTATGGCGTTTCGCTCCTTGCGCGGAACTCATCAGAGACACAGTTTCTGTTGCTTTTATGACCTGAGTTGGTTTAAAAATTGTATATATATATATGTATATATAGATGAATAAATAAAAAAAGAAATAAAACAAGACAGAACAACGTGGTGAGTGTGTCTTGTTGTCATTTACTTGAACGCTTTTTTGCATGGTGAGTTGAGCATGTGTGAACACAATGTTGGATAGACAGTGTGATAATGACTCTGATTGGTGACCATATCAAAATAGTAGTCTAGAAGAAAAAAATTGTGTACTATATGTGAAGCGGTTGGTAGACTTATTTAGAAAAGTTTATCTGTGGGTCTCCACTAAGTGTGGAGACACATCTCCCTCATCATGGTTAGAATTCTGGTGCATGTCGGGTTCAGCGCTCTCCTGTTTTCGCTCTCTAAGTGATTACTTACATAACTTACTATGCAAATTTTTGTATTTAATACAAGTCATCACCATATCATTTTTATCAGGACAGACAAGATGTAAGTCGTCACTACTCACTAAGTTGTATCATTCTAGTCATCTGATGATACATATCGTGATACGTTTTGTATCGGGATGGGTTTATCACAATACATATTGTATCGCGAGGTCCCTGGCAATACACACCAGTCAATGGCACCCAAGTTTTGTTGAAAACAGACCATTGATTAAGGAGTACTTAGAAATCTAAATGTTTCTGAAAGATTTTTTTTTAAATCAAAGCCGGCCACCAAAATAAAATGACCAAAGATGCATTTTGACACTTTCCAGTCAATTTTTCATAAAATCTCAGCTTTTCACCCAAGAAATTGACCACTCAAAATTCTGAAAATAAGTTCAAGAGCCTAACACCATATAGTGAATCTAGCCAAACCTTGCTAAAATCTGCTATTCCGTTTAGACGATGCATTTTAAAAATTGTCGGAAAATCCATGATGGCCACCCAAAAAATTGACCAATTAAAAACTCATTTGATGTTCAATACTACAGCCATAGGATCTTTCCACAAGTTTCATTGAAATCGGGTCATTGATTAAGGAGTAACATTTTAAAGAGTTCCAGAATATTTTTCGGAAAATCCAAGATGGCCACTGAAAAAAAATCGACCAATTAAAAATCTGAACAGATGTTCTGAACCCTAACACTATAGGAGCATTTCACCCATATTTGGTTAAAATTTGTCAAGCGGTTTAGGAGATATATTTTAAAGTAAAAATCGAGAGACGGATGACGGATGGACAAACGATGGTTGGTTGCCATGGCATAGGCTCACTTGGCCATTCTGGTCAGGTGGGCTAACATTTAAGTTTTCTATATCTCAGATAGTCAGTAGAATTTCAGTATTTACACAACTGCGCCAGCCAAATATGCCCATGTACGTTGACAGCACGGAAAATTGGAAGCGGTCGTGATCTTGAAAAATCGAAATTGTAAAATTTGCGATCTATTCAAAAGCTGCGTTGAATGAGGAACAGTTTCGCAAAACATTTTGACACGAGGACGATAATCCAATATATACAAATGAATATGCGCTGACATACATGTAGTGAGTCACTAATATGAAAATTAACTACAAAACATTTCCGTGTACACCACACATTTCACCATGATAGCTTTACATAAAAATTTAAATAGTTTAATTAGCTAATAGAGCATATATATCATGCATTATTATCTATTTTAAGGAGACTGCTGGGTACCCCAAAACATTTCAACATGTTCAAGCGTCAACCTGCACACAACCGGCCTCTGTATTTGAGGAATGTCACCATCAAAATGCTGTTACTCCGTCAGGAAAATCAAAAGGTCTGTATAGCTGTCTATCAAGAAAAATATGTGATACATTTTTGGCTACCCTTGAATCTGTATGCGTTATAAATATTCAAACAATTACCGTCTGATGTTATTTGCATACACAGATACACATTTCTCTAGAATCCTACCGTAACAGTATCATTGAAGTCAATCTTTTCTAAAAGCTATCTTACGTTGATCATGTGGTTGCTGTGCAGCCTGCACTAACCAAGCTCCTCCATTAATCATGATGCCAAATGTATACAACAAAACATTCTGTAGGTGCAATGATTCCTGGAGAATTGGAAACAAAAACAGACATAACAAAACAAGACCCTCTCAGTTTCCACATCTTAGGATTTTATGCAGTTTTGCCAATCTTATTAATCCAGAATTTGATCCAGACCTACATGCTTGGAAAACCTGGTTGAAGTGAACATGCGCTATTGTGTAAAATATGAGCCAAAATTGAAGTGTTAGTTTCAAAGAAACACACACATGTAGATGTAGAATTTCTGAATTTGGATCCAGAATTTTCCGGGTTTGGAATTCTAGTCTTTGGACAGCTGCATGTGTGCGCATGATGGGCACACACACACTAACAACAAAACACATACACAGGGTTCCCACATGTTTTTGAAAATAGAATTCACCGTCTTTTCAAGGATTTTTTTAAGATCAACAAAAACCCCTTTTTGAAGGTACTTCCTCCTTTACATCATCTTCTGGCCGTCTTTTCCTCCCACATAATTCATAATAATAAATCATTTTAGAAACAGGAGATTAAAACAAAATTCTGAATTAAACCAGAAATATGTTGCAACCATAGAGCTTGACTTTACGACTCTGCAATGGACTATGAAACTTGACTTCAAACATAAAATACATATATAGAAGGATTATCAATACACTTATCAATGACCATGACCGTTGAGCTTTTGATTCCAAAGTAATTGTCTCATCCCCTGTCATTAGCATGTGTCCAAGTTTGGGTGCAGCATGATTTGACCATGAAGAACATTGTGTCAGGTTCTATCATTATAAGGAAGCAGGTGTTTAAATTTGGGTCCAGTATGACTAACCAAATATGAGATATAAACTATTAAGTTGGGCTATATGCAAAATGTTATGCTGAAAAAACCCAGCCATTTACCAATATATATCACATTAATAGTGACCTTTGACATTATAAGGAAATATGTATACAAGTTTTGGTTCTGGCAGATTAACCCTTACCACTCTGATGTCAAAATTTAAAATTTTCAAATTAAATTAAAAGATGAACTGGTGTTCATTTTTCAACAAATTTGGTGGAAGATGGTGCTGTTGTAGACAGCAACATCATCCACCAAAATTGATGAAAAATGTACACCAGTTTCTTTGCTATTGACACAGTAAAAGATAGAATATTGACATCATAGTGGTCAGGGTTAAGAAAACATGAGATATAAACTGCTAACGTGAGCCAAACACAAAAGGTTAATGTTGAAAAACCACCAAAGCTTTTTACCAATGTCACAATAACCTTGACATCCTTTTGACCCCAACATCATTGTATGAAGGAAGTATCTGTTTACGGTTGGGTCCATTATACTTAACCAAAGATGAGCTAAAGGCAAAATGTTAAGATTTAGAAACCAGTTTTTACCAAGGTCATTATCCTTTCATTATACAGAAGCATGTATCTAAAGTTGGGTCCAGTATGATCAACCAAAGTTGAGATATGAATTGCTATGCTGAGCCAAACAGAAAATGTTAATGTTGAAAAATCTAAGATTTTACCAAGGTTACAATGACGTTGCCCTTTGACCTTTTGACTCAAGGTCATTGTGTGATGCCATGCCATTATAAGGAAGCATGTGTCCAAGTTTGGGTCCAGTATGATTAACCAAACATGAGATATAAACAGAAAAGTTGAACTAAACAGATAAAAGTTAATGTTGAAAAAAAGCCCAAGGTTTTTTTACCACGGTCACAGTGACATTGCCCTTTGACCTTTTGACCCATCGCCATGGTGTGATGCTGTGTCACTGTAAGGAAGCATGTGTCCAAGCTTAGGTCTAGTATGATTAACCAAATATGAGCTATAAACAGAAAAGTTGAGCTAAACACAAATTGGATGGTGGCGCCGCTGCCACCACCACCACCACCGCCGCCGCTGTATGTCGTGCATGTGACGTAGTTGATTATGACATCATATAATTGATCGATAAACTGGATTCTTTCATTAATGAGTTCAACATTGAAATACAAAGTTTAAAGTACTAATATATAGGTGTTATGTGATAAATATTTTAATGCTAATTTGCCTGGAAGCTGTTGCTGCCTAAGACACCAACAGCTTCCAGGCAAATTAGTTTCAAAATATTCAACAGAGTATTGCATCTTATCTATAGTACTAGTGTTCCGATGAAAGGGTTAACGTTGGTGATGGATTATAAACTTTGTAATTTAACAATGGTTAACATGAGTAAAAGGGTGATTTGGATGAGAAAAATTGTACTTGGCTAATATATTGACACCAACAGTTTCCAGTCAAATTAGTTTCAAATTATTCAATAGAATATTTCTTACCCCTTTAAGAAGTTATTGTATTGGGTCTGCCTGATTTGAACTGAAAATTTATCAGTTGATACAGAGATTTCTTGGAGAAAAAGTTAGTTTCTTATATGTACTGCTTGTGGATGATATGCTATCTTATACCTGATAATGCTTCTTGAGAATATATTCAGTATAGACACCAGCCAGTCCCGACACAATACAGTACAACGTTATCATCAATAAACCAGCCAGTGTAATGTGGATTTCTGTCAAAGGGTTACCTCCCTTTACACGAAAGCCAGCGTAGCTATAGGGTACAAAAACAGGTAATTTGCTCAGTTCATTCTAAATTTCAAGAAACATATTAATTTAGACAGAAATGGAAGCTGGTAAAGAGTGGAACTGAATATATTGGAAACAATTTCACTGTTTCAAAGCAAGTTTTAATCCAATCATTCTGAAAATGATCAGCATATATAACTTAACTATATTAGACAGTCATAATCACTGTCCGTATATACTGTGGAATTAAATGTCTTGCCCGTCTCATGCTTGTCACAGTTACCTTGACCGCTGACCTTGTGCATGCCCTCAGTGTTATCATGCTGCTTCCTAACATGATAGGTAACAATGTTTCCAAGCTTAGTTCCAATAGGATTCACCAATCCTGTAATGGAAATATCAATGATTTGTTAAACAGAAACACTAAATATTTAAAGAGCGGAGGTCAAAAGGCTACAATGACTTTGACCTTTGACCTAGTGATCTCACTATCAGCAGGCTTCTTGAGAATATATTCAGCATAGACACCAGCCAGTCCCGACACAATACAGTACAATGTTATCATCAATAAACCAGCCAGTGTAATGTGGATTTCTGTCACAGGGTTACCTCCCTTTTCTGGTAAACGGAACCATGTGTCCAAGTTTAGTTATAGTAGTATTAAGCAATTCTGAAATATAAATGTAAATGATTTGATAAAAGGAAAAAATTAAAGTTGAAGAAGTATAAATCAGATAGCAATGTCAGAATGACGTTTAGCTAGTGACCTCAATATCATTAGATTACCGCCTTATGGTATAGGCAACCATTGGTTCCAGCAGGCTTAAGCAATCCTAAAATATAGGCAAATATGAATTGCCAAAGGCAAAAAGTTTACATTGGTAATACAGACATGACAGAGGTCAAATATCTAGGCTACGATGACAATGACCTTGTGACCTCAATATCATCATGCTGCATCCGTTTGGCTTAGGCAACCATGTATCCAAGTTTGGTTCCAGTAGACTTAAGCAATCCTAAAATATATGCAAATATTATTCACTAAACACAAAAAATTAATATAGACATGGCAGAGGTCAAATATCAAGGCTACAATGACCATGACCTTTGACCCAGTGATGTCACTATTAGAACGCAGTTTACCTATGGTATAGGGAACCATGTGTCCATGTTTGGTTCCAATGGATTAAACAATCCTAAAATATAGGCAACGATGATTTGCTATACGCAAAATCTTAACGTTGACACCGTCGCCGGAAAAGTGATACCTATGATACAATAATTGAACCTGCTTAAAAGAAATTCTCGCTTTAGATAATGAAATCCACGTATTTCAAATTCAACAGAATATTCATTACTTCATAAGGAATTTGTCATTTCTTGTATGTAAGGGTTAAAATGTTTCCTACAACCACTGATATTTCAAATAAAAATATCTAAATATGTGAAAATTACTTAAAATCATCAAATGAATTTTTTATTATAATTAAATATAATACAAGAATTCTGCAATATTAAATGTTTCGCCTGTCTCCTGTTTATCACAGTGGCATTGACCTTTGACCTTGTGACATCCGTGTTATCATGCTGCTGCCTAACATTATAGGTTACCATAAATTCAAGCTTAGTTCCATTATGAATAACCAATCTGAAATATAAATGATTTGCTGAATGGAAAAACTTAAGATTGCAAAAGCAGAGTTCAAATAGCAATATTAGAATGACCTTGACCTGGTGACCTCCATGTCACCATCCTGTATCCTCTTGGCATAAGCAACCATGTACCCAAGTTTGCACCATTAGGGTTAAACAATCCCAAAATATAACATAAGATTTGCTAAGCCTAGAAACTTAACATTGAAACGTAACAAAGTTTTGTAGAATTCAGAATGACCTTGACCTTCGACACTGTGACTTCAGTGTCAGCATGCTGCTTCCTAGCATTATAGGTAACAATTTATCCATGTTTAGTTCCAACAAGATTAACCAATCCAGAAAGATAAGCCAAGAGGTTTTGCTAAACGCAAAAACCTAACATTGAAAAAGAAGAGTTTTGTATCAAGGTCATAGTGACCTTTACCCTGTAACCTCAGTATCATCATGCTGCTTCCTAACAGTATATGCAACCACATAGCCAAGCTTAGTTGCAATAGGCTTAACCAATCATCAAAGATAAGCTGAGAAGTTTTGTTAGACGCAAAAACTTAATGTTGAAATAAGTGTGCTGTATCAAGATCAGTGACCTTGAACTTTGACCTTGTGACCCCAACATCATCATGCTCTTTCCTAACATTATAGGTAACCATGTATCCAAGTTTAGTTGCAATAGGCTTAACCAATCCTAAAATATAAGCTGAAATTTTTTGCTAAACACTAAAGCTTAATGTTGAAAAAGGAGAGTTCTGTATCAAGGTCAGTGGCCTTGACTTTTGACCTTGTGACCCCAACATCATCATGCTGCTTCCTAACATTATAAGCAACCATGTATCCAAGCTCAATTGCAATAGGCTTAACCAATCCTGAAATATAAGATGAGGTTTGCTAAACGCAAAAACCTAATGTTGAAATAACAGATTTTTGTTTAGACTTTGTGACCCCAACATCATCATGCTGCTTCCCAACATTATAGGCAACCACGTATCCAAGTTTAGTTGCAATAGGCTTAACCAATCATGAAATATACGCTGAGAAGTTTTGCTAAACGGAAAAACTTAATGTTGAAATAATAGAGCTCTGTATCAAGGTCACAGTGACCATGACCTTTGACCTTGTGACCCCAACGTCATCATGCTGCTTCCCAAGATTATAGGTAACCATGTATCCAAGTTTAGTTGCAATAGGCTTAAACAATCATGAAATATAAGCTGAGGTTTTACTAAACACACAAACTTAATGTTGAAATAACACCCTTGACCATTCACCGTGAGACCCCAAAATCATCATGCTGCGTTCTATCATTATAGGTAAACATGTATCCAGGTTTAGTTGCAATAGGCTTAACTAATCCTGAAATATAAGCGGAGAAGTTTTGCTATATGCAAAAACTTAATGTTGATGCCGCCGTCAGAAAAGTGATAATTATGTCTCACTTTCTGCTTTGCAGGCAAGACAAAAATCAATTCAAATTTTGTATGTTGTGTCATGTGGTGGGATTGATTTAGTTACCATGTACAGTATGCTGGTAATGCATTACAGGGATCTCCTAACTGAACACCTAGAAGTTTACTGACAGGGATGTCACTAGAGTGTTATCGTGCATCTTTATGCTGCTGATACATATACTACAAGATGTACTGTTTACCTGTCAGAGATGCCAGCAAGTGTAAGAAAGCCCAGAGAATACCACTGCAACTGTGTCAACCTTCTGAAAACAAGAAAAACAACTAGATGGACTACCAATAGTAAACCTTAGACCTTGTGACCTCAATGTCATCATGCCGATTCCTAGCAGCATGATGATGATGTTGATGATGATGGTGGTTGTGATACCGTAATTTCGGGTGTATATTGCGCAGTTTTTTTTGCTCATTTTGCTCATGGCCAGAAGGGGGATGCATGTGTTAATTTTCCAGAAAATTTTCCACTTGTGTCTTAGATGTAGTTATTCATATTTGTTATAAGGAAACAAGTTAAATACTTAATTAGAATTATTCTTTTCAAATCAGTGAACAAACGACATCATGTGCATTATGCATATATCAAATAAAAATATATTTAGTGATAAATGTAAATGGTTAGAGCTACTGGAATGAAAGCTGGTGGTCTGAAATGCAGTTTTAAAGAACTGCTAGAAGAAAGATTGGTGTGTATTTCGGAAAAAATTTGACTGAAAGTTGTTGCTGTCTTACATGTAGGTCCTGTAAGCATTATTAACCCTTTTAACACTACAGTCCCCGAAAACTGAACTTCAAGACAATGATACAGGCAAACTGTTGAATATTTTGAAACTAATTTGACTGGAGGCTTTTGCTGCAGCAACAGCTCCCAGTCAAATTAGTTTCAAAATATTCAAAAGAATATTAATTTATCAACCTTGGTGTATACATGCATTGTTAGGTTTGATCATATGTAATGTAACAAAAATAGGCCACACCTGGTTTTACAAGTCAATATGATCAACTCTTTTAATCCCAAACAAGTATTGGACTCATTGGAGTAGCCTATTAGTATTCACAGAAAACAATGTTGCTGGTGCACTTTTTCTATTAATTAGTGTTACGTTAAAAATAATTCTAAGAATAAATAATACAATTTACGCAATGAGATGGGAAATGAAGTTTCAGATAAAAACTGGAAAATTTTCCGGAAAATAGGTCAGGGTAACTTTCCAGAAGATTTTCCGATTTACATCATTAGCTATGTATTAGTATAAGCTTTTATTCCATTTTCTCGGCTCAGAATTTTTGGTCAGAACATTCTCCCGGACGTAAAATTCAGGCTAACAAATCTGATATCAGCAAAGTTTTACCGTTAATTATTGTTACCGTATTGTAATATCCAATCTTGAGGTCTATATTGTCCGTAATAATTGTATTCGACATAATATATTTGTAAATGTTACTTGTATCGATCCTAATTGACGAAATAAAACTTAAGCTCAAGTCTTTGTCTTTGTCTCGTTGTATGTCACCCCCCATGGAAATCGCAAGCAGTAGACCGGATGGGAAGACTAATGATGTGAAGAGTGCAATTGTGCTGGATTTCGCCGTGCAATCTATCTTTTCTAGATCTTTATGGGGAATTTTTTTTCCAGCTGATATTTATAGCCAATCAATGGACAGATCGGGGTTGAAAGGTCGTAGGTGTTGAAAAGTCACAGCTGTCAAAATTTGTGACAAAAATGAGAAACGATTATCTCAATTAAAATCAAAGTTGTTTATTTTAACATTATTTGGAAAGAACAGTTGATTAATTGAATTCAGGCTTTCTAATCCGCTTAATATTCACCATCCAATAATCCAACCCACCCCGAGCACGGTTGCCTGACAGACCGTCTATTCATGTTCACTTAGCCGAGTAAGCTATGGTCATCAATGTCAACCCTATTCATTCTATATACAAAGTATACACTAGGAGATGATACTAACATACAACGCACTAAAGATTGTGTAGATTATTTTGTTTAAGTGTGCTAAAAGTTCTTGCTGCCTTAGTCAGTAATATTTTTCAATAAAATAGTTTTCAAATTGTTAGACTAGCTGTTGTAAAGCAGATTTCCTTTGATATAACTGGCATACCAGTGATCTTTCAAGTAACGTTCCTTTATTAAATCTCTAAGAAAATATCAGTTTCTGAATTCCCATTGGTTAATTTCCCACGTGCGCGCCAATGAAAATTTATAATGAGTTGTGTTAGAAGAAATGATGCAAACATGGTCAAATTTTATTGGGTCATGACATTTATCAGCTATTTAGGATTATATCGAAGGTATTTATCGCTCAAAGTTGGTTTTATGCATTATATGATGGTTAAAGTATGGAATAAACTGTTTAATATTAATAAAAACAACCAGTTATTTAGCCGTTAAGTGATTATTATTATTATTATTATTTTTATTATTATTATTATTATTATTATTTTGCATCTAGCAGTAAAGTTACCAATTTTCGTTCGTCAGAAAATTATGTTTTGCGATCTTTCTGAATTATGATTGCGTGTTATACACCTGTAAAAGGCTTTTTGGGCTCATATTTTGTCAAATTTTGCTCTGCGTGTTATCTATTAGAGCGCAACATACACCCAAAATTATGGTAATGATGATGATGATGATTATCATCAATGATGATGATGATGATGATGATGATTAGTGACTGTTGATTTCTGCAGCTGAAAGGAGGGGAAGCAGCTTTCAGCTGCAATCATAATATATGATATGCTCTGATAAAATGAGCCATTAAAAATATTTTCCTTACCTTCACACGTAGTGAGATAAGTATTTTCTGTGATTAAGTTATTGCCCCTGGTAGAAAAGTATCCTAAAATTTGTAATTTCAAAAATATATAATCCATCATGTATTACCGTTTAATAATCAGCCTATATAGCACAGCAGTAGTGGCAATCTTCATATTACTGAGAACCTGTCAAAATATGAACACTTTAGAAGATTGCACAAAATTCATAGCATGTTAACTACACCCACCCTATGCGCACACGCATGCACGCACGCACGCACGCACGCACACAGACACACACACATGCTCGAGTTATACATGGATGATATATATGCATAACTTAACATAATTTAGTATTAGAATAATAGATAGAGACATGATACATGTATAAATGAGACAATAGTTTATTGACAACCCTCCAATGGACCTTTCCAAGTTTTAGCTATGGCCCACCCATCCTTAGTTATGCTCCATCCACACCACGCTTGTGCTGGGATTGATCAATCCCTGAACTCTCTGACTATCACTTTACAGAAAATTATACAGGTAAGGTGTTGCATATTTTGACAGAGCCCAGTCAAATTAGTTTCAAAATATTTGACAGAAATGTTTATTAAATTGTAAAGACATACCATTCATACAACCTGTCAGACTCTTAAGGGCTTAAGAGTGACTAAACCAAGTTATTCATGCTGTAATTGCTACAAACATGTAATGACTCATCCTACACGTCACGTAGTTGATTATGATGTCATATGATAGATGGATAAACTGGAAAGGTCCATTATCCTTTGAACATAGCATTACATTGTCATTGAGAATGCAGCTATCTTGTCTCCTTGCATTAGTGATAAATGGCGATATGACGATTTAAAAGACTGCATGTTTTTAGTGACAGCTTTTTGCTTGCACACACTCTGCCCATTAGACATTGATTTCACTGTAGTTTATACACCAATCATAGCCCATACTTGCATGAGCTGTGCAAATCGAAAAAATAATCTGTTGAATATTTTGAAATCAAATGTGCAAAAAGCTGTTGCTGCTAAAGACGGCAACAAATTTATTCAAATTTAAACTAAAAATATTCAACAATTTTCCAGCATCCGTGGATAGAATTCTCATTTCTGGCTCTAATGTGATTGCTGCATATTAAGTGAAATTGCCGTGATGTGTATTAACCTAGGCGGCTAATATACCCTACATGCCCTACGACGAGAATATAATATACTAGCATGACTAGCTTTATATTTGAGCCAGAATGGCATCTTGGTTATCGATTGCAATGTCATGCAATGGAGGCTTTGATAAACTGGCATACCTGGAAAGGGGGTGGGGGAATACATTGAAATTTCATGTTAAAAAATCAAATATTTTTCTTTAATGATTTAAAATAGATATGAAATTAGTGTCTCTAGTTTACGCATGTCATAATTACGGTATCACCAGAATAGAGAGATTGAAATGAGAATAATAGTCCTTAAATACAAGAACATGTATTCCGGTAGGGTTGAAAAAGTAAAATGAAACGCCGAGTCGAGTGTCTCCGATGTCGGATTCCTTCTGTTCAGGTTTTGACATTCATCCTATTCCAAGAATGGTAAATATCTGTATAGGCTTGTCCTCACCATGACTCAATCAGTCCACTGGACCAGAGAAACTTTGCACAAATAATCATAGCATTGTGATATAACTAAAGTACAAAGATAGTGACACATTTTATTTACATTTTTGTACTAATCTCAATCATCTTGTTTCAATGGAGAACAGTTATTGTAATTTTTTTGTTGAAAAGAATTTCTAATCAATTAGATAGTGAAAATATTGTCCTTCGCCTATCAAGCTGTGTTACTATGAAATATATAAAAAAGAATATTTTGGGGGTATATGATGATGTACCGTATTCTGTGGCTGTAGTAGAAACATCCTACAGCTGCAATCAGTGCTTCTTCGCCCTTGACCAATGTGTCATGTCTGCAGCCAAAACTTGGTTTCTCAGGTCCATTCTTGATCTGACTCCTGTTTTCTTGAGGTCACATCGCAGCACGCTTTACAGATTTATACAATGACGTCCTCTCCTGGCTTTATATTTATTGGCTCCCGTCAGGACAAATTCCAAAGCTCTCTGAGTGGGTGTGCCTTCTGGCAACCTTAGTATATGGTCAAACATGGATCACCTTTTGTCAAGGGCATCTTTGAGCTATGAATTCACAGCTTCCAGAAAGACTCGAAAGCTATGTTTCGCAGCCACGAAGTGGGTCGTTATTTTCATTAGCGTCGTGCTTTGTCGATAGGTATATGTGGGTGACCTCTGCTTTAGAAGCATTCATCAAGAGATTCTCATTCTCTGCTTGTTTGCTTGCAGTTATTGGGAGTAGTTCGTCAAAGGGTTTATTTTCCTCAGTTATGAAGTCCACATCGTCACCATTTCCCATATGATGAAAAATACTCTTCCAACTACTGTGAAACCTACATAAAACAGACACTGTAAACCAGACCATCTCTAAACTGAACAAATTTCTCAGTCTGGATTAGGGGTGTAACAATACATCGATAGATCAATAGACTGTATGGTATCGCATCATAATTCTAAGACGTATCGATACTTTGAAACAAAAATATTTGCCTTCATTTTACAGAAAATCACATCCGCATGTGACAGAGAATTGTGTCTAATAGAACGCTTTTAATAATGCCACCTAAATATGGCAAATTCTTTACATTAATCACTGTTCTGTTGAATATTTTGAAAATAATTTTATTTTGACTGGAAGCCATTGCTGCCTAAAGCAGCATTGTCTTCCAGTCAAATTATTTTCAAAATATACAACAAATTTACTGTAGGGTTGCCGTGAAAATGAGACAAAAGAGTTTCATCTGGGAAAGTGTGAAATCCTCTTTCTTTTGCCAGAAAATTATATTATATGGTCATGTAGTCATGAAAAATTAATATTTATTGAAAAAAACAAAGACAAAACCCTTTATTTCATATACCAACAATTCGTGTATTGATATGTATTGTATTGTGATCTGTGTATCACGTATCCTATCATGATCAAAGTGTATTGTAACACTTCTAGTCTGGAGTCAGTTCTTACATAGGAATTTAACCTGTCTAAAATGAAGTCTGTGCCATGAGGAGTCGGTTTTGCAGAGGTTTCACTGTAATTACACTTACATGTACACTGTTGTCATGGTGCTCCAGTGTCAGTAAAGATGTGTTTTAGTAATGTGTCGGTAAAGTATTATGAAGTTATACTGTAATCGTTCTCTAAGTCTGTCCAATATCATAACTCTATTCTATTGGATAGATCTTAGATAAACCTGCCTGTGACCTGAACTTTGGGTCCTAAAGAACTGTCCTGATTCAAAGGTCAAAATTCAAGTCCATCGAGATGGGTGGGATGGAGAGAATTAAAGGGATACTAATCTCACCTCAAATGTTATATTGCATCGATAGATTCTGGTTTATAGATTCCATATCATTCATATTCTGTCACATTACCTTATCTGTATCACAATTATCTGCTTTGTAATATCGCGTAAATGTTGAACAGTGATCTCCACCATTCTGTCTCCTCTAGCGATAGTGTGTGATGTCATGTAAGTGCGAATTTATTACATTATTTCATATGCAATAATCATCTTGTTGAATATTTTGAACATAATTCGACTGGAAGTCCAGTCAAATTAGTTTCAAAATATTCAACAGCTTGCCTGTACGTTTGCTTATATACCACATTGTCAAGCTATAAATGGCAGCTCTATGACTGAGTGCATATACTGAGGCAGACACGCTAGGTTTTTTCTGATTGGTTGAAAAGTAAATCATGACGGCCATCATAAGCTGTAGAAATGTACCAACATTTAGTTACTAAAGCCTGAATATCTTTCTTTGACGGGATGATAAAAAGCTTAAAATTCCCTTGATAGTTTATGAGTGGCTTATTACATGTAGATCATCTGTATAGATTTCATGAGATAAGGTTAGTTATCCTTTACTCCTTTATACATGTAAATGTAGCTGTTTCTAATAGTCTTACCTGGTATGTTGTTGGATCCATGTGGAGTTGCATATGTATGGCAATGTTGTTATTGAGACTGTAAAGCAGAGCAGGAATAGCAAATGGAAGACAAAACATGACACTTGGAACGTTCACTTCTGACCTGCGTAATTGAGGCCACAAGGAACAAAGGGAAAATAATATCTGAAAAAAACCCAAACAGAAATGATCAATTATTGTTTTCACCGTAATGAACAAAATGCCTGATTTTCATCCATTCTATAGGGGCTATTTGCTCAATATTTAACAATTTCCTCTCTAATAGTCAGGATTAACCAAGAAAATTTACTTTTTTTCTTAGTGTATGCACATCTGTATGATAAATGAAGACTATTTTTGTACATTTAAAACTGGATTGACTGGCTCGCTCATCAAGATTAGTGATAAATTTCCAAAAAATTGTATTCTCTTGACCTGCATATGGACATCCCTCAAGACCATTGCAAAGGCAGGTTTTGGCGGGCTTGACTATTAAAGGATTACTTTGATTGAAAGCATTATTGAAGCAATGAGTTCCCAAATTATTTTCAAAGTATGGAGGAGAATGTGAGAATTCATTGATGCAAGACCTCAATCAAACATAGTTTCATTATCCAACTGACATCACCTCAACTGATGTCAATTCAACTGATGTCAATTCAACTGATGTCACCTCAACTGACTTCAACTCAACTGACCTCACTTCAACTGAACTGATGTCTCTTCAACTGACACGACTTCGACTGATGTCACTTCAACTGACCTCACTTCAACTGATGTCTCTTCAACTGGCATGACTTCAACTGACATCACTTCAACTGATGTCACTTCAATTGACATGAATTCGACTGATGGCTCTTCAACAGACATGACTTCGACTGATGTCTCTTCAACTGACCTCACTTCCACTGATGTCTCTTCAACTGACACGACTTCAACTGACATCACTTCAACTGACGTCACTTCACATGATGTTACTCCAACTGACTTCACCTCAAGTGAGGTCACGTCAAATGGCATCACATCAACTGCCGTCACTTCGAATGATATCACTTCAACTGACCTCACTTAAACTGGTCTCTTCAACTGACACGACTTCAACTGATGTCACTTCACATGATGTCACTCCAACTGACTTTACCTCAACTGAGGTAACTTCAAATGACATCATATCGACTGACACCACTTCGAATGATGTCACTTCAACTGACATTACTTCAAGAGATAAACTGATGACACTATCAAAAGACACAAGGTGTCGGAGTAAATGGTCTTGCAGACAATATTTTAAGCAATAGACAATATCCTGCTATAAAAACAACTTCTGTTTCTGAATCTAAACGAGAGGCCAAGAGCCTGTAGCACTAACCTTATTCAGGACCATTGGCACTTAAACCATTTGCATTTAAATCGACACGATGGATGATTTTCGGAAAATCCTAGACACCAAAAAATTGACCAATCAAGATTCTCGCTTAATATGTTGAAGCCTACCGTTATAAGATCGCTCCACCCAAGTTTCATTGAAATCTGGCTATTAATTGAAAGAGTACCGTTCGGTTGAAATTTCCCAAGCGATTAGTGAGCAGTAGCATTTTATACGAATTCCCATTTTTCGGAAAATCGAAGATGGCCACTCTCAAGTGTACCGGCCTTGGGTTCATCCAGCTGAGTTTGGTTGAAATCCGCCAAGCAATTAATGATGAGTAACGGTTTAACTGCTTTCCCAAAATGATCAGAAAATCCAGATGGCTGCCGGAAAAAGTTACATGTACCAATCAAAATTCTGTATGAAAGTTCTGAAGCTTACTGTCCAGTCAATCTGGTTGAAATCGCCCAAGCAGTTAATGACAATTTCAGCCAATAGTCAGAAAATTTAAGACGGCCACCGAACAAACTGAACAAAGTTCTGAAGCGTACGACTTTAGGGTCCTTCCAGCCGAGTCTGCTTGAACTTGTCCAAGCAGTTAATGAGGAGTAGCCTTTTTACTGATTTCCAGAAATTCAAAATTCTGTATACAAGTTCTGAAACCCACCAGGCTAGTATCCTTTCAGCCTAGTCTGGTTGAAATTGCTCAAACAGTTAATGAGTAGAGTTTGAAACGATTTCCCATTTTTCGGAAAATTCAAGATGGCCACCGTTACAACGGACCAATCAAAATTATGTATACATATTCAGAAGCATACTACACTAGGGTTGTTTCATCCAACTTTGATTGAAATTGGCCCAGTGGTTATCGAGTAGGCCCTTAAGTAATTTCCAGAAAATCCAAGATGGCCACCAGAAAAACTGAACAATCAAAATTCTGTATAAAGGTCCAGTCGAGTTTGCCTGAACTTGTTTAAGCGGTTAATGAGGAGTTACGCCTATTAACTGATTTTCTGAAAATTTCAGAAAATCCAGGATGACCACCGGAAAAATTGACCAACTAAAATTCTGTATAAAAGTTCTGAAACTTACTAGCCTAGAATCCTTCCAGTCACGTCTGGTTGAAATTTCCCAAGCAGTTAATGAGGATTAGCGTTTTAAACGATTTCCCACCATTTTTCTTGAAAATTCAAGATGGTCGCCCAAGAAATTAACCAATCAAAATTCTGTATACATGTTCTAAAGCTTACCCCTATAGGATTCATGCCAAATTAATTTGAAATCTGCCAAGCGGTTAATGAGGAGTAGTGTTTTTAAGCAAAAGTTGATGGACACACAGACGATGGACAGTCGGCATGGCATACAAGTAAGTTCACTTGGCCATTCTGGTCAGGTGAGCTAATAATACATAACATAGCATCAGCATCTCCCCATCATCCTATCGCATGATCCTCGCCCTCCGACTACGTTCCTGTATCGAGGTACCATGTTTGCACGCCTTTGATGTTTGTGCTAAGTTCACAAAGCTCCATATATATTAATGACCGGGGGTCAGTCAACTTGTGCCAATGAGATTGCTCGATAAGAAATCAGGAAGTAGACAAATTTACACATGTGCGTAAACCAAACTAGCGGTTTTTGTTACCAAAAAACAATCTACACGTTTTCTGTTCCTCAGATAACTTGTTTAGAGCAAAACTATCGCAAACTTTTGCAAATGTCTCTTTCCAGTTAAACAGCATCGCGATCGCCGTTGTTTTTGTGATTGTAAATTAGGTCACCAGATGAAGTTTCACCCATCATGTGAAGTAGGCAGAAATCTGATTGGCTACCTCCAACCCACTAGCGTAATGTTACTTCACATAGCGAGAAATCACAGGTCTGCAAGTACGGCCTCGAACAGCGTAGCTATGTGAGTGTGCGTTTGTTAGTACGATGGCACCTCCCTGGCTTTTGCACAGCATTAGTTAATAGATTCGCCAACCACAAATGTACATGTTGGTTTAGCTAAATCTTAGATATTTAGTCCATGTTCTCCCACGTACAATCTATTACCACAAAACATACCAGACACAGGATTGTGTTAAATGTTTTGAAAATAATTTACCTGGAACCTACCTGCCTAAGTGCTTTACATTGAAATTATATGTGAATGATTAATTTGAACATAATAATTCTTATTAGTACTAGATACATTAAAATATATTTCAACATGTTCTTCACAATTCATTTTATTGTTAATCATATTAACAGAAAACTACATGTATATAAGACAGGAATATGATTTCAGATCATTCGCCAAAGATTTTGGCAATCATCCTTTCGAAGAGATACATTTCAATTGTACTAGCATATGACTAATCGGTTAATAGTCTATTAGAATAACTGTTAACATGGTTAAAGGGAGCTACTGAAGCTGCCAACGAAGTATATATACATTGCTCATAATCACTAGCGATAGCAGAAATAATCGGCTGGCTATTAGCCATCCAGGTTAAGTTCAATCACAGCTGGTAATTAATTACCTTCGTCTAAATTTTGTTCCGGCCCGAAATTAATAAACATATGCTTAAACCTTTAACACTCATATCAGCCAAAAACGGTTTCTGCAGGGGTCTCAAGAAATATCCATTTGCAGACCAAGAAGACTATATTTGGAATTTTACCACTGGAATGATTGGCTCGATAACCGAGCCAATCATTCCAGTGATAAATTTTCAAAAATAGTCATCTCTTGGTCTGCAAACGGACATTTTCTATGAAAAAATTGAACAAATTCTAGTGTTAAAGACGCACATAATCACACAAGAATGCTTAAAAATAAAATTGTTTAAATTGTATATGTTTAGACGCATAATCTGCCTGCAGTGTACCTCAATGCAATGAAACGAAATAAGTCTTTAAGTTAATATATGACGATTTCATTTTGTATAGATTAATATAATTTTTAAACTTGTGAAATTGAATTAGGGACTTGTCTCTAATTCAATTTCCTAACTTAAAAAGTATTCAGTCTAAACAATTTTATTTACATGTATTTGGCGTAAACATTCAAAATGTCCATTTGCAGACCAAGAGAAAACTGTTTTAGAAAATTTACTACTACATTGACTGGCTCGGCTATCATGCCAGTCATTCCAGTGGTAAAATCCTTTAAAAATAACCTTCCCTTGGTTTGCAAATGGATATTTCTCAAGACCACTGGAGAAGGCGTTTTTGGCTGATATGAGTGTTAAGGGTTAAAGTGTTAAACATACATACTTATGTGCAACGTACCTTAGTCACCTCAATCATAAGCACAGCAGAGGCAGAACTGAAAGGTATTTGTCCATCCACCTCACACAGATGAACGAGGACTGAGTATGAGCCATACACAACCACACTAGGATTATAGCAATATATATACAGTAATAATAGAATAACTGCATGTCATCTTAGGAGAATCATAGTCTTATTGTTACCCTCACATAGTAAGAGAAAGCGGTTATTGCATCAATCATAAGCACAGCAGAGGCAGAACTGAAAGGTATTTGTCCATCCACCTCACACAGATGAACGAGGACTGAGTATGAGCCATACACAACCACACTAGGATTATATTAATATATACAGTAATAATAGAATAACTGCATGTCATCTTAGGAGAATCATAGTCTTATTGTTACCCTCACATAGTAAGGGAATAAAGGAAATCTAGGATTTCTTTTTTCACGAGAGAGTTGATACTTACCTCCCTAATACTTTTGATATTGCTAAATATTGGCTTTCACTCAATAAAACACTCAGATTAAAAACAGTTAGGTGCCCCTACTGGGCAGGTAGTCAGAGGTAGTCCGGCGGATGCCAGCCCCACCACCGCGCATGCGCCGACTACTACTTCCTCTGACTAATTTATTGGCTAACACATGCAACTACCAAGAGCCTGAAGACCGAGCCTCTGTGGGGTGGAGAGGCCGGGTCCGTATCTAGGGAGGTAAGTATCAACTCTCTCGTGTAAAAAGAAATCCTAGATTTCATTTATTTCACATCAAGAGTATACTTACCTCCCTAATACTTTTGATATTGCCAGAATTCGAAAGTGAATCTGGCGGGAGGGAGGCGAGGTCAAAAGACCAGCTCTTCCCTATACGCTTTCACGCGTTTAAGGCACTTATGACGTATGAAATGTGTGAGAACACAGTCAGGATTTGACAAACCATCGGATAACACAACCGATGCATGAGAGATGACCGAATGTCATATTCGCTCCCCCCCCCCCTCCTGGGAGGAAGACTAGATGACCTCAATGTCCTATACGCTCTCTACGTACTAGTGCCAAGTACTATAGGACAGAGACGAAAAGACTCCATTTTCGTATACTCTCTATGATGAACCACCTCCCACATAAACCATCACCATATTAATAATAATGGGTAACGTGACAATACAAGTAACAATAAACAACACATGAACAAGACTGACCTTGTTGAACTTGGAAGCTGTCATCATGATCCCAGTAGAGAAGCCTGATGCAGTCCCGACAAGTGGTTGTTACCATCGCTAAAGTGCGAAGTATATAAGCAATGCGGAAGCACTCCTCACAAAATTTAAAAACGATTAATGTTTCAAAATCGACAAGGCGAGAGGGTTATAGGTGTCACGGAGGTAATGGTCTGTAAAACTTGACTCACAGTGCCACTGAGCCACGGACATAATGTCATCCACAGGGACCCCACTAAACAGGGCAGTGGATGCCACGACACCGCGGACACTGTGAGCCTTGGCCACATCAACCTGTCTCCCGGTGGCGGATTTGTGACAAAACTGAAGACATTCCACAATCCACCTGGAAATGGTGTCCTTAGACGCCCTGCCATGGGGTTCAATATATGACAACCATAACGCTGACTGGTCGGTGCGCCACTCCGAAGTACGTTGTCTGTACCGGAGCAGCGCCCGTACGGGGCACCATAGTTTAGAATTAGGATCATATCTAGTTAAAGATGGCAAACAAATAGGTTGACCTGGATATTTCAATGACCGATTCTTAGCCAAGAAATTAATCCTAGGTAGAAGCTTAAGGCCTTCCCCTGTAACCACAAAACGGTCATCCTCGGCTGATAAGGCGTGAATCTCACTCCTACGCCTTGCCGAGGCCGCAGCAATTAAAAATACAGTTTTAAGTGTTAACATTTTCATAGAAATGGAACTAAGTGGTTCAAAAGGCTTATCTCCTAGTACCTGAAGCACCAGAGATAAACTCCAGACTGGAATCAGTGGTGGATTCCTTGGTCTTAGATTGCCCATGCCTTTAATTAATACATTTAATGTACTTACTTCATCACTCCCCCTATTAGCCAAGCAAGGAATAACAGTCATTAATGCTGATTTGTAACCAGCAATAGAGTTAGGCTTGAGGCTATAGGCATCATATAGGTGACAGAGGAAATCAGCCACTACCTGAATAGATGAGTCCATTGGATCAATACATCTTTTTGAGCACCACTCTGCAAATCTGTTGATTTTATAATTATATGCTCTGGAGGTTGACCCCCTCCTGGCTTTGGCCATAAATATGGCCGCTTGCTCAGAAAAGCCCTCCTTAATTCTAGATTCCTTGATAACATCCACGCAGTCAATCGGAACATTGACGGATTGTCGTGAAGGAGCTTGCCCTGGAAGATAAGGTCGTCCATCAGAGGCAGAGGAACCGGATTGCAGACCAGAAGGTCCAGCAGATCCGTATACCACGATCGGCTTGGCCAATCCGGGGCGATCAGAAGCACTTGGCACTCCTGCTGCCTGATTTTCTGAAGCACCTTTGGAATCAGGATTGCTGGAGGGAATGCGTATGCATACATTCCCGCCCAGCTGATAGCTAACGCATCTGTTGCGAAAGCGCTTGGGTCTGGAATCGGAGAGACGTACGTCGTCATCTTCGCATTCTTCTTCGTTGCGAACAAATCGATGTTGGGTTTCCCCCAATGGTCGAACAGACGATCCGCCACACATTGATTTAGTTGCCATTCCGTGGGTAAAACACTCATCCTTCGGCTCAATGAGTCTGCTAGCAGATTTAGCCTTCCCGGAATATGAACAGCCTTCAAGGTGATCGCATGAGCTAGGCACCAACAAAGCAGTTTCCATGTCATCATACAGAGACTGGGCGACTTCGTTCCGCCCTGGCGGTTTATGTAAGTCACTACTGTCGAGTTGTCTGAACGAATTAGAACAATCTTGCCCTGAACTTTCTGTAAGAAATGTTCCAGGCCCAGGACTACTGCTCTTAGCTCTAGTAGATTGATATGTTCCTTGGACTGATCCAGATCCCAAAGCCCTGATATTGTGGACTCTTCCAGACAAGCTCCCCACCCCTCCATCGATGCATCTGTATACACAGTCACCTGAGGGTGGGGAGGGGTTAGCAAAACCCCCGGCAAGAGATTCTCTGTATTCAACCACCATTGCAGGTGGTGAATCAGAGGCGCCAACACTGACACGTTCGAGTCCAGCGAACCTGAACTCTGGGTCCACTGTGTCATGAGAAACAACTGGATCGGGCGCCTGCGCAAGGCGGCCTGCGGAATGACTGGTTCCAATGAAACCATCAACCCCAGCATTCTCAAGTAAACCCGTGCCAGGACATGACGACTGTCGCACACCGACTGTATTACTGAGATGAGTCTTTGAACCCTCTCCTGAGTGGGATAAACATATCCCGTCTCGAGATCGAAGAACATGCCCAGGTAAACAAACTTCTGGGATGGAGTTAGCTCTGATTTTTGGAAATTGACTATCCAGCCCAAGTCCGTGAGAGTTTTCAAAACAATCTCCAGATTGGCCGATAACGATTCCCGGGTGTGCGCTTTCAACAGCCAGTCGTCTATGTACGTGTGGACTGCTTTGCTTCTCCTGCGGAGGTATGCAGTGATCGCGAGAACCACACGGGTGAAGACCCGAGGAGCCGTGGAAATTCCGAAGGGTAATACCATGAATTCCCACTGTCTGCCCTGGAATGCAAATCTCAGGAAGCGACGGAAACTCCTCTCTATGGGAATGTGGAAATAAGCATCCTTCAAATCTATTGACGCTGTCCACATTCCTCGCTCTAACCCCGCCAACACCGAGCGCACAGTCTCCATCTTGAAACTGGGCGTCTCTATGAACTTGTTCAATGGCTTGAGGTTGAGAATCGGCCTCCACCCTCCGGTGTTTTTCGTTACTAAGAACAGGGTTGAATAGAAGCCCGGGCACCTCTGCACCGGCTGAATGGCTTCCTTTTGTATGAGGGAATTTATTTCCTCCTCTATACACATTTGATCTGGATCCCTCGGAATCGGAGTCCAGATCGGCACGAGAGACAGTCTCGATGGCGGGCCTGTCATCCAATCGGGACGATACCCGACTGAAAGCCATCGCAAGACTAAACGGTCCTGAGTCAACCGCTTCCACTCTGGCAAGTGGCCGGCCAAACGGCCGCCCACCGGTCCACCTAGGGAGAGAGGTGGACATAAGGAGTGCGAGAGTGGCACTGTGTTCTCGGCCTGAAACACCGGAGTGGTTCCCACCACGGTAACCAGCCCATCAGGCCCGATTACCGCGACCAGATCCCCGCGTGCCCCGCCCAGCACCGCGCGCACCACGGTGCGCGGGTGGCTGCCTGGCTGGCTGCGCCTGGGGAGCCTGCGCCCCCCTCGCTGCTGGCCGAATCGCACGCGGCCTAGGCCGGCGCTGCGATGGTGTCTGGCCTCTGACCTGGCCAGCGCCACCTCGAGCCTGCAGGGGATGATACACAGGGGGTGCTGCGCGAACGCGCTCCCGCCGGAGCACCTCAAACTGCTCACGCAGCGCCCTCTGGTTGTTGACCAGAGTCACCGTCTCCTGGAGGTGCCTACATCCCTCACCTCCAAAGAGACCAGGACCTGTCATAGGCGTTCGCAGCAGCCTATTATACAGGTCCTGGGACGGGCACAGATTGTCAAGGGCAAACGTGCGCCTCGCCCGGACACTCCTGGTCACCGCCCGCGTCAAACAGTCCAGAGCCAGGTTGATACCATCCTGGATGGCTCTCTGGACTGTGACCGGGCTTGGCTGACGTGAAGCGGATGCTGTTACCACCCCCTGTAACAGCTGGGAGACGTGGGACAGAGCAGCAATCGAAGCTCTCCCACTCTCCTCCGCATCACGTAGCACGGTATTAGCAGAACGCAACGCGTTCGAGCACAGGACACCCGTGTCAGAACGGGAGCCTGGTCGCGCATCTTCGCCCAAAGCCGCGCGATCATCTACGCTAGGCTTAGGCACCACACCGTACCGCTGGTAATCCAGGGGCACGATGCGGCAATGCCTAGCCACCTCGCGAGGGGCCTTCGCGAGACGCCCACTCGTCTTAATGGACGTCTCTGCCGCCTCGAACATGTCCACGACATGCTCAGCCAGCGGCAGAGATGGCATAGCGGTGGCAGTCGGCCTACCAGCTAACCACGGCCTATGGTCACGCTGGATTGCCGACTGCTCCACGGGCAGATCTGGCCGAACGCTTACCAGCCACTGGCAAGCGTCCGACCAATCCTCCTCCGTGGCTAACTGCGAGCGCTCTACTAGACGAGGGCCTTCGTCTTCCTCCTGAGCGTACGCAGTTGTACTAGACGGCGGATATGCTGATACCCCTGGCAAGCCAGGGAAAGCATGCGGGCCCGAAAGAACAGGCATGCTAAACTCCCTGGCTTGACCAGGAGCAGGCGCCGTGGTAGAGCGCGGGGCAGACACCGCCCCACCCCGGCCCTGGCCAGCACCAGCGATACTCTCGGCAAGCCGAGGTATGCGGTAACCGTGGCCATCAGCACCGCCCAGGGTCACCCTCTGGACCGTGGATTCTACTCCTGCGTGAGTAGAACCATGGAACACGTCGCCTGTATTCCCCGCGAGGGGTGCACAGACGTCGTACTCCATGGCCACGTCCCCAGACGGCGACCCTAGCAGGTAATCCTCTTCCTCCTGGCCAGAAAGGTTAGGCTCCGGGTCAGCAAAGAGAGCTAACCAGGACTGGCCAGGGAAGGTGCCATAGGAGGCTTTGACACCCGCGGCGCGCGGATACCCAGGGTCTGATGAGCAGACCGCGGGTCCCAGCAACAACCGTTGTCCACGGCCCCTCGGCGCGGCACCAAGCCTGCTGCCAGGGTCGTGGACTGGCCCCCATCAACGGGGCCACCTCTGAATCCACCTCGAACAACGGACCGGACCTATGGAACTCGGATTCAGAGGTGGGGATCACCTGCTCCGAAGCAGATGCTGAGGACAACAAAGGACCTGGCCCAGGCAGCATGCTGCGAAGCAACTCTGGGACCAAATCCTTTATTGTCCTCTGCATCTCTCCCAACATTTCGGACCGGAAGGCCTCCATATCCACCGCGGATGAGGGCTTCCTCTTACCCTTCTTAACACCCTCTTTCTTCGCCTTCCTCTCCTCTTCCATCACCTTCTCCCTTGCCTGTAATGATAAAAAATCAGCCATTAGCTCGCCCCCCCCCACTGCTTACAGACATCGCATTTTAGCAACAGTCCACAGGGACTGCAGCCAAAACACAAATGTGGAGCAAATCGGTCTTTTAAAAATCGACCACAGGACGGGCAACCAGGTCTCTGAAACAGGACAAAGGACGAGGACAATGAGCAAGCTAGTTACGGTTAGAAACTCAAAACCAAACTAAAAGAGAGGGACAGGATCATAAAGGTCACTAATCAAGAAGAAACCAGCGTTGGACAAAACTTTAAATGTTAATAAAGCGCAAGGCCGATTATGCCGTCATCAATCCCTTAACAGAAATTAATCGGTCCGCAACAAGCATCCCAGTGCAAGGACGAATTGTATTCATAACTAGAAGATCCTCCAAAGGATATTCAGACTACACATCATCAGATACAGAATGATAACAATGGTAAAAATCAGTCATTATTTTTTCAAATAATTCATATTACCTCATATCATTAATTAGATACCTGACACCTTGTATAGACAAACCATCCACCGTGATGCACTGGAGCACTCCACCAAGACTACGCCTCTTCACCTTTCTCCACCTTGGGGGAAGGAATTGGATCAAGAGGGCAAAGTGAGAAGACCTTTATAGAAAGCCTCCAACTCACTGAACAAAGACTTTTTGGTTAGATAACCTAACAGTATTAGTAGGAAATGGAACCGTGGTGGAGAAAAACAAAACCTCCTGTGCTGAGATGTCCACTAATAATGCAAATCCATACCTGTGGACATAAACACAAAGAGAAATTAGTCTTATAAAGCACCATGTTGGAAAAATCCAACTCAAACAGGCGCTAATCACGGTAAGCGCGAGTCCCGGAAACACATTACACCGGGGAAAAAACTCGCTAGAATGTCATTGAAATCACCTGATAAAGAGATCCAGTTCCCTCCTCTGGTGAATTTGTCCTCTCAGACATCTCTCTTCACTAGTACTCGAACACAACAGACGTGAAATAGGCTTAAAACGCGTGAAACTTGAAGATAACTGCAAGCACATGTGTTCTCCTTGCCAATAAATTAGCAAAGAGGAAGTAGTAGTCGGCGCATGCGCGGTGGTGGGGCTGGCATCCGCCGGACTACCTCTGACTACCTGCCCAGTAGGGGCACCTAACTGTTTTTAATCTGAGTGTTTTATTGAGTGAAAGCCAATATTTAGCAATATCAAAAGTATTAGGGAGGTAAGTATACTCTTGATGTGAAAAGATGTTATTGCATTTGTGTACAGTGTGTGCATACATGCGTACTAGTCTTAAGACTTGGAATTGACTGCTAATGGATTACATGTGCACTATGCATCAGTAGGAATTTTAACCACGCTAGATGCTTTGACCTCATTTTCAGCTAAAAGGGTTGTCAATAACATGAAAATTGGAAACATTTCCCAGTACAATTCTTGCTGCTTTATGACTATGTTTCACGTATCCCATGCCCATCATTGTGGCAGTGAAATTGTTACCTGAGATCACCTACTCGCCTACATGTAACTATAGGGTATGCTCTAATCACCATATTATTACATCAAATTCATGATGAAATTAGTCATGTCCTCATGAAGGTCTATATACAAGTCATGTGATCAATGTTAGGAACCTGTTGAGATTCAGCATATTCAACATAACATGTACTGCAATGCACCGGCCTGTGGTTTGGAATCTGAACTTGGAAGTTACTGTTTATTAGTACATGTAACGTAGTGTGTGATGGTGATCCAGTACTGTACTGTAGACCCTGATATAAACAAGAGGCCCAAGGGCCCGTGTCGCTCAGCTGGACCATTAGCATTTGAGCCATTTGCATTTAAATGGATATGATAGATAATTTACGGAAAATCCAAGATTGACCAATCAAAATTCTGAATAGAGGCTCTAGTCTACCATGATAGGGTCACTCTAGTTAAATTTAGTTGAAATATATCAAGCAGCTAAGGAGTAGCAATTTGACAATTTCCGGTACATTTCTCATAAAACCTAAGATTTTCACCAAAAAATTTTATGAATCAGAATTCTGAATGGATGCTCTAGAACCTATGACCATAGGATCCCTACAGCCAAATTTGGTTAAAACTGCTCAGAATAGGAAGGAAAAGAAGCAATTTCACCATTTCCTGTTAATTTTTCATAAAATCTAAGATTTTCACCCAAAAAATTGATGAATCAAAATTCTGAATTGAAGCTCTGGAGCCTACGACCATAGGGTGCATTCAGCTAAATTTTGTTGAAATCGCTCAGAATGGTAAGGAGAAGCAATTTAACAATTTATGGTTCATTTTTCATAAAATCTAAGATTTTCACCAAAAAAAATTGATGAATCAAAATTCTGAATGGAATTTATGGAGCTTATGACCATAGGGTCCTTTCAGCAAAATTTGGTTGCAATTGCTAGGAATGGTAAGAAGAAGCAATTTGACAATTTCCGTTACATTTTTCATAAAATCTAAGATTTTCATCCAAAAAATTGATGAATCAAAATTCCGAATGGGAGCTCTGGAACCTACGACCAATTTGGTTGAAATTGGCCAAGAGGTTAATGTTTTGAAGCAAAAGTTGACGAACGGATGATAAATGACAGATGGATGAACAGTCGCCATGCCCTAAGCTCACTTGACCCGAAGCTGTTTGAAAACACATCATGGTTGATAGGAATCGTTTCATAGTACTAATAACCTGAGATCAGTGTCTGGGGTCACTTATTTTCCAACTGCGTTTTCAAGCACTCTTTCATGAATAGGCAACGTCATACGATTGATTTCATTGGATAATCTGACAGGATATGTCAGAATACTCTTCTAAGTACACCAATCCCGTGACCCGGTTGCTACTATTAGCCTGCTACATGCACTCAGTAGTTGGAACAGTCAGTCTTAGCCATAATGAGGCGTAAAAGTTCGCTGGAATCTCGCTTTCAAGTCTAAAATAATTTTATTAAATCTTTTACTGTTGTTGTATTTATTTAAACTGTAAATCGTTACATTAATGATGTCAGATTTTTAAATTTTCAAATTAAATTAAAAGATGAACTGGTGTACATTTTTCAACAAATTTGGTGGAAGATGGTGCTGTCGAAGACAGCAACATCATCCACCAAAATTGTTGAAAAATGTACACTAGATTCTTTGCTATTGACATGGTAAAAGATAGAATATTGGTATCAGAGTGGTAAGGGTTAATGCAAATCTTGATGTTTCAAACATTTTTATATGAATATGGGTTTCACCGTAAGCAGATCACAAAGGGAATTCCATGAGGAAATGTGATCGTACACATATAGTTGCTTTCGCAATGTATTCTTTATAAATAATCAAAGCAGTGAGATGCGCAGAATGGCGAAATTATCAATACACCTATCAGTGACAGTGACCTTTTGACCTCAAAGTCATTTTGTAATGCTCTGTTATTATAAGGAAGCATGTGTCAATATTTGGGTACAATATGCCTTAAACCCAAACTGGCATATAAATGGCTAACTTGAGCTAATCACAAAATGGTAATGGGTTTTTTTATCAAGGTCACAATGACCATGGCCTTTTGACCTCAAGGTTATTGGGCCATACCCTCTCATTATAAGGAAGCACCTGTCCTGGTTTGGCTCAGTATGATAAAGCAAACGAGATATAAATTGCTAAGTTGAGCTAAATGCAAAATGTTAACGTTAAAAAAACCAAGTTTTTATCAAGGTTCCAATGCCCCTCACCTTTGACATTTTGATGCCAATGTCACTGGGGGCATGCCTTCACAGTATAAGACGTATGTGTCCATGTTGGGGTCCAGTATGATTAACCAAACATAAGATATAAAATGTTAATGTTGAAAAAAGTTTGTATCATGAGCACAGTGACCGTGATCTTTTGATGCCAACATTAATATCTACATGTAGGGTCATGACCTCCCTTTATAAGTATGTGTTCAAGCTTGGGTCCAGTATGATTAACCAAACATGAGAGATAAACTGCTAAGTTGAGCGAAATGTATGATTACTGTATTCTGTGGCTGTAGTAGTAGAACCATCCTACAGCTGTAATCAGTCCTTCTTCGCTTTTGACCACTGTGACTTGTCATCGAACAAAATCATTAGCTTCGTCAGGTCTATTCTTGATATGAGTGTACCTAGTCCTGCTTTCTTGAGGTCATCTCACAGCATGATTAACATATTTATGCAACGGTGTCCTCTCCTGCCTTTATATTTGTTGGCTTCCTGTTCACCGAATTTCAAGGCTTTGTGCTGGTGTCTTCTGGCATCCTTAGCACATGGCCAAACATAGACGATCTTTTCTGGGCGACTTTTACTGAGAGCGACGATGTACACATCTTGTATAGTGCATCGTTGGCAATTATGCTGTCTGGCCATCGGTGTCCACTGTTCAGTGACATGAATGATGGAGTTGAGGTGTTTACCGCGGGAGGCATCACGTTTGTCTAGAGCAACATTTAGAGCTGCCCAGCTGTTACAGTTATACATCATCAAGAATATGCAGGTTGTGTTGTATTTAACGCAGGACTTTAGATTTACCTCATTTGGGCTCACCACGTATCAGGCCCAGGATCCATCAATGCCCATAAAAAAACAGAGTTTTGAAATCTGAAAGATGGACTTTGAGCCATTTTAGCTTTAATACATGTATCACTATAAGATCTCAGAATGACTAGAAAATGTCACAGAATCCGTCTCTGAGTATTTAATTGAGTCTAAATCAGTTAATTACTGTTCAAAGCAGCCAGCAGGATTTTAATTTGAGCTCACTAATATTGGCAGATTTCATTTGGGCATGACTTCTAAAGTCACAGATAAGGGGTAATCTAGTCCTGTAAGGGCATCTTTGATCAACAAATCCATAGCTTCCAGGACTAGAAAGCTATGTTCCCCATGATGCAGCATGCAGCAATGTCAGTAGAACTGCAGAGCAGTGCAGTCCAGGATTTTACTTTTCCTCTATGGTTCACCATCACGAAGTGGATCATCATTTTCATTAGTTTCATTCTTTGTCGATAGGGACATGTATACGTGCATGAACTCTGTTTTGGATTCATTCGTAAAAAGATTCTCAATATTTAGTTTGCTTGCAACTATAGGGAGTAGTTTGGCAAGGGTTTTTTTTCCCTCATCTATGAAGACAACATCATCGGCATACATTGTATTCCATCTCTAGTGGCATACACAGTATGGACACTGGGGGCTTGGTCTTGTGGAATTTTCCAGCACAGTTTGGTAACAGGTGAAAAGCACAGCGGGATAGACCATCTTCCTGTGGGGAGCCGATTGATGTCTCAAACTCTGCAGACTTCACTGACTTGACCCGTACTCTGAACATGGTGACTGCAAGTAGTAGTCTCACTAGCTGCAGCTTATCTTCATTGGAATTGGCGTGATGGAGTACATCAAGGATCTTTGAGCATTTAATTGTGTCAAACATTAATGACCCATACTGTACGCATCACAGGAGTTGTAATGCAGTATGAACGACTTACCCCATAGTGAGCATTCCCTTCCAGAGTATGCCATTAATCAGTTCGTTGAATGTAGAAGATAGACGCTTAAATGGCAGCAATTGAAATTGCTGATTTGGCAACAGCTTCTGTTTATCATTGTGATACAACGGCAAAACTTGTGGCTATAAAAAAACCATACAGAAATGGTATTATTGCAACTAAAATATACATGCTAGATATGCTCTGGATTTGATTTTTTTTCCTAACTAAAAGACATGGGGAACAACCTTTTGTTTTTCTCCACACTACATGGCATATGATATCATATACATACATGTAGGTCCACGCATGTTATAGTATTACATCGGTCTTGGCATTGTATGGTATGGTATCACATAGGTCTTGGCATGGTATCACATCAGTCCTGGCATGGTAAGATATCATATATATCCTGGCATGGTAGGGTATGTAATCACATATATACTGGCATGGTATGGTATCACATACAACCCGTACATGGCTCTGGCATGATATGGTATCACATAGATCCTGGCATGGCATGGTGTTTCATATAGCTCCTGGCATGGTATGGTATCACATAGGTCCTGGCATGGTATGGTATGGTATCACATAGGTTCTGGCATGGCATGGTATGGTATCATATAGGTCCTGGCATGGTATGGAATGGTATGACATAGGTCCTGGTATGGTATGGTATCACATCGGTCCTAGCATGGTATGGTATGTTTCACATAGGTCCTGGCATGGTATGGTATGACATATGTCCTGGCATGTTATCACATTGGTCCTGGCATGGTATTGTATCACATCACATAGATGTAAATGTCATCTTTCAGGGGTTAGGTTTGACAAAAGATCATCTATCATGGTATGCCATTTGTGAAATTCCATGCTTTCAATGATCAGGATTGGCAACATATCATCCTTCAGTGTTCAGAAGTGGTAACAAATCATGTTTCAGGGTAGAAATATCAATTTTCAGCAATAAGAATTGGTAAATTATTGTCCTTCAATGCTTAGAATTGACAACAGATCAAATTTTCTCACTCACAATTGGTAAATGTCATCTTTCACGGATTAAGTTTGGCAAAAGGTCATCTCTCATTGTATGAAATTTGTGCAATTCCATGCTTTCAATGATCAGGATTGGCAACATATTATCCTTCAGTGTTCAGAAGTGGTAACAAATCATGTTTCAGGGTAGAAATATCATTTTTAGCACTAAGAATTGGTAAATTATTATCTTTCAGAGCTTAGAATTGACAACAGACACCACTCCAGGTAAATTACATTTAAGTGAAAGTGTATCAGGGTATGTAAACACACATTAACTACTGTCGTGCTTCAAATTTGATTTGATTGTTATGCCATCTAATGTTTAATTATGTTGTTATGTGTGGTCGTAGACGTGCTGCACTAGTTCATGCGAAGGGGTCCATCGCTGCTTAATCAAATAAAATCCATGAACATTATAATATGTAGAGTGCAGCACTCAGACAGTGGTGGTGATGGTGTTTGTTTTTGTAGCTTTCACACCGGGTAAACTAGATATAAAATTTATTGATGTCATAAATGAAAAATAGATTTAATTCTGGCACACACATGTACACTACAAGTTGCCAACATTTATTTGAAAAAAATGTATGTTTTGGCAGGGGCCTACATGTACATGTATATGTAAATACATTGCATTCAGGCAAAAATGAGGGCTGTATGTATTAATGAACAATATAACAAAAGTGTGTGGACCTACCACATCAAGCTAAGTATATGCCATGCTATATTGTAACATAATTTAATAACTTGATCACGATACTCATACTAACGGCGGAATATCAGAAGAGGAAAACGACACGAGATGACAGTAATCTTAGCTCAGTATACCATTTTAAAGTATCCGCTTGTGAATACCCTAGAGCAGATAGCCGGGATCTATACTACAAATAACACGTAAGAAGAAAATTAGAAGTGCAGATGCACAGAAGATATTTTAGTAACGGCTGTACAAATGAATGTTTATAAAGCATATATTTGCACCTAACATAACACTAAATAACCGTGCCAGTTTAAAAATAGGATATAAGGAACAATAAAGGGAGAATAAGCAATTTAAATTCTGAAGTGACGACCATAAGGGAAATGTTCGCGCTCATCAAATCAGTAATAAGCGTGGCGCAAGAGTGTGGGTTATAAAGTAACAAATAAAATTATATATTTCCCACCGTCAGAATTGGGTGGATTTTTTTTGGGTAATATGTCCGTGCTTCTTCGCCATAAATCTAATGACAGAAATTCTGTTGCAATTTTGCCGAGGTACACCTACAATTTTTCTTAGATTGACTGGATTATGCATGCAAATCAGCCCTAAAATAGTCAAAGTTCAAACATCGAAAAAATCTTGAAAAGATTTGGAGGTTGATTTCTTTTTGACGTGTACTCATCCTAAGCATCGTAGAGAACAAATCTGTGAAGTTATTTTAAAATTGGATACATGTGTTTAATGCATTTTAATCTTTTCAGGAAGTATAACTCTGGCAAATATGGGCAGATCTCGCCGAAACAAAATCATGACACTTTGTCTCTATGTATATGTTTACGGGAAATCGAATTTCAACTGTAGGTTCAAAACTCCCAGAGATCTGGCCCGGGAAATATTTTTTGACAAATTTTACTGTTTTCAGGGGGGGATAACTCTCACAAATACAGATGGATCTCACTGAAACAAAATCATGATGCATCGTCTCCACCTAATATATGCACTGGAGCAAAAATTTCAAATGTAGGTTAAGAAATTTTTTAGATATGACCCGGACACAAAATTTCTGACGCATTTTAGGAGGGACAACACTAGCAAATATCGACAGATCTCGACGAAATGAAATCATGACACATCGTCTTCACCTAATATGGGCACTGGAGAATAAATTTCAAATGTAGATTAAGAAATTTTTTACATACAGCCCAGACACTAAATTTTTTACTCATTTTACGCATTTCAGGGGGGATAACTCTATCAAAACTTGACAGATCTCGATGAAATGAAATCTTGACACATCGTCTCCGCCTAATATGTGCACTGGAGAAAGAATTTCAAATGTACGTTAAGAAGTTTTGGACACAGATTTGCTAACAGATGGATAGACAGGCAGACAGACAGACAGACAGACAGACAGACAGACAGACAGACAGACAGACACCACGCTCCATCACATAACATGACCTATTTTTTTCTAAACGGTCGTATAAGAAGTTTAACACAGCCAAGAAAGATAACCCAGGACCCATAAAATATTCTATGTTCAAACATGATAAAAGTATGGAAAAATTATAAAATCAATATAATTTTGATGCATACTAGTCCTAAGCATCACATATAATATAACACATGTGCGATCTTTTTTTTTTAATCGGATAACCACTTGTGGGTACAAATGTCATTTTAAACAGCTTAACCTGACTGGACGCCGATGCCAACATTTTTCCCCATCTCCAAAAATCCCTTTTTTCACTTCGTGAAAGGCGAGATAAAAAAGCTTAACACAGCCAAGAAGCATTTATTAACCATATGACATATAACCTGCATGCAAATGGGCCATAAAATAATCAAAGTTCAAACATGTGTCAAATGCCAAAAAATTCTGGAAAAAATTTGAAAGTCGCATTCTTTTGACGTGGATTAGTCCTAAACATTGTATAGAAGTTTTGTTCGAATTGGCTAACCCCTTGTGGATGTAAATGCCATTTTAAAAAAGCTTAACGCAGCCAAGAAAGATAACTCTGGACATAGAAAATATTCTAATATTAATATAATTTTGATGAAGACTAGTCTTAAGCATTGTCTAGAACACACCTGTGAAGTTTTTTTTAAATCGAATAACCCCTTGTGGTAGTCATCTTAAAAAAAGCTTATTGTGGTATTGATTGAGTTGCGCCAAACGAAATTTTCAATGACTAGAAATTAATAAAAGAAGTAGTAGTATCGGTAGTAAAATGATACCACCTCCCTCAACTAGATTTCCATTTAGACAAATGAGCACCCACCTCCCTCAACTGGATTTCCATTTAGACAAATGAGCACCCACCGCCCTCTCAATCCCTGGGGCATAGGTTGTGGGGGCCACCATGGATCGCCGAATGGCTACCAAGGAGGTAGTATCATTCCGACACTACTACTACCAGGGTCTGAACGCCCATTTAGAGACAAGCCTCCACAGTGATATACACCACTGATCGCCATCAACCACAGGGCCGGCCTCTCTCTCTCTCTCTATTCTGTGTAGGCTCAGACAAACACGTAGTCTCTGCCAGAGTCGCATCGGGCACCGCCTTGTGATCAACCCCACACACATCTGAACAGGTCTGAACGCCCATTTAGAGACAGGCATCCACTGGGATATACACCACCTACAGGTACTGATCGCCAGCACCACACATAATAGGGTCTGAATGCCCATTTAGAGCCAGGCATCCACAGGGATATACACCACCCACGGGTACTGATCAGCACACATAATAGGGTCTGAATGCCCATTTAGAGGCAGGCATCCACAGGGATACACACCACCCACAGGTACTGATCGCCAGTACCATACATAATAGGTCTGAACGCCCAAACAGGCATCCACAGGGATATACACCACCCACAGGTACTGATCACCACACATAATAGCGTCTGAATGCCAATTTAGAGACAGGCATCCACAGGGATATACACCACCCACAGGTACTGATCGCCAGCACCACACATAATAGGTCTGAACACCCAGACAGGCATCCACAGGTACTGATCGCCACACATAATAGGGCCTGAACGCCCAATTAGAGACAGGCATCCACAGGGATATACACCATGGGTACTGTTGCACAGCTTCGCGCTATTGCAAAGCAATTCAGCCTTAGAGGCTACTCTAAGGCCAAGAAAGCGACCTGCTCCAGATGATCGGACAGGTCCCTGTCGAGGAGGGGCAGAAGCGACCATCCATAGGGATATACACCATGAGTACTGTTGCACAGCTTCGCGCTATTGCAAAGCAATTCAGCCTTAGAGCCTACTCTAAGGCCAAGAAACCAGACCTGCTCCAGATGATCGGAGTGGTCCGTGCCAAGGAGTGGCAGAAGCGACTCTCCCAAGCAATGCAGACGGGAAGGTTTCCAGCGCTTACCAAAGATGATCCTTGGAATCCCAACAAGAAAATGCAGCAGATCCGTGAGCGTCGTCAGTTGGATGAGGAGGTGACTACTAGCTTGCGAGCCAAAACTGTAGCGAGGCGGATGGCAGACTATCCACTGGAGCGCTTACCTCCCCTACGCAGGATCGCTAAGCGATTGATTAGGGGGCCGAGGGCTGAACCCTTAGCCCGGAGCATGAGGCGAGAAGGCGAACACATTCTCGACCAGCGTCTCAGCGAAAGAGAGACAGATGATAGAGGATGCCAGTCAGTACGCTGGACATTCTTCAGAGGTCTAGAAGGCCAGATCATGCAAAAGAACCAGCAGACTGTCCAGAATGCCTTCTACCTCCGCTACACCCATACCTATCACATCCGTCACATCGCCGACGGTAGGATGATGCTCTTCCACAAGAATGCTCCAGGGAGCCCATGGCTGAACACGATAGGAGCAGCTCAGGACTGGGTGGCAGCAAGAGAGCAAGCCCGCCTCAACACAGACAATATCGATCGACCCAACACCAAGTGGGCTTTCATTTGATCAATCAACGTTGAGGTCAGGGCTATCATCGACCGCCAACCTCTGCTTGGGACAGGCCCCCTCCCAGACTGGCTACGACAGAAGAGTATGCCTGCCCTCGACACCTACAGGGACAACATGTGTCTCTGGGGATGTCTAGCAGTCCACCGAGGAGCGAGAGCTGATAGAAGTACAGCTCCTGCACGAGAGCTTGCCACATAGTCTACGGCAAGACAGTAGCTGATGTCCGCAAGACCTCGCTGGATCAGCTGGACAAGGTAGAGTTCTTCGCCAAGATCGGGATTCATGTGTATGAACCAACCAAAGAGGGCACCTGGCACATGATCAGGCAAGCGGCTCACTACCTTGACACCATGACCATCGGAGTGTGGGACCACCACGCCTTCTACATCAAGAACATCTCCAAGCTGGCACATACACTAGTCTGCAGTCACTGTCAGCAGAGGTTTACACAGGCATGCTGATCATTGTACTCCTCCAACAGTGCCTACGGGAACCTCATCGAGGCCCTAGAACGTCATAGCAACACCAGCTTCACGAAGGATGACCGTGTGGTAGACAAGGCCCTACGTAGTGCATGGTTCGAAGATCTCGAGGAGATCGGTGAGTCATACGAGCTCCAGAGTCGCAAGCCGAGATGGGGATAGCTGTTTATGAGCTCGTGAAGCTGCGAATGCTGGAGTTCTACTACGACTTCCTCGATCGCTACGTAGCTCGTGACAGCTTTGAGTACCTGCAGATGGACACTGACTCCGCGTATATCGCTATAGCAGGCTCCAACCTCGGTTACAGGTGGAAAGCTCCTGCTGCGTCGTCCATTCGATGGACCAGAAGAAGCTGTTAACCTCCAGGAGGACACCCTACGGGTAGATAGTGTGTCACATGTCTCCAAAGTCAAGGGTGCTGTTAAACCGCTTCAGCCAGTCGGACTCACTAGCCTGCAAACGACTCATATAGTCCTAGAGCTATGTTTCTTAGCCGGCGGTGGAGTGAAGCAGCTAGCCCCTGCCCCTGAGGGGATGAAGGTCACTATCGATCTGGATGGAACAGGGCTCGATCTGGCACAGATATTTCATGAGAGGTTCACTCTGTTCAGTCTAACTCTTCATATATATCCATGATTCTCATTATACTGCTCGTGCTGGCATCTACAGCAGTGGCACAGAGCGCTGAGACTGCCATGATATTGGATGCCCACTTCTGGGATGACCCCAGTACAGTCCTTGGGTCGACCCCTTGCGGAGAAACATTTACGACCGCTTTCACCCACGAAAAGAGATCGAGTCTGTCTGCCACTTCTATGGGGTGGAGAGGGTAGCCCGTGGCTGGAGACCCCTGTTCAGCACCAGATTCTCTGCGTAACATGTGAACATGCAAGAGTCTGCCGTGGTTCACATGCTAATCACTTTAGCCTCCTCCCAGGTGAGCGTTGTCAACGTAGATGGAAGCCCCTATGGGTGGTCCTATCATGCCGATGCGACTCTGGCAGAGACTACGTGTTTGTCTGAGCCTACACAGAATAGAGGCCGGCCCTGTGGTTGATGGCGATCAGTGGTGTATATCACTGTGTTGGCTTGTCTCTAAACGGCCGCTCAGCCCCTGGTAGTAGTAGTGCTGGGATGATCCTACCTCCCTGGCAGCCGTTCGGCGATCCGTGGTGGACCCCGTCTCAACAACCTATGCCCCAGGGATTGAGAGGGCGGTGGGGGCTCATTTGTCTAAATGGAAATCCAGTTGAGGGAGATGGGGGCTCATTTGTCTAAATGGAAATACGGTTGAGGGAGGAGGTATCATTTTACTACCGACACTACTACTAAAGAGGTTTGTTTGCGAGAAAACATCTATCGCCTTCACCATTTAATCATTTCATGACAAAGCGGGCCGAAGCCAGCCTCTGCGGCGGTCTTGGGGAATATCCATTTGCAGGAGATGAGAAGAGTATTTTTGAAAATTTACCACAGGAATGGCTGACTCGGTTCCCAGTGGTAAATTTTCAAAAATAGTCTTCTCTTTGCCTGCAAATGGATATTCAATAAGGAAATATTTAGATTTTCTTGAGAATATTTGGCTTACCCCGTTTACCAAAGAATTAAACGAAATCACGAATTTCTTTTTTCACATGAGAGTTGATACTTACCATCCTGATACTCTATGATATTTCCCAAATATCGACCTGGCTTCAATAAGACTCAGAATTAAAAAGAAACCGCTGCAACCCCTCCCCCCCCCCCCACCCCGAACCCGCCCCCCCTTCTCTTTGCCTGCAAATGGATATTCCATAAGGAAATATTTTGATTTTCTTGAGAAAATTTGGCTTACCCCTTTTACCAATGAATTAAACGAAATCATGGATTTTTTTTTTCACCAGAGAGTTGTTGATACTTACCACCCTGATACTCTACGATATTTCCCAAATATCGACCTGGCTTCAATAAGACTCATAACTAAAATGAAACCGCCGCAAACTCGCCCACCCCACCCCCACCCCCCAAAACACACACCACCCACACCCACCCCACACTTGGCAGGTTACTCAACTGACATTCCAGCGGATGTGCAGGCCCAAACTCGCACATGTGCGGGGCTGTCTCTTTCTATTCCAAATTATTGACAGACATAATTGCAACATAAAATGCTGTGGGGACCGTAAGTAACTTTCTCGTGAAAAAAGAAATCCGTGATTTCGTTTATTTCACATCAAGATTATACTTACCACCCTAAAACTCTATAATATAGCCAGAATTCGTAAGAAAATTCGGCGGGAGGGAGGTGATGGTTAGAAGACCGGCTCATCACTGGACAAGCAAGCTCTTTTGCATCTGGAGCACAAAGAACATCTGAAATTGTGTATGTAAACACAATCAGGAAATGACATGGACATCGGATAACACGACCGATGTTGAGAGTAATGACCGTTTAACATTCGCTCCCCACCCCCTCTTTTAAAGAGGGAGCGATGACCTCAATGCGCTCTCTGTGAACATCACCATTTTAGTAAGTAATAAAAATCGTGACAAAACATAACCATTACCAAATATAGGACTAACCTATTTTGATGAGATTCCCTTTAATCACCGCTGGCGATGATAGGTAGAGTACGGAAAAGCAGGGATTCCCCCAATAAATTGCACTGTGTGTGAGTCAACGGCCTTATATACAATATTTACAAATATATACAGATTTAACGTTTATGTAAAATCGATAAGGTAAGAGGATTTGATGTGTCACGGAGTTAATGAACTGTAAAACTAGACTCACAGTGCCATTGTGCCACTGATATAATGTCATCCACCAGCACGCCGTTAAACAGAGCCGTGGGTGTCACTACGCCATGGACACTGTGAGCCTTGGTGGCTTTATGGCCATGCTGGATGCTTTCCACAATCCACCTAGAAATGATATCTTTAGAAGCTCTCCCATGGGGTTCAATGTAAGATAGCCATAAAGCATATAGGGTCCGTCCGGCATTCTTGTGTACGTTGTTTATGACGTGTTAATGCATGGACAGGACACCAAGCCTTTGAATTAGAATCAAACCTAGTGAAAGCGGGTAAAACTAGGCTTACCAGGATCTTTCAGACTGGTTTTTCGGCATAAAGTTAACTCTAGGTAGAAGCCTATGGTAACCACAAAACGGTCTGGCTCTGCTGACAAAGCATGTATTTTACTTCTTCATCTGGCTGAAGCTGCAGCAATCAGACAAACTGTTTTAAGCGTCAACATTTTCAAGGAAATGGAGCTTAGCGGTTCAAAGGGTTTATCCGATAATACTTGAAGTACTAACGAAAAACTCCACGATGGAATCACTGGTGGATTCCTTGGTCTTAGATTACCCATGTCTTTGATTAAAGTATTTAGATTAAATACTTCATCACTTCCTCAGTATTAGCCAAGCAAGGGATAACTGACATTAAAGCTGACTTGTTGCCAGCAATAGAGTTAGGCTTGAGGCTATAGGCATGAAAAAGGTGACAGAAGAAATTGGCTACTACCTGAATAGATGCATCCATTGGATTAATACATCTTTTTGAGCACCATTCAGAAATCTGTTGATTTTATAATTATATGCTCTGGAGGTTGACCGCCTTCTGGCTTTTGCCATAAACATGGCTGCTTGCTCAGAAAATCCCTCCTTAACTGCCGATTCCTTGACAACATCCACGCAGTCAATTGGAACATTGACGGGTTGTTGTGCAAGGCCTTGCACTGGGAGATTATGTTGTCCATCAGA